>CAWVQA010000412.1:0-124524 GCA_963932145.1 Acanthosepion lycidas
CTTTTTTCACTACTTTTTAACGCTAGATTGTAAATATCAATAACTGTTTCAAAACATTAGAAAAACAATGAAATTATTGAAAATCGATATGAAATCAATCAAAACTTATTGATTTTAACTAGTTTCAGTAGTTTTGACAAAGTTATATTTAAGATTTTATGTTTTACACAACTTTTAATTACATAGCGATTTACATGCAAAATCTAGCTTTTTTCACTACTTTTTCAACGCTAGTTTGTAAATATCAATAACTCTTTGAAAACATTAGAAAAACAATGAAATTATTGAAAATCGATATGAAATCAATCAAATCTTATTGATTTTAACTAGTTTCAGAAGTTTTGACAAAGTTTTATTTAAGATTTTATGTTTTACACAACTTTTAATTACATAGCGATTTACATGCAAAATCTAGCTTTTTTCACTACTTTTTCAACGCCAGTTTGTAAATATCAATAACTCTTTGAAAACATTAGAAAAACAATGAAATTATTAAAAATCAATATGAAATCTATCAAAGCTTATTGATTTTAACTAGTTTCAGAAGTTTTGACAAAGTTATATTTAAGATTTTATGTTTTACACAACTTTTAATTACATAGCGATTTACATGCGAAATCGAGCTGTTTTGACTACTTTTTAACGCTAGTTTGTAAACATCAATAACTGTTTCAAAACATTAGAAAAACAATGAAATTATTGAAAATTGATATGAAATCAATCAAAACTTATTGATTTTAACTAGTTTCAGAAGTTTTGACAAAGTTATATTTAAGATTTTATGTTTTACACAACTTTTAATTACATAGCGATTTACATGCAAAATCTAGCTTTTTTCACTACTTTTTCAACGCTAGTTTGTAAATATCAATAACAGTTTGAAAACATTAGAAAAACAATGAAATTATTGAAAATCGATATGAAATCAATCAAAACTTATTGATTTTAACTAGTTTCAGAAGTTTTGACAAAGTTATATTTAAGATTTTATGTTTTACACAACTTTTAATTACATAGCGATTTACATGCAAAATCTAGCTTTTTTCACTACTTTTTAACGCTAGATTGTAAATATCAATAACTGTTTCAAAACATTAGAAAAACAATGAAATTATTGAAAATCGATATGAAATCAATCAAAACTTATTGATTTTAACTAGTTTCAGTAGTTTTGACAAAGTTATATTTAAGATTTTATGTTTTACACAACTTTTAATTACATAGCGATTTACATGCAAAATCTAGCTTTTTTCACTACTTTTTCAACGCTAGTTTGTAAATATCAATAACTCTTTGAAAACATTAGAAAAACAATGAAATTATTGAAAATCGATATGAAATCAATCAAATCTTATTGATTTTAACTAGTTTCAGAAGTTTTGACAAAGTTTTATTTAAGATTTTATGTTTTACACAACTTTTAATTACATAACGATTTACATGCAAAATCTAGCTGTTTTGACTACTTTTTAACGCTAGTGTGTAAATATCAATAACTCTTTGAAAACATTAGAAAAACAATGAAATTATTGAAAATCGATATGAAATCAATCAAAACTTATTGATTTTAACTAGTTTCAGTAATTTTGACAAAGTTATATTTAAGATTTTATGTTTTACACAACTTTTAATTACATAGCGATTTACATGCAAAATCTAGCTTTTTTCACTACTTTTTCAACGCTAGTTTGTAAATATCAATAACTCTTTGAAAACATTAGAAAAACAATGAAATTATTGAAAATCGATATGAAATCAATCAAAACTTATTGATTTTAACTAGTTTCAGAAGTTTTGACAAAGTTATATTTAAGATTTTATGTTTTACACAACTTTTAATTACATAGCGATTTACATGCAAAATCTAGCTTTTTTCACTACTTTTTAACGCTAGATTGTAAATATCAATAACTGTTTCAAAACATTAGAAAAACAATGAAATTATTGAAAATCGATATGAAATCAATCAAAACTTATTGATTTTAACTAGTTTCAGAAGTTTTGACAAAGTTATATTTAAGATTTTATATTTTACACAACTTTTAATTACATAGCGATTTACAGGCAAAATCTAGCTTTTTTCACTACTTTTTCAACGCTAATTTGTAAATATCAATAACTGTTTCAAAACATTAGAAAAACAATGAAATTATTGAAAATCGATATGAAATCAATCAAAACTTATTGATTTTAACTAGTTTCAGTAGTTTTGACAAAGTTATATTTAAGATTTTATGTTTTACACAACTTTTAATTACATAGCGATTTACATGCAAAATCTAGCTTTTTTCACTACTTTTTCAACGCTAGTTTGTAAATATCAATAACTCTTTGAAAACATTAGAAAAACAATGAAATTATTGAAAATCGATATGAAATCAATCAAAACTTATTGATTTTAACTAGTTTCAGAAGTTTTGACAAAGTTATATTTAAGATTTTATGTTTTACACAACTTTTAATTACATAGCGATTTACATGCAAAATCTAGCTGTTTTGACTACTTTTTAACGCTAGTTTGTAAATATCAATAACTCTTTGAAAACATTAGAAAAACAATGAAATTATTAAAAATCAATATGAAATCTATCAAAGCTTATTGATTTTAACTAGTTTCAGTAGTTTTGACAAAGTTTTATTTAAGATTTTATGTTTTACACAACTTTTAATTACATAGCGATTTACATGCAAAATCTAGCTTTTTTCACTACTTTTTAACGCTAGATTGTAAATATCAATAACTGTTTCAAAACATTAGAAAAACAATGAAATTATTGAAAATCGATATGAAATCAATCAAAACTTATTGATTTTAACTAGTTTCAGTAGTTTTGACAAAGTTATATTTAAGATTTTATGTTTTACACAACTTTTAATTACATAGCGATTTACATGCAAAATCTAGCTTTTTTCACTACTTTTTCAACGCTAGTTTGTAAATATCAATAACTCTTTGAAAACATTAGAAAAACAATGAAATTATTGAAAATCGATATGAAATCAATCAAATCTTATTGATTTTAACTAGTTTCAGAAGTTTTGACAAAGTTTTATTTAAGATTTTATGTTTTACACAACTTTTAATTACATAACGATTTACATGCAAAATCTAGCTGTTTTGACTACTTTTTAACGCTAGTGTGTAAATATCAATAACTCTTTGAAAACATTAGAAAAACAATGAAATTATTGAAAATCGATATGAAATCAATCAAAACTTATTGATTTTAACTAGTTTCAGTAATTTTGACAAAGTTATATTTAAGATTTTATGTTTTACACAACTTTTAATTACATAGCGATTTACATGCAAAATCTAGCTTTTTTCACTACTTTTTCAACGCTAGTTTGTAAATATCAATAACTCTTTGAAAACATTAGAAAAACAATGAAATTATTGAAAATCGATATGAAATCAATCAAAACTTATTGATTTTAACTAGTTTCAGAAGTTTTGACAAAGTTATATTTAAGATTTTATGTTTTACACAACTTTTAATTACATAGCGATTTACATGCAAAATCTAGCTTTTTTCACTACTTTTTAACGCTAGATTGTAAATATCAATAACTGTTTCAAAACATTAGAAAAACAATGAAATTATTGAAAATCGATATGAAATCAATCAAAACTTATTGATTTTAACTAGTTTCAGAAGTTTTGACAAAGTTATATTTAAGATTTTATATTTTACACAACTTTTAATTACATAGCGATTTACAGGCAAAATCTAGCTTTTTTCACTACTTTTTCAACGCTAATTTGTAAATATCAATAACTGTTTCAAAACATTAGAAAAACAATGAAATTATTGAAAATCGATATGAAATCAATCAAAACTTATTGATTTTAACTAGTTTCAGTAGTTTTGACAAAGTTATATTTAAGATTTTATGTTTTACACAACTTTTAATTACATAGCGATTTACATGAAAAATCTAGCTTTTTTCACTACTTTTTCAACGCTAGTTTGTAAATATCAATAACTCTTTGAAAACATTAGAAAAACAATGAAATTATTGAAAATCGATATGAAATCAATCAAAACTTATTGATTTTAACTAGTTTCAGAAGTTTTGACAAAGTTATATTTAAGATTTTATGTTTTACACAACTTTTAATTACATAGCGATTTACATGCAAAATCTAGCTGTTTTGACTACTTTTTAACGCTAGTTTGTAAATATCAATAACTCTTTGAAAACATTAGAAAAACAATGAAATTATTAAAAATCAATATGAAAACTATCAAAGCTTATTGATTTTAACTAGTTTCAGTAGTTTTGACAAAGTTTTATTTAAGATTTTATGTTTTACACAACTTTTAATTACATAGCGATTTACATGCAAAATCTAGCTTTTTTCACTACTTTTTCAACGCTAGTTTGTAAATATCAATAACTCTTTGAAAACATTAGAAAAACAATGAAATTATTAAAAATCAATATGAAATCTATCAAAGCTTATTGATTTTAACTAGTTTCAGTAGTTTTGACAAAGTTTTATTTAAGATTTTATGTTTTACACAACTTTTAATTACATAGCGATTTACATGCAAAATCTAGCTTTTTTCACTACTTTTTCAACGATAGTTTGTAAATATCAATAACACTTTGAAAACATTAGAAAAACAATGAAATTATTGAAAATCGATATGAAATCAATCAAAACTTATTGATTTTAACTAGTTTCAGAAGTTTTGACAAAGTTATATTTAAGATTTTATGTTTTACACAACTTTTAATTACATAGCGATTTACATGCAAAATCTAGCTTTTTTCACTACTTTTTCAACGCTAGTTTGTAAATATCAATAACTGTTTGAAAACATTAGAAAAACAATGAAATTATTGAAAATCGATATGAAATCAATCAAAACTTATTGATTTTAACTAGTTTCAGAAGTTTTGACAAAGTTATATTTAAGATTTTATGTTTTACACAACTTTTAATTACATAGCGATTTACATGCAAAATCTAGCTTTTTTCACTACTTTTTCAACGCTAGTTTGTAAATATCAATAACTGTTTGAAAACATTAGAAAAACAATGAAATTATTGAAAATCGATATGAAATCAATCAAAACTTATTGATTTTAACTAGTTTCAGAAGTTTTGACAAAGTTATATTTAAGATTTTATGTTTTACACAACTTTTAATTACATAGCGATTTACATGCAAAATCTAGCTTTTTTCACTACTTTTTAACGCTAGATTGTAAATATCAATAACTGTTTCAAAACATTAGAAAAACAATGAAATTATTGAAAATCGATATGAAATCAATCAAAACTTATTGATTTTAACTAGTTTCAGTAGTTTTGACAAAGTTATATTTAAGATTTTATGTTTTACACAACTTTTAATTACATAGCGATTTACATGCAAAATCTAGCTTTTTTCACTACTTTTTCAACGCTAGTTTGTAAATATCAATAACTCTTTGAAAACATTAGAAAAACAATGAAATTATTGAAAATCGATATGAAATCAATCAAAACTTATTGATTTTAACTAGTTTCAGAAGTTTTGACAAAGTTATATTTAAGATTTTATGTTTTACACAACTTTTAATTACATAGCGATTTACATGCAAAATCTAGCTGTTTTGACTACTTTTTAACGCTAGTTTGTAAATATCAATAACTCTTTGAAAACATTAGAAAAACAATGAAATTATTAAAAATCAATATGAAATCTATCAAAGCTTATTGATTTTAACTAGTTTCAGTAGTTTTGACAAAGTTTTATTTAAGATTTTATGTTTTACACAACTTTTAATTACATAGCGATTTACATGCAAAATCTAGCTTTTTTCACTACTTTTTCAACGCTAGTTTGTAAATATCAATAACTCTTTGAAAACATTAGAAAAACAATGAAATTATTAAAAATCAATATGAAATCTATCAAAGCTTATTGATTTTAACTAGTTTCAGTAGTTTTGACAAAGTTTTATTTAAGATTTTATGTTTTACACAACTTTTAATTACATAGCGATTTACATGCAAAATCTAGCTTTTTTCACTACTTTTTCAACGATAGTTTGTAAATATCAATAACACTTTGAAAACATTAGAAAAACAATGAAATTATTGAAAATCGATATGAAATCAATCAAAACTTATTGATTTTAACTAGTTTCAGAAGTTTTGACAAAGTTATATTTAAGATTTTATGTTTTACACAACTTTTAATTACATAGCGATTTACATGCAAAATCTAGCTTTTTTCACTACTTTTTCAACGCTAGTTTGTAAATATCAATAACTGTTTGAAAACATTAGAAAAACAATGAAATTATTGAAAATCGATATGAAATCAATCAAAACTTATTGATTTTAACTAGTTTCAGAAGTTTTGACAAAGTTATATTTAAGATTTTATGTTTTACACAACTTTTAATTACATAGCGATTTACATGCAAAATCTAGCTTTTTTCACTACTTTTTCAACGCTAGTTTGTAAATATCAATAACTGTTTGAAAACATTAGAAAAACAATGAAATTATTGAAAATCGATATGAAATCAATCAAAACTTATTGATTTTAACTAGTTTCAGAAGTTTTGACAAAGTTATATTTAAGATTTTATGTTTTACACAACTTTTAATTACATAGCGATTTACATGCAAATTCTAGCTTTTTTCACTACTTTTTAACGCTAGATTGTAAATATCAATAACTGTTTCAAAACATTAGAAAAACAATGAAATTATTGAAAATCGATATGAAATCAATCAAAACTTATTGATTTTAACTAGTTTCAGTAGTTTTGACAAAGTTATATTTAAGATTTTATGTTTTACACAACTTTTAATTACATAGCGATTTACATGCAAAATCTAGCTTTTTTCACTACTTTTTCAACGCTAGTTTGTAAATATCAATAACTCTTTGAAAACATTAGAAAAACAATGAAATTATTGAAAATCGATATGAAATCAATCAAATCTTATTGATTTTAACTAGTTTCAGAAGTTTTGACAAAGTTTTATTTAAGATTTTATGTTTTACACAACTTTTAATTACATAACGATTTACATGCAAAATCTAGCTGTTTTGACTACTTTTTAACGCTAGTTTGTAAATATCAATAACTCTTTGAAAACATTAGAAAAGCAATGAAATTATTGAAAATCGATATGAAATCAATCAAAACTTATTGATTTTAACTAGTTTCAGTAGTTTTGACAAAGTTATATTTAAGATTTTATGTTTTACACAACTTTTAATTACATAGCGATTTACATGCAAAATCTAGCTTTTTTCACTACTTTTTCAACGCTAGTTTGTAAATATCAATAACTGTTTGAAAACATTAGAAAAACAATGAAATTATTGAAAATCGATATGAAATCAATCAAAACTTATTGATTTTAACTAGTTTCAGAAGTTTTGACAAAGTTATATTTAAGATTTTATGTTTTACACAACTTTTAATTACATAGCGATTTACATGCAAAATCTAGCTTTTTTCACTACTTTTTAACGCTAGATTGTAAATATCAATAACTGTTTCAAAACATTAGAAAAACAATGAAATTATTGAAAATCGATATGAAATCAATCAAAACTTATTGATTTTAACTAGTTTCAGAAGTTTTGACAAAGTTATATTTAAGATTTTATATTTTACACAACTTTTAATTACATAGCGATTTACAGGCAAAATCTAGCTTTTTTCACTACTTTTTCAACGCTAATTTGTAAATATCAATAACTGTTTCAAAACATTAGAAAAACAAAGAAATTATTGAAAATCGATATGAAATCAATCAAAACTTATTGATTTTAACTAGTTTCAGAAGTTTTGACAAAGTTATATTTAAGATTTTATGTTTTACACAACTTTTAATTACATAGCGATTTACATGCAAAATCTAGCTTTTTTCACTACTTTTTCAACGCTAGTTTGTAAATATCAATAACTCTTTGAAAACATTAGAAAAACAATGAAATTATTGAAAATCGATATGAAATCAATCAAAACTTATTGATTTTAACTAGTTTCAGAAGTTTTGACAAAGTTATATTTAAGATTTTATGTTTTACACAACTTTTAATTACATAGCGATTTACATGCGAAATCGAGCTGTTTTGATTACTTTTTAACGCTAGTTTGTAAACATCAATAACTGTTTCAAAACATTAGAAAAACAATGAAATTATTGAAAATCGATATGAAATCAATCAAAACTTATTGATTTTAACTAGTTTCAGAAGTTTTGACAAAGTTATATTTAAGATTTTATGTTTTACACAACTTTTAATTACATAGCGATTTACATGCAAAATCTAGCTTTTTTCACTACTTTTTAACGCTAGATTGTAAATATCAATAACTGTTTCAAAACATTAGAAAAACAATGAAATTATTGAAAATCGATATGAAATCAATCAAAACTTATTGATTTTAACTAGTTTCAGTAGTTTTGACAAAGTTATATTTAAGATTTTATGTTTTACACAACTTTTAATTACATAGCGATTTACATGCAAAATCTAGCTTTTTTCACTACTTTTTCAACGCTAGTTTGTAAAATTCAATAACTCTTTGGAAACATTAGAAAAACAATGAAATTATTGAAAATCAATATGAAATCAATCAAAACTTATTGATTTTAACTAGTTTCAGAAGTTTTGACAAAGTTATATTTAAGATTTTATGTTTTACACAACTTTTAATTACATAGCGATTTACATGCAAAATCTAGCTGTTTTGACTACTTTTTAACGCTAGTTTGTAAATATCAATAACTCTTTGAAAACATTAGAAAAACAATGAAATTATTAAAAATCAATATGAAATCTATCAAAGCTTATTGATTTTAACTAGTTTCAGTAGTTTTGACAAAGTTTTATTTAAGATTTTATGTTTTACACAACTTTTAATTACATAGCGATTTACAAGCAAAATCTAGCTTTTTTCACTACTTTTTCAACGATAGTTTGTAAATATCAATAACACTTTGAAAACATTAGAAAAACAATGAAATTATTGAAAATCGATATGAAATCAAACAAAACTTATTGATTTTAACTAGTTTCAGTAGTTTTGACAAAGTTATATTTAAGATTTTATGTTTTACACAACTTTTAATTACATAGCGATTTACATGCGAAATCGAGCTGTTTTGACTACTTTTTAACGCTAGTTTGTAAACATCAATAACTGTTTCAAAACATTAGAAAAACAATGAAATTATTGAAAATCGATATGAAATCAATCAAAACTTATTGATTTTAACTAGTTTCAGAAGTTTTGAGAAAGTTATATTTAAGATTTTATGTTTTACACAACTTTTAATTACATAGCGATTTACATGCAAAATCTAGCTTTTTTCACTACTTTTTCAACGCTAGTTTGTAAATATCAATAACTCTTTGAAAACATTAGAAAAACAATGAAATTATGAAAAATCAATATGAAATCTATCAAAGCTTATTGATTTTAATAGTTTCAGTAGTTTTGACAAAGTTTTATTTAAGATTTTATGTTTTACACAACTTTTAATTACATAGCGATTTACATGCAAATTCTAGCTTTTTTCACTACCTTTTCAACGATAGTTTGTAAATATCAATAACACTTTGAAAACATTAGAAAAACAATGAAATTATTGAAAATCGATATGAAATCAATCAAAACTTATTGATTTTAACTAGTTTCAGAAGTTTTGACAAAGTTATATTTAAGATTTTATGTTTTACACAACTTTTAATTACATAACGATTTACATGCGAAATCGAGCTGTTTTGACTACTTTTTAACGCTAGTTTGTAAACATGAATAACTGTTTCAAAACATTAGAAAAACAATGAAATTATTGAAAATCGATATGAAATCAATCAAAACTTATTGATTTTAACTAGTTTCAGAAGTTTTGACAAAGTTATATTTAAGATTTTATGTTTTACACAACTTTTAATTACATAGCGATTTACATGCAAAATCTAGCTTTTTTCACTACTTTTTCAACGCTAGTTTGTAAATATCAATAACAGTTTGAAAACATTAGAAAAACAATGAAATTATTGAAAATCGATATGAAATCAATCAAAACTTATTGATTTTAACTAGTTTCAGAAGTTTTGACAAAGTTATATTTAAGATTTTATGTTTTACACAACTTTTAATTACATAGCGATTTACATGCAAAATCTAGCTTTTTTCACTACTTTTTAACGCTAGTTTGTAAATATCAATAACTCTTTGAAAACATTAGAAAAACAATGAAATTATTGAAAATCGATATGAAATCAATCAAAACTTATTGATTTTAACTAGTTTCAGTAGTTTTGACAAAGTTATATTTAAGATTTTATGTTTTACACAACTTTTAATTACATAGCGATTTACATGCAAAATCTAGCTTTTTCACTACTTTTCAACGCTAGTTTGTAAATATCAATAATTCTTTGAAAACATTAGAAAAACAATGAAATTATTGAAAATCGATATGAAATCAATCAAATCTTATTGATTTTAACTAGTTTCAGAAGTTTTGACAAAGTTTTATTTAAGATTTTATGTTTTACACAACTTTTAATTACATAGCGATTTACATGCAAAATCTAGCTGTTTTGACTACTTTTTAACGCTAGTTTGTAAATATCAATAACTCTTTGAAAACATTAGAAAAACAATGAAATTATTGAAAATCGATATGAAATCAATCAAAACTTATTGATTTTAACTAGTTTCAGAAGTTTTGACAAAGTTATATTTAAGATTTTATGTTTTACACAACTTTTAATTACATAGCGATTTACATGCAAAATCTAGCTTTTTTCACTACTTTTTCAACGCTAGTTTGTAAATATCAATAACTGTTTGAAAACATTAGAAAAACAATGAAATTATTGAAAATCGATATGAAATCAATCAAAACTTATTGATTTTAACTAGTTTCAGAAGTTTTGACAAAGTTATATTTAAGATTTTATGTTTTACACAACTTTTAATTACATAGCGATTTACATGCAAAATCTAGCTTTTTTCACTACTTTTTAACGCTAGATTGTAAATATCAATAACTGTTTCAAAACATTAGAAAAACAATGAAATTATTGAAAATCGATATGAAATCAATCAAAACTTATTGATTTTAACTAGTTTCAGTAGTTTTGACAAAGTTATATTTAAGATTTTATGTTTTACACAACTTTTAATTACATAGCGATTTACATGCAAAATCTAGCTTTTTTCACTACTTTTTCAACGCTAGTTTGTAAATATCAATAACTCTTTGAAAACATTAGAAAAACAATGAAATTATTGAAAATCGATATGAAATCAATCAAATCTTATTGATTTTAAATAGTTTCAGAAGTTTTGACAAAGTTTTATTTAAGATTTTATGTTTTACACAACTTTTAATTACATAGCGATTTACATGCAAAATCTAGCTGTTTTGACTACTTTTTAACGCTAGTTTGTAAATATCAATAACTCTTTGAAAACATTAGAAAAACAATGAAATTATTGAAAATCGATATGAAATCAATCAAAACTTATTGATTTTAACTAGTTTCAGAAGTTTTGACAAAGTTATATTTAAGATTTTATGTTTTACACAACTTTAAATTACAGAGCGATTTACATGCA
This sequence comes from Acanthosepion lycidas, assembly GCA_963932145.1. NCBI lineage: Eukaryota > Metazoa > Mollusca > Cephalopoda > Sepiida > Sepiidae > Acanthosepion > Acanthosepion lycidas. The sequence continues at coordinate 11,614 of CAWVQA010000412.1, forward strand.
AAATCTAGCTTTTTTCACTACTTTTTCAACGCTAGTTTGTAAATATCAATAACTGTTTGAAAACATTAGAAAAACAATGAAATTATTGAAAATCGATATGAAATCAATCAAAACTTATTGATTTTAACTAGTTTCAGAAGTTTTGACAAAGTTATATTTAAGATTTTATGTTTTACACAACTTTTAATTACATAGCGATTTACATGCAAAATCTAGCTTTTTTCACTACTTTTTAACGCTAGATTGTAAATATCAATAACTGTTTCAAAACATTAAAAAAACAATGAAATTATTGAAAATCGATATGAAATCAATCAAAACTTATTGATTTTAACTAGTTTCAGAAGTTTTGACAAAGTTATATTTAAGATTTTATATTTTACACAACTTTTAATTACATAGCGATTTACAGGCAAAATCTAGCTTTTTTCACTACTTTTTCAACGCTAATTTGTAAATATCAATAACTGTTTCAAAACATTAGAAAAACAATGAAATTATTGAAAATCGATATGAAATCAATCAAAACTTATTGATTTTAACTAGTTTCAGTAGTTTTGACAAAGTTATATTTAAGATTTTATGTTTTACACAACTTTTAATTACATAGCGATTTACATGCAAAATCTAGCTTTTTTCACTACTTTTTCAACGCTAGTTTGTAAATATCAATAACTCTTTGAAAACATTAGAAAAACAATGAAATTATTGAAAATCGATATGAAATCAATCAAAACTTATTGATTTTAACTAGTTTCAGAAGTTTTGACAAAGTTATATTTAAGATTTTATGTTTTACACAACTTTTAATTACATAGCGATTTACATGCAAAATCTAGCTGTTTTGACTACTTTTTAACGCTAGTTTGTAAATATCAATAACTCTTTGAAAACATTAGAAAAACAATGAAATTATTAAAAATCAATATGAAATCTATCAAAGCTTATTGATTTTAACTAGTTTCAGTAGTTTTGACAAAGTTTTATTTAAGATTTTATGTTTTACACAACTTTTAATTACATAGCGATTTACAAGCAAAATCTAGCTTTTTTCACTACTTTTTCAACGATAGTTTGTAAATATCAATAACACTTTGAAAACATTAGAAAAACAATGAAATTATTGAAAATCGATATGAAATCAATCAAAACTTATTGATTTTAACTAGTTTCAGTAGTTTTGACAAAGTTATATTTAAGATTTTATGTTTTACACAACTTTTAATTACATAGCGATTTACATGCAAAATCTAGCTTTTTTCACTACTTTTTCAACGCTAGTTTGTAAATATCAATAACTGTTTGAAAACATTAGAAAAACAATGAAATTATTGAAAATCGATATGAAATCAATCAAAACTTATTGATTTTAACTAGTTTCAGAAGTTTTGACAAAGTTATATTTAAGATTTTATGTTTTACACAACTTTTAATTACATAGCGATTTACATGCAAAATCTAGCTTTTTTCACTACTTTTTCAACGCTAGTTTGTAAATATCAATAATTCTTTGAAAACATTAGAAAAACAATGAAATTATTGAAAATCGATATGAAATCAATCAAATCTTATTGATTTTAACTAGTTTCAGAAGTTTTGACAAAGTTTTATTTAAGATTTTATGTTTTACACAACTTTTAATTACATAGCGATTTACAGGCAAAATCTAGCTTTTTTCACTACTTTTTCAACGCTAATTTGTAAATATCAATAACTGTTTCAAAACATTAGAAAAACAATGAAATTATTGAAAATCGATATGAAATCAATCAAAACTTATTGATTTTAACTAGTTTCAGTAGTTTTGACAAAGTTATATTTAAGATTTTATGTTTTACACAACTTTTAATTACATAGCGATTTACATGCAAAATCTAGCTTTTTTCACTACTTTTTCAACGCTAGTTTGTAAATATCAATAACTCTTTGAAAACATTAGAAAAACAATGAAATTATTGAAAATCGATATGAAATCAATCAAAACTTATTGATTTTAACTAGTTTCAGAAGTTTTGACAAAGTTATATTTAAGATTTTATGTTTTACACAACTTTTAATTACATAGCGATTTACATGCAAAATCTAGCTGTTTTGACTACTTTTTAACGCTAGTTTGTAAATATCAATAACTCTTTGAAAACATTAGAAAAACAATGAAATTATTAAAAATCAATATGAAATCTATCAAAGCTTATTGATTTTAACTAGTTTCAGTAGTTTTGACAAAGTTTTATTTAAGATTTTATGTTTTACACAACTTTTAATTACATAGCGATTTACAAGCAAAATCTAGCTTTTTTCACTACTTTTTCAACGATAGTTTGTAAATATCAATAACACTTTGAAAACATTAGAAAAACAATGAAATTATTGAAAATCGATATGAAATCAATCAAAACTTATTTATTTTAACTAGTTTCAGTAGTTTTGACAAAGTTATATTTAAGATTTTATGTTTTACACAACTTTTAATTACATAGCGATTTACATGCAAAATCTAGCTTTTTTCACTACTTTTTCAACGCTAGTTTGTAAATATCAATAACTGTTTGAAAACATTAGAAAAACAATGAAATTATTGAAAATCGATATGAAATCAATCAAAACTTATTGATTTTAACTAGTTTCAGAAGTTTTGACAAAGTTATATTTAAGATTTTATGTTTTACACAACTTTTAATTACATAGCGATTTACATGCAAAATCTAGCTTTTTTCACTACTTTTTCAACGCTAGTTTGTAAATATCAATAATTCTTTGAAAACATTAGAAAAACAATGAAATTATTGAAAATCGATATGAAATCAATCAAATCTTATTGATTTTAACTAGTTTCAGAAGTTTTGACAAAGTTTTATTTAAGATTTTATGTTTTACACAACTTTTAATTACATAGCGATTTACATGCAAAATCTAGCTGTTTTGACTACTTTTTAACGCTAGTTTGTAAATATCAATAACTCTTTGAAAACATTAGAAAAACAATGAAATTATTGAAAATCGATATGAAATCAATCAAAACTTATTGATTTTAACTAGTTTCAGAAGTTTTGACAAAGTTATATTTAAGATTTTATGTTTTACACAACTTTTAATTACAGAGCGATTTACATGCAAAATCTAGCTTTTTTCACTACTTTTTCAACGCTAGTTTGTAAATATCAATAACTGTTTGAAAACATTAGAAAAACAATGAAATTATTGAAAATCGATATGAAATCAATCAAAACTTATTGATTTTAACTAGTTTCAGAAGTTTTGATAAAGTTATATTTAAGATTTTATGTTTTACACAACTTTTAATTACATAGCGATTTACATGCAAAATCTAGCTTTTTTCACTACTTTTTAACGCTAGATTGTAAATATCAATAACTGTTTCAAAACATTAGAAAAACAATGAAATTATTGAAAATCGATATGAAATCAATCAAAACTTATTGATTTTAACTAGTTTCAGAAGTTTTGACAAAGTTATATTTAAGATTTTATATTTTACACAACTTTTAATTACATAGCGATTTACAGGCAAAATGTAGCTTTTTTCACTACTTTTTCAACGCTAATTTGTAAATATCAATAACTGTTTCAAAACATTAGAAAAACAATGAAATTATTGAAAATCGATATGAAATCAATCAAAACTTATTGATTTTAACTAGTTTCAGAAGTTTTGACAAAGTTATATTTAAGATTTTATGTTTTACACAACTTTTAATTACATAGCGATTTACATGCAAAATCTAGCTTTTTTCACTACTTTTTCAACGCTAGTTTGTAAATATCAATAATTCTTTGAAAACATTAGAAAAACAATGAAATTATTGAAAATCGATATGAAATCAATCAAATCTTATTGATTTTAACTAGTTTCAGAAGTTTTGACAAAGTTTTATTTAAGATTTTATGTTTTACACAACTTTTAATTACATAGCGATTTACATGCAAAATCTAGCTGTTTTGACTACTTTTTAACGCTAGTTTGTAAATATCAATAACTCTTTGAAAACATTAGAAAAACAATGAAATTATTGAAAATCGATATGAAATCAATCAAAACTTATTGATTTTAACTAGTTTCAGAAGTTTTGACAAAGTTATATTTAAGATTTTATGTTTTACACAACTTTTAATTACAGAGCGATTTACATGCAAAATCTAGCTTTTTTCACTACTTTTTCAACGCTAGTTTGTAAATATCAATAACTGTTTGAAAACATTAGAAAAACAATGAAATTATTGAAAATCGATATGAAATCAATCAAAACTTATTGATTTTAACTAGTTTCAGAAGTTTTGACAAAGTTATATTTAAGATTTTATGTTTTACACAACTTTTAATTACATAGCGATTTACATGCAAAATCTAGCTTTTTTCACTACTTTTTAACGCTAGATTGTAAATATCAATAACTGTTTCAAAACATTAGAAAAACAATGAAATTATTGAAAATCGATATGAAATCAATCAAAACTTATTGATTTTAACTAGTTTCAGAAGTTTTGACAAAGTTATATTTAAGATTTTATATTTTACACAACTTTTAATTACATAGCGATTTACAGGCAAAATGTAGCTTTTTTCACTACTTTTTCAACGCTAATTTGTAAATATCAATAACTGTTTCAAAACATTAGAAAAACAATGAAATTATTGAAAATCGATATGAAATCAATCAAAACTTATTGATTTTAACTAGTTTCAGAAGTTTTGACAAAGTTATATTTAAGATTTTATGTTTTACACAACTTTTAATTACATAGCGATTTACATGCAAAATCTAGCTTTTTTCACTACTTTTTCAACGCTAGTTTGTAAATATCAATAATTCTTTGAAAACATTAGAAAAACAATGAAATTATTGAAAATCGATATGAAATCAATCAAATCTTATTGATTTTAACTAGTTTCAGAAGTTTTGACAAAGTTTTATTTAAGATTTTATGTTTTACACAACTTTTAATTACATAGCGATTTACATGCAAAATCTAGCTGTTTTGACTACTTTTTAACGCTAGTTTGTAAATATCAATAACTCTTTGAAAACATTAGAAAAACAATGAAATTATTGAAAATCGATATGAAATCAATCAAAACTTATTGATTTTAACTAGTTTCAGAAGTTTTGACAAAGTTATATTTAAGATTTTATGTTTTACACAACTTTTAATTACAGAGCGATTTACATGCAAAATCTAGCTTTTTTCACTACTTTTTCAACGCTAGTTTGTAAATATCAATAACTGTTTGAAAACATTAGAAAAACAATGAAATTATTGAAAATCGATATGAAATCAATCAAAACTTATTGATTTTAACTAGTTTCAGAAGTTTTGACAAAGTTATATTTAAGATTTTATGTTTTACACAACTTTTAATTACATAGCGATTTACATGCAAAATCTAGCTTTTTTCACTACTTTTTAACGCTAGATTGTAAATATCAATAACTGTTTCAAAACATTAAAAAAACAATGAAATTATTGAAAATCGATATGAAATCAATCAAAACTTATTGATTTTAACTAGTTTCAGAAGTTTTGACAAAGTTATATTTAAGATTTTATATTTTACACAACTTTTAATTACATAGCGATTTACAGGCAAAATCTAGCTTTTTTCACTACTTTTTCAACGCTAATTTGTAAATATCAATAACTGTTTCAAAACATTAGAAAAACAATGAAATTATTGAAAATCGATATGAAATCAATCAAAACTTATTGATTTTAACTAGTTTCAGAAGTTTTGACAAAGTTATATTTAAGATTTTATGTTTTACACAACTTTTAATTACATAGCGATTTACATGCAAAATCTAGCTTTTTTCACTACTTTTTCAACGCTAGTTTTCTAAATATCAATAATTCTTTGAAAACATTAGAAAAACAATGAAATTATTGAAAATCGATATGAAATCAATCAAATCTTATTGATTTTAACTAGTTTCAGAAGTTTTGACAAAGTTTTATTTAAGATTTTATGTTTTACACAACTTTTAATTACATAGCGATTTACATGCAAAATCTAGCTGTTTTGACTACTTTTTAACGCTAGTTTGTAAATATCAATAACTCTTTGAAAACATTAGAAAAACAATGAAATTATTGAAAATCGATATGAAATCAATCAAAACTTATTGATTTTAACTAGTTTCAGAAGTTTTGACAAAGTTATATTTAAGATTTTATGTTTTACACAACTTTTAATTACAGAGCGATTTACATGCAAAATCTAGCTTTTTTCACTACTTTTTCAACGCTAGTTTGTAAATATCAATAACTGTTTGAAAACATTAGAAAAACAATGAAATTATTGAAAATCGATATGAAATCAATCAAAACTTATTGATTTTAACTAGTTTCAGAAGTTTTGACAAAGTTATATTTAAGATTTTATGTTTTACACAACTTTTAATTACATAGCGATTTACATGCAAAATCTAGCTTTTTTCACTACTTTTTAACGCTAGATTGTAAATATCAATAACTGTTTCAAAACATTAGAAAAACAATGAAATTATTGAAAATCGATATGAAATCAATCAAAACTTATTGATTTTAACTAGTTTCAGAAGTTTTGACAAAGTTATATTTAAGATTTTATATTTTACACAACTTTTAATTACATAGCGATTTACAGGCAAAATCTAGCTTTTTTCACTACTTTTTCAACGCTAATTTGTAAATATCAATAACTGTTTCAAAACATTAGAAAAACAATGAAATTATTGAAAATCGATATGAAATCAATCAAAACTTATTGATTTTAACTAGTTTCAGAAGTTTAGACAAAGTTATATTTAAGATTTTATGTTTACACAACTTTTAATTACATAGCGATTTACATGCAAAATCTAGCTTTTTTCACTACTTTTCAACGCTAGTTTGTAAATATCAATAACAGTTTGAAAACATTAGAAAAACAATGAAATTATTGAAAATCGATATGAAATCAATCAAAACTTATTGATTTTAACTAGTTTCAGAAGTTTTGACAAAGTTATATTTAAGATTTTATGTTTTACACAACTTTTAATTACATAGCGATTTACATGCAAAATCTAGCTTTTTTCACTACTTTTTAACGCTAGTTTGTAAATATCAATAACTCTTTGAAAACATTAGAAAAACAATGAAATTATTGAAAATCGATATGAAATCAATCAAAACTTATTGATTTTAACTAGTTTCAGTAGTTTTGACAAAGTTATATTTAAGATTTTATGTTTTACACAACTTTTAATTACATAGCGATTTACATGCAAAATCTAGCTTTTTTCACTACTTTTTCAACGCTAGTTTGTAAATATCAATAATTCTTTGAAAACATTAGAAAAACAATGAAATTATTGAAAATCGATATGAAATCAATCAAATCTTATTGATTTTAACTAGTTTCAGAAGTTTTGACAAAGTTATATTTAAGATTTTATGTTTTACACAACTTTTAATTACATAACGATTTACATGCGAAATCGAGCTGTTTTGACTACTTTTTAACGCTAGTTTGTAAACATCAATAACTGTTTCAAAACATTAGAAAAACAATGAAATTATTGAAAATCGATATGAAATCAATCAAAACTTATTGATTTTAACTAGTTTCAGAAGTTTAGACAAAGTTATATTTAAGATTTTATGTTTACACAACTTTTAATTACATAGCGATTTACATGCAAAATCTAGCTTTTTTCACTACTTTTCAACGCTAGTTTGTAAATATCAATAACAGTTTGAAAACATTAGAAAAACAATGAAATTATTGAAAATCGATATGAAATCAATCAAAACTTATTGATTTTAACTAGTTTCAGAAGTTTTGACAAAGTTATATTTAAGATTTTATGTTTTACACAACTTTTAATTACATAGCGATTTACATGCAAAATCTAGCTTTTTTCACTACTTTTTAACGCTAGTTTGTAAATATCAATAACTCTTTGAAAACATTAGAAAAACAATGAAATTATTGAAAATCGATATGAAATCAATCAAAACTTATTGATTTTAACTAGTTTCAGTAGTTTTGACAAAGTTATATTTAAGATTTTATGTTTTACACAACTTTTAATTACATAGCGATTTACATGCAAAATCTAGCTTTTTTCACTACTTTTTCAACGCTAGTTTGTAAATATCAATAATTCTTTGAAAACATTAGAAAAACAATGAAATTATTGAAAATCGATATGAAATCAATCAAATCTTATTGATTTTAACTAGTTTCAGAAGTTTTGACAAAGTTTTATTTAAGATTTTATGTTTTACACAACTTTTAATTACATAGCGATTTACATGCAAAATCTAGCTGTTTTGACTACTTTTTAACGCTAGTTTGTAAATATCAATAACTCTTTGAAAACATTAGAAAAACAATGAAATTATTGAAAATCGATATGAAATCAATCAAAACTTATTGATTTTAACTAGTTTCAGAAGTTTTGACAAAGTTATATTTAAGATTTTATGTTTTACACAACTTTTAATTACATAGCGATTTACATGCAAAATCTAGCTTTTTTCACTACTTTTTCAACGCTAGTTTGTAAATATCAATAACTGTTTGAAAACATTAGAAAAACAATGAAATTATTCAAAATCGATATGAAATCAATCAAAACTTATTGATTTTAACTAGTTTCAGAAGTTTTGACAAAGTTATATTTAAGATTTTATGTTTTACACAACTTTTAATTACATAGCGATTTACATGCAAAATCTAGCTTTTTTCACTACTTTTTAACGCTAGATTGTAAATATCAATAACTGTTTGAAAACATTAGAAAAACAATGAAATTATTGAAAATCGATATGAAATCAATCAAAACTTATTGATTTTAACTAGTTTCAGAAGTTTTGACAAAGTTATATTTAAGATTTTATGTTTTACACAACTTTTAATTACATAGCGATTTACAGGCAAAATCTAGTTTTTTTTACTACTTTTTAACGCTAGATTGTAAATATCAATAACTGTTTCAAAACATTAGAAAAACAATGAAATTATTGAAAATCGATATGAAATCAATCAAAACTTATTGATTTTAACTAGTTTCAGAAGTTTTGACAAAGTTATATTTAAGATTTTATGTTTTACACAACTTTTAATTACATAGCGATTTACATGCAAAATCTAGCTTTTTTCACTACTTTTTAACGCTAGATTGTAAATATCAATAACTGTTTCAAAACATTAGAAAAACAATGAAATTATTGAAAATCGATATGAAATCAATCAAAACTTATTGATTTTAACTAGTTTCAGAAGTTTTGACAAAGTTATATTTAAGATTTTATATTTTACACAGCTTTTAATTACATAGCGATTTACAGGCAAAATCTAGCTTTTTTCACTACTTTTTCACCGATAGTTTGTAAATATCAATAACACTTTGAAAACATTAGAAAAACAATGAAATTATTGAAAATCGATATGAAATCAATCAAAACTTATTGATTTTAACTAGTTTCAGAAGTTTTGACAAAGTTATATTTAAGATTTTATGTTTTACACAACTTTTAATTACATAACGATTTACATGCGAAATCGAGCTGTTTTGAATTCTTTTTAACGCTAGTTTGTAAACATCAATAACTGTTTCAAAACATTAGAAAAACAATGAAATTATTGAAAATCGATATGAAATCAATCAAAACTTATTGATTTTAACTAGTTTCAGTAGTTTAGACAAAGTTATATTTAAGATTTTATGTTTTACACAACTTTTAATTACATAGCGATTTACATGCAAAATCTAGCTTTTTTCACTACTTTTTCAACGCTAGTGTGTAAATATCAATAACTCTTTGAAAACATTAGAAAAACAATGAAATTATTAAAAATCAATATGAAATCTATCAAAGCTTATTGATTTTAACTAGTTTCAGTAGTTTTGACAAAGTTTTATTTAAGATTTTATGTTTTACACAACTTTTAATTACATAGCGATTTACATGCAAAATCTAGCTTTTTTCACTACTTTTTCAACGATAGTTTGTAAATATCAATAACACTTTGAAAACATTAGAAAAACAATGAAATTATTTAAAATCGATATGAAATCAATCAAAACTTATTGATTTTAACTAGTTTCAGAAGTTTTGACAAAGTTATATTTAAGATTTTATGTTTTACACAACTTTTAATTACATAGCGATTTACATGCAAAATTTAGCTTTTTTCACTACTTTTTCAACGCTAGTTTGTAAATATCAATAACTGTTTGAAAACATTAGAAAAACAATGAAATTATTGAAAATCTATATGAAATCAATCAAAACTTATTGATTTTAACTAGTTTCAGTAGTTTAGACAAAGTTTTATTTAAGATTTTATGTTTTACACAACTTTTAATTACATAGCGATTTACATGCAAAATCTAGCTTTTTTGACTACTTTTTAACGCTAGTTTGTAAATATCAATAACTCTTTGAAAACATTAGAAAAACAATGAAATTATTAAAAATCAATATGAAATCTATCAAAGCTTATTGATTTTAACTAGTTTCAGTAGTTTTGACAAAGTTTTATTTAAGATTTTATGTTTTACACAACTTTTAATTACATAGCGATTTACATGCAAAATCTAGCTTTTTTCACTACTTTTTCAACGCTAGTTTGTAAATATCAATAACTGTTTGAAAACATTAGAAAAACAATGAAATTATTGAAAATCGATATGAAATCAATCAAAACTTATTGATTTTAACTAGTTTCAGAAGTTTTGACAAAGTTATATTTAAGATTTTATGTTTACACAACTTTTAATTACATAGCGATTTACATGCAAAATCTAGCTTTTTTCACTACTTTTTAACGCTAGATTGTAAATATCAATAACTGTTTCAAAACATTAGAAAAACAATGAAATTATTGAAAATCGATATGAAATAAATCAAAACTTATTGATTTTAACTAGTTTCAGTAGTTTTGACAAAGTTATATTTAAGATTTTATGTTTTACACAACTTTTAATTACATAGCGATTTACATGCAAAATCTAGCTTTTTTCACTACTTTTTCAACGCTAGTTTGTAAATATCAATAACTCTTTGAAAACATTAGAAAAACAATGAAATTATTAAAAATCTATATGAAATCTATCAAAGCTTATTGATTTTAACTAGTTTCAGTAGTTTTGACAAAGTTTTATTTAAGATGTTATGTTTTACACAACTTTTAATTACATAGCGATTTACAAGCAAAATCTAGCTTTTTGCACTACTTTTTCAACGATAGTTTGTAAATATCAATAACACTTTGAAAACATTAGAAAAACAATGAAATTATTGAAAATCGATATGAAATCAATCAAAACTTATTGATTTTAACTAGTTTCAGTAGTTTTGACAAAGTTATATTTAAGATTTTATGTTTTACACAACTTTTAATTACATAGCGATTTACATGCGAAATCGTGCTGTTTTGACTACTTTTTAACACTAGTTTGTAAACATCAATAACTGTTTCAAAACATTAGAAAAACAATGAAATTATTGAAAATCGATATGAAATCAATCAAAACTTATTGATTTTAACTAGTTTCAGAAGTTTTGACAAAGTTATATTTAAGATTTTATGTTTTACACAACTTTTAATTACATAGCGATTTACATGCAAAATCTAGCTTTTTTCACTACTTTTTCAACGCTAGTTTGTAAATATCAATAACTCTTTGAAAACATTAGAAAAACAATGAAATTATTGAAAATCGATATGAAATCAATCAAAACTTATTGATTTTAACTAGTTTCAGTAGTTTTGACAAAGTTTTATTTAAGATTTTATGTTTTACACAACTTTTAATTACATAGCGATTTACATGCAAAATCTAGCTGTTTTGACTACTTTTTAACGCTAGTTTGTAAATATCAATAACTCTTTGAAAACATTAGAAAAACAATGAAATTATTAAAAATCAATATGAAATCTATCAAAGCTTATTGATTTTAACTAGTTTCAGTAGTTTTGACAAAGTTTTATTTAAGATTTTATGTTTTACACAACTTTTAATTACATAGCGATTTACATGCAAAATCTAGCTTTTTTCACTACTTTTTCAACGATAGTTTGTAAATATCAATAACACTTTGAAAACATTAGAAAAACAATGAAAATATTGAAAATCGATATGAAATCAATCAAAACTTATTGATTTTAACTAGTTTCAGAAGTTTTGACAAAGTTATATTTAAGATTTTATGTTTTACACAACTTTTAATTACATAGCGATTTACATGCAAAATCTAGCTGTTTTGACTACTTTTTAACGCTAGTTTGTAAATATCAATAACTCTTTGAAAACATTAGAAAAACAATGAAATTATTGAAAATCGATATGAAATCAATCAAAACTTATTGATTTTAACTAGTTTCAGAAGTTTTGACAAAGTTATATTTAAGATTTTATGTTTTACACAACTTTTAATTACATAGCGATTTACATGCAAAATCTAGCTGTTTTGACTACTTTTTAACGCTAGTTTGTAAATATCAATAACTCTTTGAAAACATTAGAAAAACAATGAAATTATTGAAAATCGATATGAAATCAATCAAAACTTATTGATTTTAACTAGTTTCAGAAGTTTTGACAAAGTTATATTTAAGATTTTATGTTTTACACAACTTTTAATTACATAGCGATTTACATGCAAAATCTAGCTTTTTTCACTACTTTTTAACGCTAGATTGTAAATATCAATAACTGTTTCAAAACATTAGAAAAACAATGAAATTATTGAAAATCGATATGAAATCAATCAAAACTTATTGATTTTAACTAGTTTCAGAAGTTTTGACAAAGTTATATTTAAGATTTTATATTTTACACAACTTTTAATTACATAGCGATTTAAAGGCAAAATCTAGCTTTTTTCACTACTTTGTCAACGCTAATTTGTAAATATCAATAACTCTTTGAAAACATTAGAAAAACAATGAAATTATTGAAAATCGATATGAAATCAATCAAAACTTATTGATTTTAACTAGTTTCAGAAGTTTTGACAAAGTTATATTTAAGATTTTATGTTTTACACAACTTTTAATTACATAGCGATTTACATGCAAAATCTAGCTGTTTTGACTACTTTTTAACGCTAGTTTGTAAATATCAATAACTCTTTGAAAACATTAGAAAAACAATGAAATTATTGAAAATCGATATGAAATCAATCAAAACTTATTGATTTTAACTAGTTTCAGAAGTTTTGACAAAGTTATATTTAAGATTTTATGTTTTACACAACTTTTAATTACATAGCGATTTACATGCAAAATCTAGCTGTTTTGACTACTTTTTAACGCTAGTTTGTAAATATCAATAACTCTTTGAAAACATTAGAAAAACAATGAAATTATTGAAAATCGATATGAAATCAATCAAAGCTTATTGATTTTAACTAGTTTCAGTAGTTTTGACAAACTTATATTTAAGATTTTATGTTTTACACAACTTTTAATTACATAGCGATTTACATGCAAAATCTAGCTTTTTTCACTACTTTTTCAACGCTAGTTTGTAAATATCAATAACTCTTTGAAAACATTAGAAAAACAATGAAATTATTAAAAATCAATATGAAATCTATCAAAGCTTATTGATTTTAACTAGGTTCAGTAGTTTTGACAAAGTTTTATTTAAGATTTTATGTTTTACACAACTTTTAATTACATAGCGATTTACATGCAAAATCTAGCTTTTTTCACTACTTTTTCACCGATAGTTTGTAAATATCAATAACACTTTGAAAACATTAGAAAAACAATGAAATTATTGAAAATCGATATGAAATCAATCAAAACTTATTGATTTTAACTAGTTTCAGTAGTTTAGACAAAGTTTTATTTAAGATTTTATGTTTTACACAACTTTTAATTACATAGCGATTTACATGCAAAATCTAGCTTTTTTGACTACTTTTTAACGCTAGTTTGTAAATATCAATAACTCTTTGAAAACATTAGAAAAACAATGAAATTATTAAAAATCAATATGAAATCTATCAAAGCTTATTGATTTTAACTAGTTTCAGTAGTTTTGACAAAGTTTTATTTAAGATTTTATGTTTTACACAACTTTTAATTACATAGCGATTTACATGCAAAATCTAGCTTTTTTCACTACTTTTTCAACGATAGTTTGTAAATATCAATAACACTTTGAAAACATTAGAAAAACAATGAAATTATTGAAAATCGATATGAAATCAATCAAAACTTATTGATTTTAACTAGTTTCAGAAGTTTTGACAAAGTTATATTTAAGATTTTATGTTTTACACAACTTTTAATTACATAGCGATTTACATGCGAAATCGAGCTGTTTTGACTGCTTTTTAACGCTAGTTTGTAAACATCAATAACTGTTTCAAAACATTAGAAAAACAATGAAATTATTGAAAATCGATATGAAATCAATCAAAACTTATTGATTTTAACTAGTTTCAGAAGTTGTGACAAAGTTATATTTAAGATTTTATGTTTTACACAACTTTTAATTACATTGCGATTTACATGCAAAATCTAGCTTTTTTCACTACTTTTTCAACGCTAGTTTGTAAATATCAATAACTCTTTGAAAACATTAGAAAAACAATGAAATTATTAAAAATCAATATGAAATCTATCAAAGCTTATTGATTTTAACTAGTTTCAGTAGTTTTGACAAAGTTTTATTTAAGATTTTATGTTTTACACAACTTTTAATTACATAGCGATTTACATGCAAAATCTAGCTTTTTTCACTACTTTTTCAACGATAGTTTGTAAATATCAATAACACTTTGAAAACATTAGAAAAACAATGAAATTATTGAAAATCGATATGAAATCAATCAAATCTTATTGATTTTAACTAGTTTCAGAAGTTTTGACAAAGTTTTATTTAAGATTTTATGTTTTACACAACTTTTAATTACATAACGATTTACATGCGAAATCGAGCTGTTTTGACTACTTTTTAACGCTAGTTTGTAAACATCAATAACTGTTTCAAAACATTAGAAAAACAATGAAATTATTGAAAATCGATATGAAATCAATCAAAACTTATTGATTTTAACTAGTTTCAGAAGTTTTGACAAAGTTATATTTAAGATTTTATGTTTTACACAACTTTTAATTACATAGCGATTTACATGCAAAATCTAGCTTTTTTCACTACTTTTTCAACGCTAGTTTGTAAATATCAATAACTGTTTGAAAACATTAGAAAAACAATGAAATTATTGAAAATCGATATGAAATCAATCAAAACTTATTGATTTTAACTAGTTTCAGAAGTTTTGACAAAGTTATATTTAAGATTTTATGTTTTACACAACTTTTAATTACATAGCGATTTACATGCAAAATCTAGCTTTTTTCACTACTTTTTAACGCTAGATTGTAAATATCAATAACTGTTTCAAAACATTAGAAAAACAATGAAATTATTGAAAATCGATATGAAATCAATCAAAACTTATTGATTTTAACTAGTTTCAGTAGTTTTGACAAAGTTATATTTAAGATTTTATGTTTTACACAACTTTTAATTACATAGCGATTTACATGCAAAATCTAGCTGTTTTGACTACTTTTTAACGCTAGTTTGTAAATATCAATAACTCTTTGAAAACATTAGAAAAACAATGAAATTATTGAAAATCGATATGAAATCAATCAAAACTTATTGATTTTAACTAGTTTCAGAAGTTTTGACAAAGTTATATTTAAGATTTTATGTTTTACACAACTTTTAATTACATAGCGATTTACATGCAAAATCTAGCTTTTTTCACTACTTTTTCAACGCTAGTTTGTAAATATCAATAACTCTTTGAAAACATTAGAAAAACAATGAAATTATTAAAAATCAATATGAAATCTATCAAAGCTTATTGATTTTAACTAGGTTCAGTAGTTTTGACAAAGTTTTATTTAAGATTTTATGTTTTACACAACTTTTAATTACATAGCGATTTACATGCAAAATCTAGCTTTTTTCACTACTTTTTCACCGATAGTTTGTAAATATCAATAACACTTTGAAAACATTAGAAAAACAATGAAATTATTGAAAATCGATATGAAATCAATCAAAACTTATTGATTTTAACTAGTTTCAGTAGTTTAGACAAAGTTTTATTTAAGATTTTATGTTTTACACAACTTTTAATTACATAGCGATTTACATGCAAAATCTAGCTTTTTTGACTACTTTTTAACGCTAGTTTGTAAATATCAATAACTCTTTGAAAACATTAGAAAAACAATGAAATTATTAAAAATCAATATGAAATCTATCAAAGCTTATTGATTTTAACTAGTTTCAGTAGTTTTGACAAAGTTTTATTTAAGATTTTATGTTTTACACAACTTTTAATTACATAGCGATTTACATGCAAAATCTAGCTTTTTTCACTACTTTTTCAACGATAGTTTGTAAATATCAATAACACTTTGAAAACATTAGAAAAACAATGAAATTATTGAAAATCGATATGAAATCAATCAAAACTTATTGATTTTAACTAGTTTCAGAAGTTTTGACAAAGTTATATTTAAGATTTTATGTTTTACACAACTTTTAATTACATAGCGATTTACATGCGAAATCGAGCTGTTTTGACTACTTTTTAACGCTAGTTTGTAAACATCAATAACTGTTTCAAAACATTAGAAAAACAATGAAATTATTGAAAATCGATATGAAATCAATCAAAACTTATTGATTTTAACTAGTTTCAGAAGTTGTGACAAAGTTATATTTAAGATTTTATGTTTTACACAACTTTTAATTACATTGCGATTTACATGCAAAATCTAGCTTTTTTCACTACTTTTTCAACGCTAGTTTGTAAATATCAATAACTCTTTGAAAACATTAGAAAAACAATGAAATTATTAAAAATCAATATGAAATCTATCAAAGCTTATTGATTTTAACTAGTTTCAGTAGTTTTGACAAAGTTTTATTTAAGATTTTATGTTTTACACAACTTTTAATTACATAGCGATTTACATGCAAAATCTAGCTTTTTTCACTACTTTTTCAACGATAGTTTGTAAATATCAATAACACTTTGAAAACATTAGAAAAACAATGAAATTATTGAAAATCGATATGAAATCAATCAAAACTTATTGATTTTAACTAGTTTCAGAAGTTTTGACAAAGTTTTATTTAAGATTTTATGTTTTACACAACTTTTAATTACATAGCGATTTACATGCAAAATCTAGCTTTTTTCACTACTTTTTCAACGATAGTTTGTAAATATCAATAACACTTTGAAAACATTAGAAAAACAATGAAATTATTGAAAATCGATATGAAATCAATCAAAACTTATTGATTTTAACTAGTTTCAGTAGTTTTGACAAAGTTTTATTTAAGATTTTATGTTTTACACAACTTTTAATTACATAGCGATTTACATGCAAAATCTAGCTTTTTTCACTACTTTTTCAATGATAGTTTGTAAATATCAATAAAACTTTGAAAACATTAGAAAAACAATGAAATTATTGAAAATCGATATGAAATCAATCAAAACTTATTGATTTTAACTAGTTTCAGAAGTTTTGACAAAGTTATATTTAAGATTTTATGTTTTACACAACTTTTAATTACATTGCGATTTACATGCGAAATCGAGCTGTTTTGACTACTTTTTAACGCTAGTTTGTAAACATCAATAACTGTTTCAAAACATTAGAAAAACAATGAAATTATTGAAAATCGATATGAAATCAATCAAAACTTATTGATTTTAACTAGTTTCAGAAGTTTTGACAAAGTTATATTTAAGATTTTAGGTTTTACACAACTTTTAATTACATAGCGATTTACATGCAAAATCTAGCTGTTTTGACTACTTTTTAACGCTAGTTTGTAAATATCAATAACTGTTTGAAAACATTAGAAAAACAATGAAATTATTGAAAATCGATATGAAATCAATCAAAACTTATTGATTTTAACTAGTTTCAGAAGTTTTGACAAAGTTATATTTAAGATTTTATGTTTTACACAACTTTTAATTACATAGCGATTTACATGCAAAATCTAGCTTTTTTCACTACTTTTTAACGCTAGTTTATAAATATCAATAACTGTTTGAAAACATTAGAAAAACAATGAAATTATTGAAAATCGATATGCAATCAATCAAAACTTATTGATTTTAACTAGTTTCAGAAGTTTTGACAAAGTTATATTTAAGATTTTATGTTTTACACAACTTTTAATTACATAGCGATTTACATGCAAAATCTAGCTTTTTTCACTACTTTTTAACGCTAGATTGTAAATATCAATAACTGTTTCAAAACATTAGAAAAACAATGAAATTATTGAAAATCGATATGAAATCAATCAAAACTTATTGATTTTAACTAGTTTCAGAAGTTTTGACAAAGTTATATTTAAGATTTTATATATTACACAACTTTTAATTACATAGCGATTTACAGGCAAAATCTAGCTTTTTTCACTACTTTTTCAACGCTAATTTGTAAATATCAATAACTGTTTCAAAACATTAGAAAAACAATGAAATTATTGAAAATCGATATGAAATCAATCAAAACTTATTGATTTTAACTAGTTTCAGTAGTTTTGACAAAGTTATATTTAAGATTTTATGTTTTACACAACTTTTAATTACATAGCGATTTACATGCAAAATCTAGCTTTTTTCACTACTTTTTCAACGCTAGTTTGTAAATATCAATAACTCTTTGAAAACATTAGAAAAACAATGAAATTATTGAAAATCGATATGAAATCAATCAAAACTTATTGATTTTAACTAGTTTCAGAAGTTTTGACAAAGTTATATTTAAGATTTTATGTTTTACACAACTTTTAATTACATAGCGATTTACATGCAAAATCTAGCTGTTTTGACTACTTTTTAACGCTAGTTTGTAAATATCAATAACTCTTTGAAAACATTAGAAAAACAATGAAATTATTAAAAATCAATATGAAATCTATCAAAGCTTATTGATTTTAACTAGTTTCAGTAGTTTTGACAAAGTTTTATTTAAGATTTTATGTTTTACACAACTTTTAATTACATAGCGATTTACATGCAAAATCTAGCTTTTTTCACTACTTTTTCAACGATAGTTTGTAAATATCAATAACACTTTGAAAACATTAGAAAAACAATGAAATTATTGAAAATCGATATGAAATCAATCAAAACTTATTGATTTTAACTAGTTTCAGAAGTTTTGACAAAGTTATATTTAAGATTTTATGTTTTACACAACTTTTAATTACATAGCGATTTACATGCGAAATCGAGCTGTTTTGACTACTTTTTAACGCTAGTTTGTAAACATCAATAACTGTTTCAAAACATTAGAAAAACAATGAAATTATTGAAAATCGATATGAAATCAATCAAAACTTATTGATTTTAACTAGTTTCAGAAGTTTTGACAAAGTTATATTTAAGATTTTATGTTTTACACAACTTTTATTTACATAGCGATTTACATGCAAAATCTAGCTTTTTTCACTACTTTTTCAACGCTAGTTTGTAAATATCAATAACGGTTTGAAAACATTAGAAAAACAATGAAATTATTGAAAATCGATATGAAATCAATAAAAACTTATTGATTTTAACTAGTTTCAGAAGTTTTGACAAAGTTATATTTAAGATTTTATGTTTTACACAACTTTTAATTACATAGCGATTTACATGCAAAATCTAGCTTTTTTCACTACTTTTTAACGCTAGATTGTAAATATCAATAACTGTTTCAAAACATTAGAAAAACAATGAAATTATTGAAAATCGATATGAAATCAATCAAAACTTATTGATTTTAACTAGTTTCAGTAGTTTTGACAAAGTTATATTTAAGATTTTATGTTTTACACAACTTTTAATTACATAGCGATTTACATGCAAAATCTAGCTTTTTTCACTACTTTTTCAACGCTAGTTTGTAAATATCAATAACTCTTTGAAAACATTAGAAAAACAATGAAATTATTGAAAATCGATATGAAATCAATCAAATCTTATTGATTTTAACTAGTTTCAGAAGTTTTGACAAAGTTTTATTTAAGATTTTATGTTTTACACAACTTTTAATTACATAACGATTTACATGCAAAATCTAGCTGTTTTGACTACTTTTTAACGCTAGTGTGTAAATATCAATAACTCTTTGAAAACATTAGAAAAACAATGAAATTATTGAAAATCGATATGAAATCAATCAAAACTTATTGATTTTAACTAGTTTCAGTAATTTTGACAAAGTTATATTTAAGATTTTATGTTTTACACAACTTTTAATTACATAGCGATTTACATGCAAAATCTAGCTTTTTTCACTACTTTTTAACGCTAGATTGTAAATATCAATAACTGTTTCAAAACATTAGAAAAACAATGAAATTATTGAAAATCGATATGAAATCAATCAAAACTTATTGATTTTAACTAGTTTCAGAAGTTTTGACAAAGTTATATTTAAGATTTTATATTTTACACAACTTTTAATTACATAGCGATTTACAGGCAAAATCTAGCTTTTTTCACTACTTTTTCAACGCTAATTTGTAAATATCAATAACTGTTTCAAAACATTAGAAAAACAATGAAATTATTGAAAATCGATATGAAATCAATCAAAACTTATTGATTTTAACTAGTTTGAGTAGTTTTGACAAAGTTATATTTAAGATTTTATGTTTTACACAACTTTTAATTACATAGCGATTTACATGAAAAATCTAGCTTTTTTCACTACTTTTTCAACGCTAGTTTGTAAATATCAATAACTCTTTGAAAACATTAGAAAAACAATGAAATTATTGAAAATCGATATGAAATCAATCAAAACTTATTGATTTTAACTAGTTTCAGAAGTTTTGACAAAGTTATATTTAAGATTTTATGTTTTACACAACTTTTAATTACATAGCGATTTACATGCAAAATCTAGCTGTTTTGACTACTTTTTAACGCTAGTTTGTAAATATCAATAACTCTTTGAAAACATTAGAAAAACAATGAAATTATTAAAAATCAATATGAAATCTATCAAAGCTAATTGATTTTAACTAGTTTCAGTAGTTTTGACAAAGTTTTATTTAAGATTTTATTTTTTACACAACTTTTAATTACATAGCGATTTACATGCAAAATCTAGCTTTTTTCACTACTTTTTCAACGCTAGTTTGTAAATATCAATAAGTCTTTGAAAACATTAGAAAAACAATGAAATTATTGAAAATCGATATGAAATCAATCAAAACTTATTGATTTTAACTAGTTTCAGAAGTTTTGACAAAGTTATAATTAAGATTTTATGTTTTACACAACTTTTAATTACATAGCGATTTACATGCAAAATCTAGCTTTTTTCACTACTTTTTAACGCTAGATTGTAAATATCAATAACTGTTTCAAAACATTAGAAAAACAATGAAATTATTGAAAATCGATATGAAATCAATCAAAACTTATTGATTTTAACTAGTTTCAGAAGTTTTGACAAAGTTATATTTCAGATTTTATGTTTTACACAACTTTTAATTACATAGCGATTTACATGCAAAATCTAGCTGTTTTGACTACTTTTTAACGCTAGTTTGTAAATATCAATAACTCTTTGAAAACATTAGAAAAACAATGAAATTATTAAAAATCAATATGAAATCTATCAAAGCTTATTGATTTTAACTAGTTTCAGTAGTTTTGACAAAGTTTTATTTAAGATTTTATGTTTTACACAACTTTTAATTACATAGCGATTTACATGCAAAATCTAGCTGTTTTGACTACTTTTTAACGCTAGTTTGTAAATATCAATAACTCTTTGAAAACATTAGAAAAACAATGAAATTATTAAAAATCAATATGAAATCTATCAAAGCTTATTGATTTTAACTAGTTTCAGTAGTTTTGACAAAGTTTTATTTAAGATTTTATGTTTTACACAACTTTTAATTACATAGCGATTTACATGCAAAATCTAGCTTTTTTCACTACTTTTTCAACGATAGTTTGTAAATATCAATAAGACTTTGAAAACATTAGAAAAACAATGAAATTATTGAAAATCGATATGAAATCAATCAAAACTTATTGATTTTAACTAGTTTCAGTAGTTTTGACAAAGTTATATTTAAGATTTTATGTTTTACACAACTTTTAATTACATAGCGATTTACATGCGAAATCGAGCTGTTTTGACTACTTTTTAACGCTAGTTTGTAAACATCAATAACTGTTTCAAAACATTAGAAAAACAATGAAATTATTGAAAATCGATATGAAATCAATCAAAACTTATTGATTTTAACTAGTCTCAGAAGTTTTGACAAAGTTATATTTAAGATTTTATGTTTTACACAACTTTTAATTACATAGCGATTTACATGCAAAATCTAGCTTTTTTCACTACTTTTTCAACGATAGTTTGTAAATATCAATAACTCTTTGAAAACATTAGAAAAACAATGAAATTATTGAAAATCGATATGAAATCAATCAAAACTTATTGATTTTAACTAGTTTCAGTAGTTTTGACAAAGTTATATTTAAGATTTTATGTTTTACACAACTTTTAATTACATAGCGATTTACATGCAAAATCTATCTTTTTTCACTACTTTTTCAACGCTAGTTTGTAAATATCAATAACTCTTTGAAAACATTAGAAAAACAATGAAATTATTGAAAATCGATATGAAATCAATCAAAACTTATTGATTTTAACTAGTTTCAGAAGTTTTGACAAAGTTATATTTAAGATTTTATGTTTTACACAACTTTTAATTACATAGCGATTTACATGCAAAATCTAGCTGTTTTGACTACTTTTTAACGCTAGTTTGTAAATATCAATAACTCTTTGAAAACATTAGAAAAACAATGAAATTATTAAAAATCAATATGAAATCTATCAAAGCTTATTGATTTTAACTAGTTTCAGTAGTTTTGACAAAGTTTTATTTAAGATTTTATGTTTTACACAACTTTTAATTACATAGCGATTTAAAAGCAAAATCTAGCTTTTTTCACTATTTCAACGATAGTTTGTAAATATCAATAACACTTTGAAAACATTAGAAAAACAATGAAATTATTGAAAATCGATATGAAATCAATCAAAACTTATTGATTTTAACTAGTTTCAGAAGTTTTGACAAAGTTATATTTAAGATTTTATGTTTTACACAACTTTTAATTACATAGCGATTTACATGCAAAATCTAGCTGTTTTGACTACTTTTTAACGCTAGTTTGTAAATATCAATAACTCTTTGAAAACATTAGAAAAACAATGAAATTATTAAAAATCAATATGAAATCTATCAAAGCTTATTGATTTTAACTAGTTTCAGTAGTTTTGACAAAGTTTTATTTAAGATTTTATGTTTTACACAACTTTTAATTACATAGCGATTTACAAGCAAAATCTAGCTTTTTTCACTACTTTTTCAACGATAGTTTGTAAATATCAATAACACTTAGAAAACATTAGAAAAACAATGAAATTATTGAAAATCGATATGAAATCAATCAAAACTTATTGATTTTAACTAGTTTCAGTAGTTTTGACAAAGTTATATTTAAGATTTTATGTTTTACACAACTTTTCATTACATAGCGATTTACATGCGAAATCGAGCTGTTTTGACTACTTTTTAACGCTAGTTTGTAAACATCAATAACTGTTTCAAAACATTAGAAAAACAATGAAATTATTGAAAATCGATATGAAATCAATCAAAACTTATTGATTTTAACTAGTTTCAGAAGTTTTGACAAAGTTATATTTAAGATTTTATGTTTTACACAACTTTTAATTACATAGCGATTTACATGCAAAATCTAGCTTTTTTCACTACTTTTTCAACCCTATTTTGTAAATATCAATAACTGTTTGAAAACATTAGAAAAACAATGAAATTATTGAAAATCGATATGAAATCAATCAAAACTTATTGATTTTAACTAGTTTCAGAAGTTTTGACAAAGTTATATTTAAGATTTTATGTTTACACAACTTTTAATTACATAGCGATTTACATGCAAAATCTAGCTTTTTTCACTACTTTTTAACGCTAGATTGTAAATATCAATAACTGTTTCAAAACATTAGAAAAACAATGAAATTATTGAAAATCGATATGAAATAAATCAAAACTTATTGATTTTAACTAGTTTCAGTAGTTTTGACAAAGTTATATTTAAGATTTTATGTTTTACACAACTTTTAATTACATAGCGATTTACATGCAAAATCTAGCTTTTTTCACTACTTTTTCAACGCTAGTTTGTAAATATCAATAACTCTTTGAAAACATTAGAAAAACAATGAAATTATTAAAAATCTATATGAAATCTATCAAAGCTTATTGATTTTAACTAGTTTCAGTAGTTTTGACAAAGTTTTATTTAAGATGTTATGTTTTACACAACTTTTAATTACATAGCGATTTACAAGCAAAATCTAGCTTTTTGCACTACTTTTTCAACGATAGTTTGTAAATATCAATAACACTTTGAAAACATTAGAAAAACAATGAAATTATTGAAAATCGATATGAAATCAATCAAAACTTATTGATTTTAACTAGTTTCAGTAGTTTTGACAAAGTTATATTTAAGATTTTATGTTTTACACAACTTTTAATTACATAGCGATTTACATGCGAAATCGTGCTGTTTTGACTACTTTTTAACACTAGTTTGTAAACATCAATAACTGTTTCAAAACATTAGAAAAACAATGAAATTATTGAAAATCGATATGAAATCAATCAAAACTTATTGATTTTAACTAGTTTCAGTAGTTTTGACAAAGTTTTATTTAAGATTTTATGTTTTACACAACTTTTAATTACATAGCGATTTACATGCAAAATCTAGCTTTTTTCACTACTTTTTCAACGATAGTTTGTAAATATAAATAACACTTTGAAAACATTAGAAAAACAATGAAAATATTGAAAATCGATATGAAATCAATCAAAACTTATTGATTTTAACTAGTTTCAGTAGTTTTGACAAAGTTTTATTTAAGATTTTATGTTTTACACAACTTTTAATTACATAGCGATTTACATGCAAAATCTAGCTGTTTTGACTACTTTTTAACGCTAGTTTGTAAATATCAATAACTCTTTGAAAACATTAGAAAAACAATGAAATTATTAAAAATCAATATGAAATCTATCAAAGCTTATTGATTTTAACTAGTTTCAGTAGTTTTGACAAAGTTTTATTTAAGATTTTATGTTTTACACAACTTTTAATTACATAGCGATTTACATGCAAAATCTAGCTTTTTTCACTACTTTTTCAACGATAGTTTGTAAATATAAATAACACTTTGAAAACATTAGAAAAACAATGAAAATATTGAAAATCGATATGAAATCAATCAAAACTTATTGATTTTAACTAGTTTCAGAAGTTTTGACAAAGTTATATTTAAGATTTTATGTTTTACACAACTTTTAATTACATAGCGATTTACATGCAAAATCTAGCTGTTTTGACTACTTTTTAACGCTAGTTTGTAAATATCAATAACTCTTTGAAAACATTAGAAAAACAATGAAATTATTGAAAATCGATATGAAATCAATCAAAACTTATTGATTTTAACTAGTTTCAGAAGTTTTGACAAAGTTATATTTAAGATTTTATGTTTTACACAACTTTTAATTACATAGCGATTTACATGCAAAATCTAGCTGTTTTGACTACTTTTTAACGCTAGTTTGTAAATATCAATAACTCTTTGAAAACATTAGAAAAACAATGAAATTATTGAAAATCGATATGAAATCAATCAAAACTTATTGATTTTAACTAGTTTCAGTAGTTTTGACAAAGTTATATTTAAGATTTTATGTTTTACACAACTTTTAATTACATAGCGATTTACATGCAAAATCTAGCTTTTTTCACTACTTTTTAACGCTAGATTGTAAATATCAATAACTGTTTCAAAACATTAGAAAAACAATGAAATTATTGAAAATCGATATGAAATCAATCAAAACTTATTGATTTTAACTAGTTTCAGAAGTTTTGACAAAGTTATATTTAAGATTTTATATTTTACACAACTTTTAATTACATAGCGATTTAAAGGCAAAATCTAGCTTTTTTCACTACTTTTTCAACGCTAATTTGTAAATATCAATAACTCTTTGAAAACATTAGAAAAACAATGAAATTATTGAAAATCGATATGAAATCAATCAAAACTTATTGATTTTAACTAGTTTCAGAAGTTTTGACAAAGTTATATTTAAGATTTTATGTTTTACAGAACTTTTAATTACATAACGATTTACATGCGAAATCGAGCTGTTTTGACTACTTTTTAACGCTAGTTTGTAAACATCAATAACTGTTTCAAAACATTAGAAAAACAATGAAATTATTGAAAATCGATATGAAATCAATCAAAACTTATTGATTTTAACTAGTTTCAGAAGTTTTGACAAAGTTATATTTAAGATTTTATGTTTTACACAACTTTTAATTACATAGCGATTTACATGCAAAATCTAGCTTTTTTCACTACTTTTTCAACGCTAGTTTGTAAATATCAATAACTCTTTGAAAACATTAGAAAAACAATGAAATTATTGAAAATCGATATGAAATCAATCAAAACTTATTGATTTTAACTAGTTTCAGTAGTTTTGACAAAGTTTTATTTAAGATTTTATGTTTTACACAACTTTTAATTACATAGCGATTTACATGCAAAATCTAGCTTTTTTCACTACTTTTTCAATGATAGTTTGTAAATATCAATAAAACTTTGAAAACATTAGAAAAACAATGAAATTATTGAAAATCGATATGAAATCAATCAAAACTTATTGATTTTAACTAGTTTCAGAAGTTTTGACAAAGTTATATTTAAGATTTTATGTTTTACACAACTTTTAATTACATTGCGATTTACATGCGAAATCGAGCTGTTTTGACTACTTTTTAACGCTAGTTTGTAAACATCAATAACTGTTTCAAAACATTAGAAAAACAATGAAATTATTGAAAATCGATATGAAATCAATCAAAACTTATTGATTTTAACTAGTTTCAGAAGTTTTGACAAAGTTATATTTAAGATTTTAGGTTTTACACAACTTTTAATTACATAGCGATTTACATGCAAAATCTAGCTGTTTTGACTACTTTTTAACGCTAGTTTGTAAATATCAATAACTGTTTGAAAACATTAGAAAAACAATGAAATTATTGAAAATCGATATGAAATCAATCAAAACTTATTGATTTTAACTAGTTTCAGAAGTTTTGACAAAGTTATATTTAAGATTTTATGTTTTACACAACTTTTAATTACATAGCGATTTACATGCAAAATCTAGCTTTTTTCACTACTTTTTAACGCTAGTTTGTAAATATCAATAACTGTTTGAAAACATTAGAAAAACAATGAAATTATTGAAAATCGATATGAAATCAATCAAAACTTATTGATTTTAACTAGTTTCAGAAGTTTTGACAAAGTTATATTTAAGATTTTATGTTTTACACAACTTTTAATTACATAGCGATTTACATGCAAAATCTAGCTTTTTTCACTACTTTTTAACGCTAGATTGTAAATATCAATAACTGTTTCAAAACATTAGAAAAACAATGAAATTATTGAAAATCGATATGAAATCAATCAAAACTTATTGATTTTAACTAGTTTCAGAAGTTTTGACAAAGTTATATTTAAGATTTTATATATTACACAACTTTTAATTACATAGCGATTTACAGGCAAAATCTAGCTTTTTTCACTACTTTTTCAACGCTAATTTGTAAATATCAATAACTGTTTCAAAACATTAGAAAAACAATGAAATTATTGAAAATCGATATGAAATCAATCAAAACTTATTGATTTTAACTAGTTTCAGTAGTTTTGACAAAGTTATATTTAAGATTTTATGTTTTACACAACTTTTAATTACATAGCGATTTACATGCAAAATCTAGCTTTTTTCACTACTTTTTCAACGCTAGTTTGTAAATATCAATAACTCTTTGAAAACATTAGAAAAACAATGAAATTATTGAAAATCGATATGAAATCAATCAAAACTTATTGATTTTAACTAGTTTCAGAAGTTTTGACAAAGTTATATTTAAGATTTTATGTTTTACACAACTTTTAATTACATAGCGATTTACATGCAAAATCTAGCTGTTTTGACTACTTTTTAACGCTAGTTTGTAAATATCAATAACTCTTTGAAAACATTAGAAAAACAATGAAATTATTAAAAATCAATATGAAATCTATCAAAGCTTATTGATTTTAACTAGTTTCAGTAGTTTTGACAAAGTTTTATTTAAGATTTTATGTTTTACACAACTTTTAATTACATAGCGATTTACATGCAAAATCTAGCTTTTTTCACTACTTTTTCAACGATAGTTTGTAAATATCAATAACACTTTGAAAACATTAGAAAAACAATGAAATTATTGAAAATCGATATGAAATCAATCAAAACTTATTGATTTTAACTAGTTTCAGAAGTTTTGACAAAGTTATATTTAAGATTTTATGTTTTACACAACTTTTAATTACATAGCGATTTACATGCGAAATCGAGCTGTTTTGACTACTTTTTAACGCTAGTTTGTAAACATAAATAACTGTTTCAAAACATTAGAAAAACAATGAAATTATTGAAAATCGATATGAAATCAATCAAAACTTATTGATTTTAACTAGTTTCAGAAGTTTTGACAAAGTTATATTTAAGATTTTATGTTTTACACAACTTTTATTTACATAGCGATTTACATGCAAAATCTAGCTTTTTTCACTACTTTTTCAACGCTAGTTTGTAAATATCAATAACTGTTTGAAAACATTAGAAAAACAATGAAATTATTGAAAATCGATATGAAATCAATCAAATCTTATTGATTTTAACTAGTTTCAGAAGTTTTGACAAAGTTTTATTTAAGATTTTATGTTTTACACAACTTTTAATTACATAACGATTTACATGCAAAATCTAGCTGTTTTGACTACTTTTTAACGCTAGTGTGTAAATATAAATAACTCTTTGAAAACATTAGAAAAACAATGAAATTATTGAAAATCGATATGAAATCAATCAAAACTTATTGATTTTAACTAGTTTCAGTAATTTTGACAAAGTTATATTTAAGATTTTATGTTTTACACAACTTTTAATTACATAGCGATTTACATGCAAAATCTAGCTTTTTTCACTACTTTTTAACGCTAGATTGTAAATATCAATAACTGTTTCAAAACATTAGAAAAACAATGAAATTATTGAAAATCGATATGAAATCAATCAAAACTTATTGATTTTAACTAGTTTCAGAAGTTTTGACAAAGTTATATTTAAGATTTTATATTTTACACAACTTTTAATTACATAGCGATTTACAGGCAAAATCTAGCTTTTTTCACTACTTTTTCAACGCTAATTTGTAAATATCAATAACTGTTTCAAAACCTTAGAAAAACAATGAAATTATTGAAAATCGATATGAAATCAATCAAAACTTATTGATTTTAACTAGTTTCAGTAGTTTTGACAAAGTTATATTTAAGATTTTATGTTTTACACAACTTTTAATTACATAGCGATTTACATGCAAAATCTAGCTTTTTTCACTACTTTTTCAACGCTAGTTTGTAAATATCAATAACTCTTTGAAAACATTAGAAAAACAATGAAATTATTGAAAATCGATATGAAATCAATCAAAACTTATTGATTTTAACTAGTTTCAGAAGTTTTGACAAAGTTATATTTAAGATTTTATGTTTTACACAACTTTTAATTACATAGCGATTTACATGCAAAATCTAGCTGTTTTGACTACTTTTTAACGCTAGTTTGTAAATATCAATAACTCTTTGAAAACATTAGAAAAACAATGAAATTATTAAAAATCAATATGAAATCTATCAAAGCTTATTGATTTTAACTAGTTTCAGTAGTTTTGACAAAGTTTTATTTAAGATTTTATTTTTTACACAACTTTTAATTACATAGCGATTTACATGCAAAATCTAGCTTTTTTCACTACTTTTTCAACGCTAGTTTGTAAATATCAATAACTGTTTCAAAACATTAGAAAAACAATGAAATTATTGAAAATCGATATGAAATCAATCAAAACTTATTGATTTTAACTAGTTTCAGAAGTTTTGACAAAGTTATATTTAAGATTTTATGTTTTACACAACTTTTAATTACATAGCGATTTACATGCAAAATCTAGCTGTTTTGACTACTTTTTAACGCTAGTTTGTAAATATAAATAACTCTTTGAAAACATTAGAAAAACAATGAAATTATTAAAAATCAATATGAAATCTATCAAAGCTTATTGATTTTAACTAGTTTCAGTAGTTTTGACAAAGTTTTATTTAAGATTTTATGTTTTACACAACTTTTAATTACATAGCGATTTACATGCAAAATCTAGCTGTTTTGACTACTTTTTAACGCTAGTTTGTAAATATCAATAACTCTTTGAAAACATTAGAAAAACAATGAAATTATTAAAAATCAATATGAAATCTATCAAAGCTTATTGATTTTAACTAGTTTCAGTAGTTTTGACAAAGTTTTATTTAAGATTTTATGTTTTACACAACTTTTAATTACATAGCGATTTACAAGCAAAATCTAGCTTTTTTCACTACTTTTTCAACGATAGTTTGTAAATATCAATAAGACTTAGAAAACATTAGAAAAACAATGAAATTATTGAAAATCGATATGAAATCAATCAAAACTTATTGATTTTAACTAGTTTCAGTAGTTTTGACAAAGTTATATTTAAGATTTTATGTTTTACACAACTTTTAATTACATAGCGATTTACATGCGAAATCGAGCTGTTTTGACTACTTTTTAACGCTAGTTTGTAAACATCAATAACTGTTTCAAAACATTAGAAAAACAATGAAATTATTGAAAATCGATATGAAATCAATCAAAACTTATTGATTTTAACTAGTTTCAGAAGTTTTGACAAAGTTATATTTAAGATTTTATGTTTTACACAACTTTTAATTACATAGCGATTTACAAGCAAAATCTAGCTTTTTTCACTACTTTTTCAACGATAGTTTGTAAATATCAATAACTCTTTGAAAACATTAGAAAAACAATGAAATTATTGAAAATCGATATGAAATCAATCAAAACTTATTGATTTTAACTAGTTTCAGTAGTTTTGACAAAGTTATATTTAAGATTTTATGTTTTACACAACTTTTAATTACATAGCGATTTACATGCGAAATCGAGCTGTTTTGACTACTTTTTAACGCTAGTTTGTAAACATCAATAACTGTTTCAAAACATTAGAAAAACAATGAAATTATTGAAAATCGATATGAAATCAATCAAAACTTATTGATTTTAACTAGTTTCAGAAGTTTTGACAAAGTTATATTTAAGATTTTATGTTTTACACAACTTTTAATTACATAGCGATTTACATGCAAAATCTAGCTTTTTTCACTACTTTTTCAACGCTAGTTTGTAAATATCAATAACTGTTTGAAAACATTAGAAAAACAATGAAATTATTGAAAATCGATATGAAATCAATCAAAACTTATTGATTTTAACTAGTTTCAGAAGTTTTGACAAAGTTATATTTAAGATTTTATGTTTACACAACTTTTAATTACATAGCGATTTACATGCAAAATCTAGCTTTTTTCACTACTTTTTAACGCTAGATTGTAAATATCAATAACTGTTTCAAAACATTAGAAAAACAATGAAATTATTGAAAATCGATATGAAATAAATCAAAACTTATTGATTTTAACTAGTTTCAGTAGTTTTGACAAAGTTATATTTAAGATTTTATGTTTTACACAACTTTTAATTACATAGCGATTTACATGCAAAATCTAGCTTTTTTCACTACTTTTTCAACGCTAGTTTGTAAATATCAATAACTCTTTGAAAACATTAGAAAAACAATGAAATTATTAAAAATCTATATGAAATCTATCAAAGCTTATTGATTTTAACTAGTTTCAGTAGTTTTGACAAAGTTTTATTTAAGATGTTATGTTTTACACAACTTTTAATTACATAGCGATTTACAAGCAAAATCTAGCTTTTTGCACTACTTTTTCAACGATAGTTTGTAAATATCAATAACACTTTGAAAACATTAGAAAAACAATGAAATTATTGAAAATCGATATGAAATCAATCAAAACTTATTGATTTTAACTAGTTTCAGTAGTTTTGACAAAGTTATATTTAAGATTTTATGTTTTACACAACTTTTAATTACATAGCGATTTACATGCGAAATCGTGCTGTTTTGACTACTTTTTAACACTAGTTTGTAAACATCAATAACTGTTTCAAAACATTAGAAAAACAATGAAATTATTGAAAATCGATATGAAATCAATCAAAACTTATTGATTTTAACTAGTTTCAGTAGTTTTGACAAAGTTTTATTTAAGATTTTATGTTTTACACAACTTTTAATTACATAGCGATTTACATGCAAAATCTAGCTTTTTTCACTACTTTTTCAACGATAGTTTGTAAATATAAATAACACTTTGAAAACATTAGAAAAACAATGAAAATATTGAAAATCGATATGAAATCAATCAAAACTTATTGATTTTAACTAGTTTCAGTAGTTTTGACAAAGTTTTATTTAAGATTTTATGTTTTACACAACTTTTAATTACATAGCGATTTACATGCAAAATCTAGCTGTTTTGACTACTTTTTAACGCTAGTTTGTAAATATCAATAACTCTTTGAAAACATTAGAAAAACAATGAAATTATTAAAAATCAATATGAAATCTATCAAAGCTTATTGATTTTAACTAGTTTCAGTAGTTTTGACAAAGTTTTATTTTAGATTTTATGTTTTACACAACTTTTAATTACATAGCGATTTACATGCAAAATCTAGCTTTTTTCACTACTTTTTCAACGATAGTTTGTAAATATAAATAACACTTTGAAAACATTAGAAAAACAATGAAAATATTGAAAATCGATATGAAATCAATCAAAACATATTGATTTTAACTAGTTTCAGAAGTTTTGACAAAGTTATATTTAAGATATTATGTTTTACACAACTTTTAATTACATAGCGATTTACATGCAAAATCTAGCTGTTTTGACTACTTTTTAACGCTAGTTTGTAAATATCAATAACTCTTTGAAAACATTAGAAAAACAATGAAATTATTGAAAATCGATATGAAATCAATCAAAACTTATTGATTTTAACTAGTTTCAGAAGTTTTGACAAAGTTATATTTAAGATTTTATGTTTTACACAACTTTTAATTACATAGCGATTTACATGCAAAATCTAGCTGTTTTGACTACTTTTTAACGCTAGTTTGTAAATATCAATAACTCTTTGAAAACATTAGAAAAACAATGAAATTATTGAAAATCGATATGAAATCAATCAAAACTTATTGATTTTAACTAGTTTCAGTAGTTTTGACAAAGTTATATTTAAGATTTTATGTTTTACACAACTTTTAATTACATAGCGATTTACATGCAAAATCTAGCTTTTTTCACTACTTTTTAACGCTAGATTGTAAATATCAATAACTGTTTCAAAACATTAGAAAAACAATGAAATTATTGAAAATCGATATGAAATCAATCAAAACTTATTGATTTTAACTAGTTTCAGAAGTTTTGACAAAGTTATATTTAAGATTTTATATTTTACACAACTTTTAATTACATAGCGATTTAAAGGCAAAATCTAGCTTTTTTCACTACTTTTTCAACGCTAATTTGTAAATATCAATAACTCTTTGAAAACATTAGAAAAACAATGAAATTATTGAAAATCGATATGAAATCAATCAAAACTTATTGATTTTAACTAGTTTCAGTAGTTTTGACAAAGTTTTATTTAAGATTTTATGTTTTACACAACTTTTAATTACATAGCGATTTACATGCAAAATCTAGCTGTTTTGACTACTTTTTAACGCTAGTTTGTAAATATCAATAACTCTTTGAAAACATTAGAAAAACAATGAAATTATTAAAAATCAATATGAAATCTATCAAAGCTTATTGATTTTAACTAGTTTCAGTAGTTTTGACAAAGTTTTATTTAAGATTTTATGTTTTACACAACTTTTAATTACATAGCGATTTACATGCAAAATCTAGCTTTTTTCACTACTTTTTCAACGATAGTTTGTAAATATAAATAACACTTTGAAAACATTAGAAAAACAATGAAAATATTGAAAATCGATATGAAATCAATCAAAACTTATTGATTTTAACTAGTTTCAGAAGTTTTGACAAAGTTATATTTAAGATTTTATGTTTTACACAACTTTTAATTACATAGCGATTTACATGCAAAATCTAGCTGTTTTGACTACTTTTTAACGCTAGTTTGTAAATATCAATAACTCTTTGAAAACATTAGAAAAACAATGAAATTATTGAAAATCGATATGAAATCAATCAAAACTTATTGATTTTAACTAGTTTCAGAAGTTTTGACAAAGTTATATTTAAGATTTTATGTTTTACACAACTTTTAATTACATAGCGATTTACATGCAAAATCTAGCTGTTTTGACTACTTTTTAACGCTAGTTTGTAAATATCAATAACTCTTTGAAAACATTAGAAAAACAATGAAATTATTGAAAATCGATATGAAATCAATCAAAACTTATTGATTTTAACTAGTTTCAGTAGTTTTGACAAAGTTATATTTAAGATTTTATGTTTTACACAACTTTTAATTACATAGCGATTTACATGCAAAATCTAGCTTTTTTCACTACTTTTTAACGCTAGATTGTAAATATCAATAACTGTTTCAAAACATTAGAAAAACAATGAAATTATTGAAAATCGATATGAAATCAATCAAAACTTATTGATTTTAACTAGTTTCAGAAGTTTTGACAAAGTTATATTTAAGATTTTATATTTTACACAACTTTTAATTACATAGCGATTTAAAGGCAAAATCTAGCTTTTTTCACTACTTTTTCAACGCTAATTTGTAAATATCAATAACTCTTTGAAAACATTAGAAAAACAATGAAATTATTGAAAATCGATATGAAATCAATCAAAACTTATTGATTTTAACTAGTTTCAGAAGTTTTGACAAAGTTATATTTAAGATTTTATGTTTTACACAACTTTTAATTACATAGCGATTTACAAGCAAAATCTAGCTTTTTTCACTACTTTTTCAACGATAGTTTGTAAATATCAATAACACTTAGAAAACATTAGAAAAACAATGAAATTATTGAAAATCGATATGAAATCAATCAAAACTTATTGATTTTAACTAGTTTCAGTAGTTTTGACAAAGTTATATTTAAGATTTTATGTTTTACACAACTTTTCATTACATAGCGATTTACATGCGAAATCGAGCTGTTTTGACTACTTTTTAACGCTAGTTTGTAAACATCAATAACTGTTTCAAAACATTAGAAAAACAATGAAATTATTGAAAATCGATATGAAATCAATCAAAACTTATTGATTTTAACTAGTTTCAGAAGTTTTGACAAAGTTATATTTAAGATTTTATGTTTTACACAACTTTTAATTACATAGCGATTTACATGCAAAATCTAGCTTTTTTCACTACTTTTTCAACGCTAGTTTGTAAATATCAATAACTGTTTGAAAACATTAGAAAAACAATGAAATTATTGAAAATCGATATGAAATCAATCAAAACTTATTGATTTTAACTAGTTTCAGAAGTTTTGACAAAGTTATATTTAAGATTTTATGTTTACACAACTTTTAATTACATAGCGATTTACATGCAAAATCTAGCTTTTTTCACTACTTTTTAACGCTAGATTGTAAATATCAATAACTGTTTCAAAACATTAGAAAAACAATGAAATTATTGAAAATCGATATGAAATAAATCAAAACTTATTGATTTTAACTAGTTTCAGTAGTTTTGACAAAGTTATATTTAAGATTTTATGTTTTACACAACTTTTAATTACATAGCGATTTACATGCAAAATCTAGCTTTTTTCACTACTTTTTCAACGCTAGTTTGTAAATATCAATAACTCTTTGAAAACATTAGAAAAACAATGAAATTATTAAAAATCTATATGAAATCTATCAAAGCTTATTGATTTTAACTAGTTTCAGTAGTTTTGACAAAGTTTTATTTAAGATGTTATGTTTTACACAACTTTTAATTACATAGCGATTTACAAGCAAAATCTAGCTTTTTGCACTACTTTTTCAACGATAGTTTGTAAATATCAATAACACTTTGAAAACATTAGAAAAACAATGAAATTATTGAAAATCGATATGAAATCAATCAAAACTTATTGATTTTAACTAGTTTCAGTAGTTTTGACAAAGTTATATTTAAGATTTTATGTTTTACACAACTTTTAATTACATAGCGATTTACATGCGAAATCGTGCTGTTTTGACTACTTTTTAACACTAGTTTGTAAACATCAATAACTGTTTCAAAACATTAGAAAAACAATGAAATTATTGAAAATCGATATGAAATCAATCAAAACTTATTGATTTTAACTAGTTTCAGTAGTTTTGACAAAGTTTTATTTAAGATTTTATGTTTTACACAACTTTTAATTACATAGCGATTTACATGCAAAATCTAGCTTTTTTCACTACTTTTTCAACGATAGTTTGTAAATATAAATAACACTTTGAAAACATTAGAAAAACAATGAAAATATTGAAAATCGATATGAAATCAATCAAAACTTATTGATTTTAACTAGTTTCAGTAGTTTTGACAAAGTTTTATTTAAGATTTTATGTTTTACACAACTTTTAATTACATAGCGATTTACATGCAAAATCTAGCTGTTTTGACTACTTTTTAACGCTAGTTTGTAAATATCAATAACTCTTTGAAAACATTAGAAAAACAATGAAATTATTAAAAATCAATATGAAATCTATCAAAGCTTATTGATTTTAACTAGTTTCAGTAGTTTTGACAAAGTTTTATTTAAGATTTTATGTTTTACACAACTTTTAATTACATAGCGATTTACATGCAAAATCTAGCTTTTTTCACTACTTTTTCAACGATAGTTTGTAAATATAAATAACACTATGAAAACATTAGAAAAACAATGAAAATATTGAAAATCGATATGAAATCAATCAAAACTTATTGATTTTAACTAGTTTCAGAAGTTTTGACAAAGTTATATTTAAGATTTTATGTTTTACACAACTTTTAATTACATAGCGATTTACATGCAAAATCTAGCTGTTTTGACTACTTTTTAACGCTAGTTTGTAAATATCAATAACTCTTTGAAAACATTAGAAAAACAATGAAATTATTGAAAATCGATATGAAATCAATCAAAACTTATTGATTTTAACTAGTTTCAGAAGTTTTGACAAAGTTATATTTAAGATTTTATGTTTTACACAACTTTTAATTACATAGCGATTTACATGCAAAATCTAGCTGTTTTGACTACTTTTTAACGCTAGTTTGTAAATATCAATAACTCTTTGAAAACATTAGAAAAACAATGAAATTATTGAAAATCGATATGAAATCAATCAAAACTTATTGATTTTAACTAGTTTCAGTAGTTTTGACAAAGTTATATTTAAGATTTTATGTTTTACACAACTTTTAATTACATAGCGATTTACATGCAAAATCTAGCTTTTTTCACTACTTTTTAACGCTAGATTGTAAATATCAATAACTGTTTCAAAACATTAGAAAAACAATGAAATTATTGAAAATCGATATGAAATCAATCAAAACTTATTGATTTTAACTAGTTTCAGAAGTTTTGACAAAGTTATATTTAAGATTTTATATTTTACACAACTTTTAATTACATAGCGATTTAAAGGCAAAATCTAGCTTTTTTCACTACTTTTTCAACGCTAATTTGTAAATATCAATAACTCTTTGAAAACATTAGAAAAACAATGAAATTATTGAAAATCGATATGAAATCAATCAAAACTTATTGATTTTAACTAGTTTCAGAAGTTTTGACAAAGTTATATTTAAGATTTTATGTTTTACACAACTTTTAATTACATAGCGATTTACATGCAAAATCTAGCTGTTTTGACTACTTTTTAACGCTAGTTTGTAAATATCAATAACTGTTTGAAAACATTAGAAAAACAATGAAATTATTAAAAATCAATATGAAATCTATCAAAGCTTATTGATTTTAACTAGTTTCAGTAGTTTTGACAAAGTTTTATTTAAGATTTTATGTTTTACACAACTTTTAATTACATAGCGATTTACAAGCAAAATCTAGCTTTTTTCACTACTTTTTCAACGATAGTTTGTAAATATCAATAACACTTTGAAAACATTAGAAAAACAATGAAATTATTGAAAATCGATATGAAATCAATCAAAACTTATTGATTTTAACTAGTTTCAGAAGTTTTGACAAAGTTATATTTAAGATTTTATGTTTTACACAACTTTTAATTACATAGCGATTTACATGCAAAATCTAGCTGTTTTGACTACTTTTTAACGCTAGTTTGTAAATATCAATAACTCTTTGAAAACATTAGAAAAACAATGAAATTATTGAAAATCGATATGAAATCAATCAAAACTTATTGATTTTAACTAGTTTCAGAAGTTTTGACAAAGTTATATTTAAGATTTTATGTTTTACACAACTTTTAATTACATAGCGATTTACATGCAAAATCTAGCTTTTTTCACTACTTTTTCAACGCTAGTTTGTAAATATCAATAACTCTTTGAAAACATTAGAAAAACAATGAAATTATTAAAAATCAATATGAAATCTATCAAAGCTTATTGATTTTAACTAGGTTCAGTAGTTTTGACAAAGTTTTATTTAAGATTTTATGTTTTACACAACTTTTAATTACATAGCGATTTACATGCAAAATCTAGCTTTTTTCACTACTTTTTCACCGATAGTTTGTAAATATCAATAACACTTTGAAAACATTAGAAAAACAATGAAATTATTGAAAATCGATATGAAATCAATCAAAACTTATTGATTTTAACTAGTTTCAGAAGTTTTGACAAAGTTATATTTAAGATTTTATGTTTTACACAACTTTTAATTACATAACGATTTACATGCGAAATCGAGCTGTTTTGAATTCTTTTTAACGCTAGTTTGTAAACATCAATAACTGTTTCAAAACATTAGAAAAACAATGAAATTATTGAAAATCGATATGAAATCAATCAAAACTTATTGATTTTAACTAGTTTCAGAAGTTTTGACAAAGTTATATTTAAGATTTTATGTTTTACACAACTTTTAATTACATAGCGATTTACATGCAAAATCTAGCTTTTTTCACTACTTTTTCAACGCTAGTTTGTAAATATCAATAACTGTTTGAAAACATTAGAAAAACAATGAAATTATTGAAAATCGATATGAAATCAATCAAAACTTATTGATTTTAACTAGTTTCAGTAGTTTTGACAAAGTTATATTTAAGATTTTATGTTTTACACAACTTTTAATTACATAGCGATTTACATGCAAAATCTAGCTTTTTTCACTACTTTTTCAACGCTAGTTTGTAAATATCAATAACTCTTTGAAAACATTAGAAAAACAATGAAATTATTGAAAATCGATATGAAATCAATCAAATCTTATTGATTTTAACTAGTTTCAGAAGTTTTGACAAAGTTTTATTTAAGATTTTATGTTTTACACAACTTTTAATTACATAGCGATTTACATGCAAAATCTAGCTGTTTTGACTACTTTTTAACGCTAGTGTGTAAATGTCAATAACTCTTTGAAAACATTAGAAAAACAATGAAATTATTGAAAATCGATATGAAATCAATCAAAACTTATTGATTTTAACTAGTTTCAGAAGTTTTGACAAAGTTATATTTAAGATTTTATGTTTTACACAACTTTTAATTACATAGCGATTTACATGCAAAATCTAGCTTTTTTCACTACTTTTTCAACGCTAGTTTGTAAATATCAATAACTCTTTGAAAACATTAGAAAAACAATGAAATTATTAAAAATCAATATGAAATCTATCAAAGCTTATTGATTTTAACTAGGTTCAGTAGTTTTGACAAAGTTTTATTTAAGATTTTATGTTTTACACAACTTTTAATTACATAGCGATTTACATGCAAAATCTAGCTTTTTTCACTACTTTTTCACCGATAGTTTGTAAATATCAATAACACTTTGAAAACATTAGAAAAACAATGAAATTATTGAAAATCGATATGAAATCAATCAAAACTTATTGATTTTAACTAGTTTCAGAAGTTTTGACAAAGTTATATTTAAGATTTTATGTTTTACACAACTTTTAATTACATAACGATTTACATGCGAAATCGAGCTGTTTTGAATTCTTTTTAACGCTAGTTTGTAAACATC
This sequence comes from Acanthosepion lycidas, assembly GCA_963932145.1. Lineage (NCBI taxonomy): Eukaryota > Metazoa > Mollusca > Cephalopoda > Sepiida > Sepiidae > Acanthosepion > Acanthosepion lycidas. The sequence continues at coordinate 52,117 of CAWVQA010000412.1, forward strand.
AATAACTGTTTCAAAACATTAGAAAAACAATGAAATTATTGAAAATCGATATGAAATCAATCAAAACTTATTGATTTTAACTAGTTTCAGAAGTTTTGACAAAGTTATATTTAAGATTTTATGTTTTACACAACTTTTAATTACATAGCGATTTACATGCAAAATCTAGCTTTTTTCACTACTTTTTCAACGCTAGTTTGTAAATATCAATAACTGTTTGAAAACATTAGAAAAACAATGAAATTATTGAAAATCGATATGAAATCAATCAAAACTTATTGATTTTAACTAGTTTCAGTAGTTTTGACAAAGTTATATTTAAGATTTTATGTTTTACACAACTTTTAATTACATAGCGATTTACATGCAAAATCTAGCTTTTTTCACTACTTTTTCAACGCTAGTTTGTAAATATCAATAACTCTTTGAAAACATTAGAAAAACAATGAAATTATTGAAAATCGATATGAAATCAATCAAATCTTATTGATTTTAACTAGTTTCAGAAGTTTTGACAAAGTTTTATTTAAGATTTTATGTTTTACACAACTTTAAATTACATAGCGATTTACATGCAAAATCTAGCTGTTTTGACTACTTTTTAACGCTAGTGTGTAAATATCAATAACTCTTTGAAAACATTAGAAAAACAATGAAATTATTGAAAATCGATATGAAATCAATCAAAACTTATTGATTTTAACTAGTTTCAGTAGTTTTGACAAAGTTATATTTAAGATTTTATGTTTTACACAACTTTTAATTACATAGCGATTTACAGGCAAAATCTAGCTTTTTTCACTACTTTTTCAACGCTAGTTTGTAAATATCAATAACTGTTTGAAAACATTAGAAAACCAATGAAATTATTGAAAATCGATATGAAATCAATCAAAACTTATTGATTTTAACTAGTTTCAGAAGTTTTGACAAAGTTATATTTAAGATTTTATGTTTTACACAACTTTTAATTACATAGCGATTTACATGCAAAATCTAGCTTTTTTCACTACTTTTTAACGCTAGATTGTAAATATCAATAACTGTTTCAAAACATTAGAAAAACAATGAAATTATTGAAAATCGATATGAAATCAATCAAAACTTATTGATTTTAACTAGTTTCAGTAGTTTTGACAAAGTTATATTTAAGATTTTATGTTTTACACAACTTTTAATTACATAGCGATTTACATGCAAAATCTAGCTTTTTTCACTACTTTTTCAACGCTAGTTTGTAAATATCAATAACTCTTTGAAAACATTAGAAAAACAATGAAATTATTGAAAATCGATATGAAATCAATCAAATCTTATTGATTTTAACTAGTTTCAGAAGTTTTGACAAAGTTTTATTTAAGATTTTATGTTTTACACAACTTTTAATTACATAGCGATTTACATGCAAAATCTAGCTGTTTTGACTACTTTTTAACGCTAGTTTGTAAATATCAATAACTCTTTGAAAACATTAGAAAAACAATGAAATTATTGAAAATCGATATGAAATCAATCAAAACTTATTGATTTTAACTAGTTTCAGTAGTTTTGACAAAGTTATATTTAAGATTTTATGTTTTACACAACTTTTAATTACATAGCGATTTACATGCAAAATCTAGCTTTTTTCACTACTTTTTCAACGCTAGTTTGTAAATATCAATAACTGTTTGAAAACATTAGAAAAACAATGAAATTATTGAAAATCGATATGAAATCAATCAAAACTTATTGATTTTAACTAGTTTCAGAAGTTTTGACAAAGTTATATTTAAGATTTTATGTTTTACACAACTTTTAATTACATAGCGATTTACATGCAAAATCTAGCTTTTTTCACTACTTTTTAACGCTAGATTGTAAATATCAATAACTGTTTCAAAACATTAGAAAAACAATGAAATTATTGAAAATCGATATGAAATCAATCAAAACTTATTGATTTTAACTAGTTTCAGAAGTTTTGACAAAGTTATATTTAAGATTTTATATTTTACACAACTTTTAATTACATAGCGATTTACAGGCAAAATCTAGCTTTTTTCACTACTTTTTCTACGCTAATTTGTAAATATCAATAACTGTTTCAAAACATTAGAAAAACAATGAAATTATTGAAAATCGATATGAAATCAATCAAAACTTATTGATTTTAACTAGTTTCAGTAGTTTTGACAAAGTTATATTTAAGATTTTATGTTTTACACAACTTTTAATTACATAGCGATTTACATGCAAAATCTAGCTTTTTTCACTACTTTTTCAACGCTAGTTTGTAAATATCAATAACTCTTTGAAAACATTAGAAAAACAATGAAATTATTGAAAATCGATATGAAATCAATCAAAACTTATTGATTTTAACTAGTTTCAGAAGTTTTGACAAAGTTATATTTAAGATTTTATGTTTTACACAACTTTTAATTACATAGCGATTTACATGCAAAATCTAGCTTTTTTCACTACTTTTTCAACGATAGTTTGTAAATATCAATAACACTTTGAAAACATTAGAAAAACAATGAAATTATTTAAAATCGATATGAAATCAATCAAAACTTATTGATTTTAACTAGTTTCAGAAGTTTTGACAAAGTTATATTTAAGATTTTATGTTTTACACAACTTTTAATTACATAGCGATTTACATGCAAAATCTAGCTTTTTTGACTACTTTTTAACGCTAGTTTGTAAATATCAATAACTCTTTGAAAACATTAGAAAAACAATGAAATTATTAAAAATCAATATGAAATCTATCAAAGCTTATTGATTTTAACTTGTTTCAGTAGTTTTGACAAAGTTTTATTTAAGATTTTATGTTTTACACAACTTTTAATTACATAGCGATTTACATGCAAAATCTAGCTTTTTTCACTACTTTTTCAACGATAGTTTGTAAATATCAATAACTCTTTGAAAACATTAGAAAAACAATGAAATTATTAAAAATCAATATGAAATCTATCAAAGCTTATTGATTTTAACTAGTTTCAGTAGTTTTGACAAAGTTTTATTTAAGATTTTATGTTTTACACAACTTTTAATTACATAGCGATTTACATGCAAAATCTAGCTTTTTTCACTACTTTTTCAACGATAGTTTGTAAATATCAATAACACTATAAAACATTAGAAAAACAATGAAATTATTGAAAATCGATATGAAATCAATCAAAACTTATTGATTTTAACTAGTTTCAGAAGTTTTGACAAAGTTATATTTAAGATTTTATGTTTTACACAACTTTTAATTACATAACGATTTACATGCGAAATCGAGCTGTTTTGACTACTTTTTAACGCTAGTTTGTAAACATCAATAACTGTTTCAAAACATTAGAAAAACAATGAAATTATTGAAAATCGATATGAAATCAATCAAAACTTATTGATTTTAACTAGTTTCAGAAGTTTTGACAAAGTTATATTTAAGATTTTATATTTTACACAACTTTTAATTACATAGCGATTTACATGCAAAATTTAGCTTTTTTCACTAATTTTTCAACGCTAGTTTGTAAATATCAATAACTGTTTGAAAACATTAGAAAAACAATGAAATTATTGAAAATCGATATGAAATCAATCAAAACTTATTGATTTTAACTAGTTTCAGAAGTTTTGACAAAGATATATTTAAGATTTTATGTTTTACACAACTTTTAATTACATTGCGATTTACATGCGAAATCGAGCTGTTTTGACTACTTTTTAACGCTAGTTTGTAAACATCAATAACTGTTTCAAAACATTAGAAAAACAATGAAATTATTGAAAATCGATATGAAATCAATCAAAACTTATTGATTTTAACTAGTTTCAGATGTTTTGACAAAGTTATATTTAAGATTTTATGTTTTACACAACTTTTAATTACATAGCGATTTACATGCAAAATCTAGCTTTTTTCACTACTTTTTAACGCTAGTTTGTAAATATCAATAACTCTTTGAAAACATTAGAAAAACAATGAAATTATTGAAAATCGATATGAAATCTATCAAAGCTTATTGATTTTAACTAGTTTCAGTAGTTTTGACAAAGTTTTATTTAAGATTTTATGTTTTACACAACTTTTAATTACATAGCGATTTACAAGCAAAATCTAGCTTTTTTCACTACTTTTTCAACGATAGTTTGTAAATATCAATAACACTTTGAAAACATTAGAAAAACAATGAAATTATTGAAAATTGATATGAAATCAATCAAAACTTATTGATTTTAACTAGTTTCAGTAGTTTTGACAAAGTTATATTTAAGATTTTATGTTTTACACAACTTTTAATTACATAGCGATTTACATGCGAAATCGAGCTGTTTTGACTACTTTTTAACGCTAGTTTGTAAACATCAATAACTGTTTCAAAACATTAGAAAAACAATGAAATTATTGAAAATCGATATGAAATCAATCAAAACTTATTGATTTTAACTAGTTTCAGAAGTTTTGACAAAGTTATATTTAAGATTTTATGTTTTACACAACTTTTAATTACATAGCGATTTACATGCAAAATCTAGCTTTTTTCACTACTTTTTAACGCTAGTTTGTAAATATCAATAACTCTTTGAAAACATTAGAAAAACAATGAAATTATTAAAAATCAATATGAAATCTATCAAAGCTTATTGATTTTAACTTGTTTCAGTAGTTTTGACAAAGTTTTATTTAAGATTTTATGTTTTACACAACTTTTAATTACATAGCGATTTACATGCAAAATCTAGCTTTTTTCACTACTTTTTCAACGATAGTTTGTAAATATCAATAACTCTTTGAAAACATTAGAAAAACAATGAAATTATTAAAAATCAATATGAAATCTATCAAAGCTTATTGATTTTAACTAGTTTCAGTAGTTTTGACAAAGTTTTATTTAAGATTTTATGTTTTACACAACTTTTAATTACATAGCGATTTACATGCAAAATCTAGCTTTTTTCACTACTTTTTCAACGATAGTTTGTAAATATCAATAACACTATAAAACATTAGAAAAACAATGAAATTATTGAAAATCGATATGAAATCAATCAAAACTTATTGATTTTAACTAGTTTCAGAAGTTTTGACAAAGTTATATTTAAGATTTTATGTTTTACACAACTTTTAATTACATAACGATTTACATGCGAAATCGAGCTGTTTTGACTACTTTTTAACGCTAGTTTGTAAACATCAATAACTGTTTCAAAACATTAGAAAAACAATGAAATTATTGAAAATCGATATGAAATCAATCAAAACTTATTGATTTTAACTAGTTTCAGAAGTTTTGACAAAGTTATATTTAAGATTTTATATTTTACACAACTTTTAATTACATAGCGATTTACATGCAAAATTTAGCTTTTTTCACTAATTTTTCAACGCTAGTTTGTAAATATCAATAACTGTTTGAAAACATTAGAAAAACAATGAAATTATTGAAAATCGATATGAAATCAATCAAAACTTATTGATTTTAACTAGTTTCAGAAGTTTTGACAAAGATATATTTAAGATTTTATGTTTTACACAACTTTTAATTACATTGCGATTTACATGCGAAATCGAGCTGTTTTGACTACTTTTTAACGCTAGTTTGTAAACATCAATAACTGTTTCAAAACATTAGAAAAACAATGAAATTATTGAAAATCGATATGAAATCAATCAAAACTTATTGATTTTAACTAGTTTCAGAAGTTTTGACAAAGTTATATTTAAGATTTTATGTTTTACACAACTTTTAATTACATAGCGATTTACATGCAAAATCTAGCTTTTTTCACTACTTTTTAACGCTAGTTTGTAAATATCAATAACTCTTTGAAAACATTAGAAAAACAATGAAATTATTGAAAATCGATATGAAATCTATCAAAGCTTATTGATTTTAACTAGTTTCAGTAGTTTTGACAAAGTTTTATTTAAGATTTTATGTTTTACACAACTTTTAATTACATAGCGATTTACAAGCAAAATCTAGCTTTTTTCACTACTTTTTCAACGATAGTTTGTAAATATCAATAACACTTTGAAAACATTAGAAAAACAATGAAATTATTGAAAATTGATATGAAATCAATCAAAACTTATTGATTTTAACTAGTTTCAGTAGTTTTGACAAAGTTATATTTAAGATTTTATGTTTTACACAACTTTTAATTACATAGCGATTTACATGCGAAATCGAGCTGTTTTGACTACTTTTTAACGCTAGTTTGTAAACATCAATAACTGTTTCAAAACATTAGAAAAACAATGAAATTATTGAAAATCGATATGAAATCAATCAAAACTTATTGATTTTAACTAGTTTCAGAAGTTTTGACAAAGTTATATTTAAGATTTTATGTTTTACACAACTTTTAATTACATAGCGATTTACATGCAAAATCTAGCTTTTTTCACTACTTTTTCAACGCTAGTTTGTAAATATCAATAACTCTTTGAAAACATTAGAAAAACAATGAAATTATTAAAAATCAATATGAAATCTATCAAAGCTTATTGATTTTAACTAGTTTCAGTAGTTTTGACAAAGTTTTATTTAAGATTTTATGTTTTACACAACTTTTAATTACATAGCGATTTACATGCAAAATCTAGCTTTTTTCACTACTTTTTCAACGATAGTTTGTAAATAACAATAACACTTTGAAAACATTAGAAAAACAATGAAATTATTGAAAATCGATATGAAATCAATCAAAACTTATTGATTTTAACTAGTTTCAGAAGTTTTGACAAAGTTATATTTAAGATTTTATGTTTTACAGAACTTTTAATTACATAACGATTTACATGCGAAATCGAGCTGTTTTGACTACTTTTTAACGCTAGTTTGTAAACATCAATAACTGTTTCAAAACATTAGAAAAACAATGAAATTATTGAAAATCGATATGAAATCAATCAAAACTTATTGATTTTAACTAGTTTCAGTAGTTTTGACAAAGTTATATTTAAGATTTTATGTTTTACACAACTTTTAATTACATAGCGATTTACATGCAAAATCTAGCTTTTTTCACTACTTTTTCAACGCTAGTTTGTAAATATCAATAACTCTTTGAAAACATTAGAAAAACAATGAAATTAGTAAAAATCAATATGAAATCTATCAAAGCTTATTGATTTTAACTAGTTTCAGTAGTTTTGACAAAGTTTTATTTAAGATTTTATGTTTTACACAACTTTTAATTACATAGCGATTTACAAGCAAAATCTAGCCTTTTTCACTACTTTTTCAACGATAGTTTGTAAATATCAATAACACTTTGAAAACATTAGAAAAACAATGAAATTATTGAAAATCGATATGAAATCAATCAAAACTTATTGATTTTAACTAGTTTCAGTAGTTTTGACAAAGTTATATTTAAGATTTTATGTTTTACACAACTTTTAATTACATAGCGATTTACATGCGAAATCGAGCTGTTTTGACTACTTTTTAACGCTAGTTTGTAAACATCAATAACTGTTTCAAAACATTAGAAAAACAATGAAATTATTGAAAATCGATATGAAATCAATCAAAACTTATTGATTTTAACTAGTTTCAGAAGTTTTGACAAAGTTATATTTAAGATTTTATGTTTTACACAACTTTTAATTACATAGCGATTTACATGCAAAATCTAGCTTTTTTCACTACTTTTTCAACGCTAGTTTGTAAATATCAATAACTCTTTGAAAACATTAGAAAAACAATGAAATTATTAAAAATCAATATGAAATCTATCAAAGCTTATTGATTTTAACTAGTTTCAGTAGTTTTGACAAAGTTTTATTTAAGATTTTATGTTTTACACAACTTTTAATTACATAGCGATTTACATGCAAAATCTAGCTTTTTTCACTACTTTTTCAACGATAGTTTGTAAATAACAATAACACTTTGAAAACATTAGAAAAACAATGAAATTATTGAAAATCGATATGAAATCAATCAAAACTTATTGATTTTAACTAGTTTCAGAAGTTTTGACAAAGTTATATTTAAGATTTTATGTTTTACAGAACTTTTAATTACATAACGATTTACATGCGAAATCGAGCTGTTTTGACTACTTTTTAACGCTAGTTTGTAAACATCAATAACTGTTTCAAAACATTAGAAAAACAATGAAATTATTGAAAATCGATATGAAATCAATCAAAACTTATTGATTTTAACTAGTTTCAGAAGTTTTGACAAAGTTATATTTAAGATTTTATGTTTTACACAACTTTTAATTACATAGCGATTTACATGCAAAATCTAGCTTTTTTCACTACTTTTTCAACGCTAGTTTGTAAATATCAATAACTCTTTGAAAACATTAGAAAAACAATGAAATTATTGAAAATCGATATGAAATCAATCAAAACTTATTGATTTTAACTAGTTTCAGTAGTTTTGACAAAGTTTTATTTAAGATTTTATGTTTTACACAACTTTTAATTACATAGCGATTTACATGCAAAATCTAGCTTTTTTCACTACTTTTTCAATGATAGTTTGTAAATATCAATAAAACTTTGAAAACATTAGAAAAACAATGAAATTATTGAAAATCGATATGAAATCAATCAAAACTTATTGATTTTAACTAGTTTCAGAAGTTTTGACAAAGTTATATTTAAGATTTTATGTTTTACACAACTTTTAATTACATAGCGATTTACATGCAAAATCTAGCTTTTTTCACTACTTTTTAACGCTAGATTGTAAATATCAATAACTGTTTCAAAACATTAGAAAAACAATGAAATTATTGAAAATCGATATGAAATCAATCAAAACTTATTGATTTTAACTAGTTTCAGAAGTTTTGACAAAGTTATATTTAAGATTTTATGTTTTACACAACTTTTAATTACATAGCGATTTACATGCAAAATCTAGCTTTTTTCACTACTTTTTCAACGCTAGTTTGTAAATATCAATAACTCTTTGAAAACATTAGAAAAACAATGAAATTATTAAAAATCAATATGAAATCTATCAAAGCTTATTGATTTTAACTAGTTTCAGTAGTTTTGACAAAGTTTTATTTAAGATTTTATGTTTTACACAACTTTTAATTACATAGCGATTTACATGCAAAATCTAGCTTTTTTCACTACTTTTTCAACGATAGTTTGTAAATAACAATAACACTTTGAAAACATTAGAAAAACAATGAAATTATTGAAAATCGATATGAAATCAATCAAAACTTATTGATTTTAACTAGTTTCAGAAGTTTTGACAAAGTTATATTTAAGATTTTATGTTTTACAGAACTTTTAATTACATAACGATTTACATGCGAAATCGAGCTGTTTTGACTACTTTTTAACGCTAGTTTGTAAACATCAATAACTGTTTCAAAACATTAGAAAAACAATGAAATTATTGAAAATCGATATGAAATCAATCAAAACTTATTGATTTTAACTAGTTTCAGAAGTTTTGACAAAGTTATATTTAAGATTTTATGTTTTACACAACTTTTAATTACATAGCGATTTACATGCAAAATCTAGCTTTTTTCACTACTTTTTCAACGCTAGTTTGTAAATATCAATAACTCTTTGAAAACATTAGAAAAACAATGAAATTATTGAAAATCGATATGAAATCAATCAAAACTTATTGATTTTAACTAGTTTCAGTAGTTTTGACAAAGTTTTATTTAAGATTTTATGTTTTACACAACTTTTAATTACATAGCGATTTACATGCAAAATCTAGCTTTTTTCACTACTTTTTCAATGATAGTTTGTAAATATCAATAAAACTTTGAAAACATTAGAAAAACAATGAAATTATTGAAAATCGATATGAAATCAATCAAAACTTATTGATTTTAACTACTTTCAGAAGTTTTGACAAAGTTATATTTAAGATTTTATGTTTTACACAACTTTTAATTACATAGCGATTTACATGCAAAATCTAGCTTTTTTCACTACTTTTTAACGCTAGTTTGTAAATATCAATAACTGTTTGAAAACATTAGAAAAACAATGAAATTATTGAAAATCGATATGAAATCAATCAAAACTTATTGATTTTAACTAGTTTCAGAAGTTTTGACAAAGTTATATTTAAGATTTTATGTTTTACACAACTTTTAATTACATAGCGATTTACATGCAAAATCTAGCTTTTTTCACTACTTTTTAACGCTAGATTGTAAATATCAATAACTGTTTCAAAACATTAGAAAAACAATGAAATTATTGAAAATCGATATGAAATCAATCAAAACTTATTGATTTTAACTAGTTTCAGAAGTTTTGACAAAGTTATATTTAAGATTTTATATATTACACAACTTTTAATTACATAGCGATTTACAGGCAAAATCTAGCTTTTTTCACTACTTTTTCAACGCTAATTTGTAAATATCAATAACTGTTTCAAAACATTAGAAAAACAATGAAATTATTGAAAATCGATATGAAATCAATCAAAACTTATTGATTTTAACTAGTTTCAGTAGTTTTGACAAAGTTATATTTAAGATTTTATGTTTTACACAACTTTTAATTACATAGCGATTTACATGCAAAATCTAGCTTTTTTCACTACTTTTTCAACGCTAGTTTGTAAATATCAATAACTCTTTGAAAACATTAGAAAAACAATGAAATTATTGAAAATCGATATGAAATCAATCAAAACTTATTGATTTTAACTAGTTTCAGAAGTTTTGACAAAGTTATATTTAAGATTTTATGTTTTACACAACTTTTAATTACATAGCGATTTACATGCAAAATCTAGCTGTTTTGACTACTTTTTAACGCTAGTTTGTAAATATCAATAACTCTTTGAAAACATTAGAAAAACAATGAAATTATTAAAAATCAATATGAAATCTATCAAAGCTTATTGATTTTAACTAGTTTCAGTAGTTTTGACAAAGTTTTATTTAAGATTTTATGTTTTACACAACTTTTAATTACATAGCGATTTACATGCAAAATCTAGCTTTTTTCACTACTTTTTCAACGATAGTTTGTAAATATCAATAACACTTTGAAAACATTAGAAAAACAATGAAATTATTGAAAATCGATATGAAATCAATCAAAACTTATTGATTTTAACTAGTTTCAGAAGTTTTGACAAAGTTATATTTAAGATTTTATGTTTTACACAACTTTTAATTACATAGCGATTTACATGCGAAATCGAGCTGTTTTGACTACTTTTTAACGCTAGTTTGTAAACATCAATAACTGTTTCAAAACATTAGAAAAACAATGAAATTATTGAAAATCGATATGAAATCAATCAAAACTTATTGATTTTAACTAGTTTCAGAAGTTTTGACAAAGTTATATTTAAGATTTTATGTTTTACACAACTTTTATTTACATAGCGATTTACATGCAAAATCTAGCTTTTTTCACTACTTTTTCAACGCTAGTTTGTAAATATCAATAACGGTTTGAAAACATTAGAAAAACAATGAAATTATTGAAAATCGATATGAAATCAATAAAAACTTATTGATTTTAACTAGTTTCAGAAGTTTTGACAAAGTTATATTTAAGATTTTATGTTTTACACAACTTTTAATTACATAGCGATTTACATGCAAAATCTAGCTTTTTTCACTACTTTTTAACGCTAGATTGTAAATATCAATAACTGTTTCAAAACATTAGAAAAACAATGAAATTATTGAAAATCGATATGAAATCAATCAAAACTTATTGATTTTAACTAGTTTCAGTAGTTTTGACAAAGTTATATTTAAGATTTTATGTTTTACACAACTTTTAATTACATAGCGATTTACATGCAAAATCTAGCTTTTTTCACTACTTTTTCAACGCTAGTTTGTAAATATCAATAACTCTTTGAAAACATTAGAAAAACAATGAAATTATTGAAAATCGATATGAAATCAATCAAATCTTATTGATTTTAACTAGTTTCAGAAGTTTTGACAAAGTTTTATTTAAGATTTTATGTTTTACACAACTTTTAATTACATAACGATTTACATGCAAAATCTAGCTGTTTTGACTACTTTTTAACGCTAGTGTGTAAATATCAATAACTCTTTGAAAACATTAGAAAAACAATGAAATTATTGAAAATCGATATGAAATCAATCAAAACTTATTGATTTTAACTAGTTTCAGTAATTTTGACAAAGTTATATTTAAGATTTTATGTTTTACACAACTTTTAATTACATAGCGATTTACATGCAAAATCTAGCTTTTTTCACTACTTTTTCAACGCTAGTTTGTAAATATCAATAACTCTTTGAAAACATTAGAAAAACAATGAAATTATTGAAAATCGATATGAAATCAATCAAAACTTATTGATTTTAACTAGTTTCAGAAGTTTTGACAAAGTTATATTTAAGATTTTATGTTTTACACAACTTTTAATTACATAGCGATTTACATGCAAAATCTAGCTTTTTTCACTACTTTTTAACGCTAGATTGTAAATATCAATAACTGTTTCAAAACATTAGAAAAACAATGAAATTATTGAAAATCGATATGAAATCAATCAAAACTTATTGATTTTAACTAGTTTCAGAAGTTTTGACAAAGTTATATTTAAGATTTTATATTTTACACAACTTTTAATTACATAGCGATTTACAGGCAAAATCTAGCTTTTTTCACTACTTTTTCAACGCTAATTTGTAAATATCAATAACTGTTTCAAAACATTAGAAAAACAATGAAATTATTGAAAATCGATATGAAATCAATCAAAACTTATTGATTTTAACTAGTTTCAGTAGTTTTGACAAAGTTATATTTAAGATTTTATGTTTTACACAACTTTTAATTACATAGCGATTTACATGCAAAATCTAGCTTTTTTCACTACTTTTTCAACGCTAGTTTGTAAATATCAATAACTCTTTGAAAACATTAGAAAAACAATGAAATTATTGAAAATCGATATGAAATCAATCAAAACTTATTGATTTTAACTAGTTTCAGAAGTTTTGACAAAGTTATATTTAAGATTTTATGTTTTACACAACTTTTAATTACATAGCGATTTACATGCAAAATCTAGCTGTTTTGACTACTTTTTAACGCTAGTTTGTAAATATCAATAACTCTTTGAAAACATTAGAAAAACAATGAAATTATTAAAAATCAATATGAAATCTATCAAAGCTTATTGATTTTAACTAGTTTCAGTAGTTTTGACAAAGTTTTATTTAAGATTTTATGTTTTACACAACTTTTAATTACATAGCGATTTACATGCAAAATCTAGCTTTTTTCACTACTTTTTCAACGATAGATTGTAAATATCAATAACACTTTGAAAACATTAGAAAAACAATGAAATTATTGAAAATCGATATGAAATCAATCAAAACTTATTGATTTTAACTAGTTTCAGAAGTTTTGACAAAGTTATATTTAAGATTTTATGTTTTACACAACTTTTAATTACATAGCGATTTACATGCGAAATCGAGCTGTTTTGACTACTTTTTAACGCTAGTTTGTAAACATCAATAACTGTTTCAAAACATTAGAAAAACAATGAAATTATTGAAAATCGATATGAAATCAATCAAAACTTATTGATTTTAACTAGTTTCAGAAGTTTTGACAAAGTTATATTTAAGATTTTATGTTTTACACAACTTTTATTTACATAGCGATTTACATGCAAAATCTAGCTTTTTTCACTACTTTTTCAACGCTAGTTTGTAAATATCAATAACGGTTTGAAAACATTAGAAAAACAATGAAATTATTGAAAATCGATATGAAATCAATAAAAACTTATTGATTTTAACTAGTTTCAGAAGTTTTGACAAAGTTATATTTAAGATTTTATGTTTTACACAACTTTTAATTACATAGCGATTTACATGCAAAATCTAGCTTTTTTCACTACTTTTTAACGCTAGATTGTAAATATCAATAACTGTTTCAAAACATTAGAAAAACAATGAAATTATTGAAAATCGATATGAAATCAATCAAAACTTATTGATTTTAACTAGTTTCAGTAGTTTTGACAAAGTTATATTTAAGATTTTATGTTTTACACAACTTTTAATTACATAGCGATTTACATGCAAAATCTAGCTTTTTTCACTACTTTTTCAACGCTAGTTTGTAAATATCAATAACTCTTTGAAAACATTAGAAAAACAATGAAATTATTGAAAATCGATATGAAATCAATCAAAACTTATTGATTTTAACTAGTTTCAGAAGTTTTGACAAAGTTATATTTAAGATTTTATGTTTTACACAACTTTTAATTACATAGCGATTTACATGCAAAATCTAGCTGTTTTGACTACTTTTTAACGCTAGTTTGTAAATATCAATAACTCTTTGAAAACATTAGAAAAACAATGAAATTATTAAAAATCAATATGAAATCTATCAAAGCTTATTGATTTTAACTAGTTTCAGTAGTTTTGACAAAGTTTTATTTAAGATTTTATGTTTTACACAACTTTTAATTACATAGCGATTTACATGCAAAATCTAGCTTTTTTCACTACTTTTTCAACGCTAGTTTGTAAATATCAATAACTGTTTGAAAACATTAGAAAAACAATGAAATTATTGAAAATCGATATGAAATCAATCAAAACTTATTGATTTTAACTAGTTTCAGAAGTTTTGACAAAGTTATATTTAAGATTTTATGTTTTACACAACTTTTAATTACATAGCGATTTACATGCAAAATCTAGCTTTTTTCACTACTTTTTCAACGCTAGTTTGTAAATATCAATAACTGTTTGAAAACATTAGAAAAACAATGAAATTATTGAAAATCGATATGAAATCAATCAAAACTTATTGATTTTAACTAGTTTCAGAAGTTTTGACAAAGTTATATTTAAGATTTTATGTTTTACACAACTTTTAATTACATAGCGATTTACATGCAAAATCTAGCTTTTTTCACTACTTTTTAACGCTAGATTGTAAATATCAATAACTGTTTCAAAACATTAGAAAAACAATGAAATTATTGAAAATCAATATGAAATCAATCAAAACTTATTGATTTTAACTAGTTTCAGTAGTTTTGACAAAGTTATATTTAAGATTTTATGTTTTACACAACTTTTAATTACATAGCGATTTACATGCAAAATCTAGCTTTTTTCACTACTTTTTCAACGCTAGTTTGTAAATATCAATAACTCTTTGAAAACATTAGAAAAACAATGAAATTATTGAAAATCGATATGAAATCAATCAAATCTTATTGATTTTAACTAGTTTCAGAAGTTTTGACAAAGTTTTATTTAAGATTTTATGTTTTACACAACTTTTAATTACATAACGATTTACATGCAAAATCTAGCTGTTTTGACTACTTTTTAACGCTAGTTTGTAAATATCAATAACTCTTTGAAAACATTAGAAAAGCAATGAAATTATTGAAAATCGATATGAAATCAATCAAAACTTATTGATTTTAACTAGTTTCAGTAGTTTTGACAAAGTTATATTTAAGATTTTATGTTTTACACAACTTTTAATTACATAGCGATTTACATGCAAAATCTAGCTTTTTTCACTACTTTTTCAACGCTAGTTTGTAAATATCAATAACTGTTTGAAAACATTAGAAAAACAATGAAATTATTGAAAATCGATATGAAATCAATCAAAACTTATTGATTTTAACTAGTTTCAGAAGTTTTGACAAAGTTATATTTAAGATTTTATGTTTTACACAACTTTTAATTACATAGCGATTTACATGCAAAATCTAGCTTTTTTCACTACTTTTTAACGCTAGATTGTAAATATAAATAACTGTTTCAAAACATTAGAAAAACAATGAAATTATTGAAAATCGATATGAAATCAATCAAAACTTATTGATTTTAACTAGTTTCAGAAGTTTTGACAAAGTTATATTTAAGATTTTATATTTTACACAACTTTTAATTACATAGCGATTTACAGGCAAAATCTAGCTTTTTTCACTACTTTTTCAACGCTAATTTGTAAATATCAATAACTGTTTCAAAACATTAGAAAAACAAAGAAATTATTGAAAATCGATATGAAATCAATCAAAACTTATTGATTTTAACTAGTTTCAGTAGTTTTGACAAAGTTATATTTAAGATTTTATGTTTTACACAACTTTTAATTACATAGCGATTTACATGCAAAATCTAGCTTTTTTCACTACTTTTTCAACGATAGTTTGTAAATATCAATAACACTTTGAAAACATTAGAAAAACAATGAAATTATTCAAAATCGATATGAAATCAATCAAAACTTATTGATTTTAACTAGTTTCAGAAGTTTTGACAAAGTAATATTTAAGATTTTATGTTTTACACAACTTTTAATTACATAGCGATTTACATGCAAAATTTAGCTATTTTCACTACTTTTTCAACGCTAGTTTGTAAATATCAATAACTGTTTGAAAACATTAGAAAAACAATGAAATTATTGAAAATCGATATGAAATCAATCAAAACTTATTGATTTTAACTAGTTTCAGTAGTTTTGACAAAGTTTTATTTAAGATTTTATGTTTTACACAACTTTTAATTACATAGCGATTTACATGCAAAATCTAGCTTTTTTCACTACTTTTTAACGCTAGTTTGTAAATATCAATAACTCTTTGAAAACATTAGAAAAACAATGAAATTATTGAAAATCGATATGAAATCAATCAAAACTTATTGATTTTAACTAGTTTCAGAAGTTTTGACAAAGTTATATTTAAGATTTTATGTTTTACAGAACTTTTAATTACATAACGATTTACATGCGAAATCGAGCTGTTTTGACTACTTTTTAACGCTAGTTTGTAAACATCAATAACTGTTTCAAAACATTAGAAAAACAATGAAATTATTGAAAATCGATATGAAATCAATCAAAACTTATTGATTTTAACTAGTTTCAGAAGTTTTGACAAAGTTATATTTAAGATTTTATGTTTTACACAACTTTTAATTACATAGCGATTTACATGCAAAATCTAGCTTTTTTCACTACTTTTTCAACGCTAGTTTGTAAATATCAATAACTCTTTGAAAACATTAGAAAAACAATGAAATTATTGAAAATCGATATGAAATCAATCAAAACTTATTGATTTTAACTAGTTTCAGTAGTTTTGACAAAGTTTTATTTAAGATTTTATGTTTTACACAACTTTTAATTACATAGGGATTTACATGCAAAATCTAGCTTTTTTCACTACTTTTTCAATGATAGTTTGTAAATATCAATAAAACTTTGAAAACATTAGAAAAACAATGAAATTATTGAAAATCGATATGAAATCAATCAAAACTTATTGATTTTAACTAGTTTCAGAAGTTTTGACAAAGTTATATTTAAGATTTTATGTTTTACACAACTTTTAATTACATTGCGATTTACATGCGAAATCGAGCTGTTTTGACTACTTTTTAACGCTAGTTTGTAAACATCAATAACTGTTTCAAAACATTAGAAAAACAATGAAATTATTGAAAATCGATATGAAATCAATCAAAACTTATTGATTTTAACTAGTTTCAGAAGTTTTGACAAAGTTATATTTAAGATTTTATATATTACACAACTTTTAATTACATAGCGATTTACAGGCAAAATCTAGCTTTTTTCACTACTTTTTCAACGCTAATTTGTAAATATCAATAACTGTTTCAAAACATTAGAAAAACAATGAAATTATTGAAAATCGATATGAAATCAATCAAAACTTATTGATTTTAACTAGTTTCAGTAGTTTTGACAAAGTTATATTTAAGATTTTATGTTTTACATAACTTTTAATTACATAGCGATTTACATGCAAAATCTAGCTTTTTTCACTACTTTTTCAACGCTAGTTTGTAAATATCAATAACTCTTTGAAAACATTAGAAAAACAATGAAATTATTGAAAATCGATATGAAATCAATCAAAACTTATTGATTTTAACTAGTTTCAGAAGTTTTGACAAAGTTATATTTAAGATTTTATGTTTTACACAACTTTTGATTACATAGCGATTTACATGCAAAATCTAGCTGTTTTGACTACTTTTTAACGCTAGTTTGTAAATATCAATAACTCTTTGAAAACATTAGAAAAACAATGAAATTATTAAAAATCAATATGAAATCTATCAAGGCTTATTGATTTTAACTAGTTTCAGTAGTTTTGACAAAGTTTTATTTAAGATTTTATGTTTTACACAACTTTTAATTACATAGCGATTTACATGCAAAATCTAGCTTTTTTCACTACTTTTTCAACGATAGTTTGTAAATATCAATAACACTTTGAAAACATTAGAAAAACAATGAAATTATTGAAAATCGATATGAAATCAATGAAAACTTATTGATTTTAACTAGTTTCAGAAGTTTTGACAAAGTTATATTTAAGATTTTATGTTTTACACAACTTTTAATTACTTAGCGATTTACATGCGAAATCGAGCTGTTTTGACTACTTTTTAACGCTAGTTTGTAAACATCAATAACTGTTTCAAAACATTAGAAAAACAATGAAATTATTGAAAATCGATATGAAATCAATCAAAACTTATTGATTTTAACTAGTTTCAGAAGTTTTGACAAAGTTATATTTAAGATTTTATGTTTTACACAACTTTTATTTACATAGCGATTTACATGCAAAATCTAGCTTTTTTCACTACTTTTTCAACGCTAGTTTGTAAATATCAATAACGGTTTGAAAACATTAGAAAAACAATGAAATTATTGAAAATCGATATGAAATCAATAAAAACTTATTGATTTTAACTAGTTTCAGAAGTTTTGACAAAGTTATATTTAAGATTTTATGTTTTACACAACTTTTAATTACATAGCGATTTACATGCAAAATCTAGCTTTTTTCACTACTTTTTAACGCTAGATTGTAAATATCAATAACTGTTTCAAAACATTAGAAAAACAATGAAATTATTGAAAATCGATATGAAATCAATCAAAACTTATTGATTTTAACTAGTTTCAGTAGTTTTGACAAAGTTATATTTAAGATTTTATGTTTTACACAACTTTTAATTACATAGCGATTTACATGCAAAATCTAGCTTTTTTCACTACTTTTTCAACGCTAGTTTGTAAATATCAATAACTCTTTGAAAACATTAGAAAAACAATGAAATTATTGAAAATCGATATGAAATCAATCAAAACTTATTGATTTTAACTAGTTTCAGAAGTTTTGACAAAGTTATATTTAAGATTTTATGTTTTACACAACTTTTAATTACATAGCGATTTACATGCAAAATCTAGCTGTTTTGACTACTTTTTAACACTAGTTTGTAAATATCAATAACTCTTTGAAAACATTAGAAAAACAATGAATTATTAAAAATCAATATGAAATCTATCAAAGCTTATTGATTTTAACTAGTTTCAGTAGTTTTGACAAAGTTTTATTTAAGATTTTATGTTTTACACAACTTTTAATTACATAGCGATTTACATGCAAAATCTAGCTTTTTTCACTACTTTTTCAACGCTAGTTTGTAAATATCAATAACTCTTTGAAAACATTAGAAAAACAATGAAATTATTAAAAATCAATATGAAATCTATCAAAGCTTATTGATTTTAACTAGTTTCAGTAGTTTTGACAAAGTTTTATTTAAGATTTTATGTTTTACACAACTTTTAATTACATAGCGATTTACATGCAAAATCTAGCTTTTTTCACTACTTTTTCAACGATAGTTTGTAAATATCAATAACACTTTGAAAACATTAGAAAAACAATGAAATTATTGAAAATCGATATGAAATCAATCAAAACTTATTGATTTTAACTAGTTTCAGAAGTTTTGACAAAGTTATATTTAAGATTTTATGTTTTACACAACTTTTAATTACATAGCGATTTACATGCAAAATCTAGCTTTTTTCACTACTTTTTCAACGCTAGTTTGTAAATATCAATAACTGTTTGAAAACATTAGAAAAACAATGAAATTATTGAAAATCGATATGAAATCAATCAAAACTTATTGATTTTAACTAGTTTCAGAAGTTTTGACAAAGTTATATTTAAGATTTTATGTTTTACACAACTTTTAATTACATAGCGATTTACATGCAAAATCTAGCTTTTTTCACTACTTTTTCAACGCTAGTTTGTAAATATCAATAACTGTTTGAAAACATTAGAAAAACAATGAAATTATTGAAAATCGATATGAAATCAATCAAAACTTATTGATTTTAACTAGTTTCAGAAGTTTTGACAAAGTTATATTTAAGATTTTATGTTTTACACAACTTTTAATTACATAGCGATTTACAGGCAAAATCTAGCTTTTTTCACTACTTTTTAACGCTAGATTGTAAATATCAATAACTGTTTCAAAACATTAGAAAAACAATGAAATTATTGAAAATCAATATGAAATCAATCAAAACTTATTGATTTTAACTAGTTTCAGTAGTTTTGACAAAGTTATATTTAAGATTTTATGTTTTACACAACTTTTAATTACATAGCGATTTACATGCAAAATCTAGCTTTTTTCACTACTTTTTCAACGCTAGTTTGTAAATATCAATAACTCTTTGAAAACATTAGAAAAACAATGAAATTATTGAAAATCGATATGAAATCAATCAAATCTTATTGATTTTAACTAGTTTCAGAAGTTTTGACAAAGTTTTATTTAAGATTTTATGTTTTACACAACTTTTAATTACATAACGATTTACATGCAAAATCTAGCTGTTTTGACTACTTTTTAACGCTAGTTTGTAAATATCAATAACTCTTTGAAAACATTAGAAAAGCAATGAAATTATTGAAAATCGATATGAAATCAATCAAAACTTATTGATTTTAACTAGTTTCAGTAGTTTTGACAAAGTTATATTTAAGATTTTATGTTTTACACAACTTTTAATTACATAGCGATTTACATGCAAAATCTAGCTTTTTTCACTACTTTTTCAACGCTAGTTTGTAAATATCAATAACTGTTTGAAAACATTAGAAAAACAATGAAATTATTGAAAATCGATATGAAATCAATCAAAACTTATTGATTTTAACTAGTTTCAGAAGTTTTGACAAAGTTATATTTAAGATTTTATGTTTTACACAACTTTTAATTACATAGCGATTTACATGCAAAATCTAGCTTTTTTCACTACTTTTTAACGCTAGATTGTAAATATCAATAACTGTTTCAAAACATTAGAAAAACAATGAAATTATTGAAAATCGATATGAAATCAATCAAAACTTATTGATTTTAACTAGTTTCAGAAGTTTTGACAAAGTTATATTTAAGATTTTATATTTTACACAACTTTTAATTACATAGCGATTTACAGGCAAAATCTAGCTTTTTTCACTACTTTTTCAACGCTAATTTGTAAATATCAATAACTGTTTCAAAACATTAGAAAAACAAAGAAATTATTGAAAATCGATATGAAATCAATCAAAACTTATTGATTTTAACTAGTTTCAGTAGTTTTGACAAAGTTATATTTAAGATTTTATGTTTTACACAACTTTTAATTACATAGCGATTTACATGCAAAATCTAGCTTTTTTCACTACTTTTTCAACGATAGTTTGTAAATATCAATAACACTTTGAAAACATTAGAAAAACAATGAAATTATTGAAAATCGATATGAAATCAATCAAAACTTATTGATTTTAACTAGTTTCAGAAGTTTTGACAAAGTAATATTTAAGATTTTATGTTTTACACAACTTTTAATTACATAGCGATTTACATGCAAAATCTAGCTTTTTTCACTACTTTTTAACGCTAGTTTGTAAATATCAATAACTCTTTGAAAACATTAGAAAAACAATGAAATTATTGAAAATCGATATGAAATCAATCAAAACTTATTGATTTTAACAAGTTTCAGAAGTTTTGACAAAGTTATATTTAAGATTTTATGTTTTACAGAACTTTTAATTACATAACGATTTACATGCGAAATCGAGCTGTTTTGACTACTTTTTAACGCTAGTTTGTAAACATCAATAACTGTTTCAAAACATTAGAAAAACAATGAAATTATTGAAAATCGATATGAAATCAATCAAAACTTATTGATTTTAACTAGTTTCAGAAGTTTTGACAAAGTTATATTTAAGATTTTATGTTTTACACAACTTTTAATTACATAGCGATTTACATGCAAAATCTAGCTTTTTTCACTACTTTTTCAACGCTAGTTTGTAAATATCAATAACTCTTTGAAAACATTAGAAAAACAATGAAATTATTGAAAATCGATATGAAATCAATCAAAACTTATTGATTTTAACTAGTTTCAGTAGTTTTGACAAAGTTTTATTTAAGATTTTATGTTTTACACAACTTTTAAATACATAGCGATTTACATGCAAAATCTAGCTTTTTTCACTACTTTTTCAATGATAGTTTGTAAATATCAATAAAACTTTGAAAACATTAGAAAAACAATGAAATTATTGAAAATCGATATGAAATCAATCAAAACTTATTGATTTTAACTAGTTTCAGAAGTTTTGACAAAGTTATATTTAAGATTTTATGTTTTACACAACTTTTAATTACATAGCGATTTACATGCAAAATCTAGCTTTTTTCACTACTTTTTAACGCTAGATTGTAAATATCAATAACTGTTTCAAAACATTAGAAAAACAATGAAATTATTGAAAATCGATATGAAATCAATCAAAACTTATTGATTTTAACTAGTTTCAGAAGTTTTGACAAAGTTATATTTAAGATTTTATATTTTACACAACTTTTAATTACATAGCGATTTACAGGCAAAATCTAGCTTTTTTCACTACTTTTTCAACGCTAATTTGTAAATATCAATAACTGTTTCAAAACATTAGAAAAACAAAGAAATTATTGAAAATCGATATGAAATCAATCAAAACTTATTGATTTTAACTAGTTTCAGTAGTTTTGACAAAGTTATATTTAAGATTTTATGTTTTACACAACTTTTAATTACATAGCGATTTACATGCAAAATCTAGCTTTTTTCACTACTTTTTCAACGATAGTTTGTAAATATCAATAACACTTTGAAAACATTAGAAAAACAATGAAATTATTGAAAATCGATATGAAATCAATCAAAACTTATTGATTTTAACTAGTTTCAGAAGTTTTGACAAAGTAATATTTAAGATTTTATGTTTTACACAACTTTTAATTACATAGCGATTTACATGCAAAATTTAGCTATTTTCACTACTTTTTCAACGCTAGTTTGTAAATATCAATAACTGTTTGAAAACATTAGAAAAACAATGAAATTATTGAAAATCGATATGAAATCAATCAAAACTTATTGATTTTAACTAGTTTCAGTAGTTTTGACAAAGTTTTATTTAAGATTTTATGTTTTACACAACTTTTAATTACATAGCGATTTACATGCAAAATCTAGCTTTTTTCACTACTTTTTAACGCTAGTTTGTAAATATCAAAAACTCTTTGAAAACATTAGAAAAACAATGAAATTATTGAAAATCGATATGAAATCAATCAAAACTTATTGATTTTAACTAGTTTCAGAAGTTTTGACAAAGTTATATTTAAGATTTTATGTTTTACAGAACTTTTAATTACATAACGATTTACATGCGAAATCGAGCTGTTTTGACTACTTTTTAACGCTAGTTTGTAAACATCAATAACTGTTTCAAAACATTAGAAAAACAATGAAATTATTGAAAATCGATATGAAATCAATCAAAACTTATTGATTTTAACTAGTTTCAGAAGTTTTGACAAAGTTATATTTAAGATTTTATGTTTTACACAACTTATAATTACATAGCGATTTACATGCAAAATCTAGCTTTTTTCACTACTTTTTCAACGCTAGTTTGTAAATATCAATAACTCTTTGAAAACATTAGAAAAACAATGAAATTATTGAAAATCGATATGAAATCAATCAAAACTTATTGATTTTAACTAGTTTCAGTAGTTTTGACAAAGTTTTATTTAAGATTTTATGTTTTACACAACTTTTAATTACATAGCGATTTACATGCAAAATCTAGCTTTTTTCACTACTTTTTCAATGATAGTTTGTAAATATCAATAAAACTTTGAAAACATTAGAAAAACAATGAAATTATTGAAAATCGATATGAAATCAATCAAAACTTATTGATTTTAACTAGTTTCAGAAGTTTTGACAAAGTTATATTTAAGATTTTATGTTTTACACAACTTTTAATTACATTGCGATTTACATGCGAAATCGAGCTGTTTTGACTACTTTTTAACGCTAGTTTGTAAACATCAATAACTGTTTCAAAACATTAGAAAAACAATGAAATTATTGAAAATCGATATGAAATCAATCAAAACTTATTGATTTTAACTAGTTTCAGAAGTTTTGACAAAGTTATATTTAAGATTTTATGTTTTACACAACTTTTAATTACATAGCGATTTACATGCAAAATCTAGCTTTTTTCGCTACTTTTTAACGCTAGTTTGTAAATATCAATAACTGTTTGAAAACATTAGAAAAACAATGAAATTATTGAAAATCGATATGAAATCAATCAAAACTTATTGATTTTAACTAGTTTCAGAAGTTTTGACAAAGTTATATTTAAGATTTTATGTTTTACACAACTTTTAATTACATAGCGATTTACATGCAAAATCTAGCTTTTTTCACTACTTTTTAACGCTAGATTGTAAATATCAATAACTGTTTCAAAACATTAGAAAAACAATGAAATTATTGAAAATCGATATGAAATCAATCAAAACTTATTGATTTTAACTAGTTTCAGAAGTTTTGACAAAGTTATATTTAAGATTTTATATATTACACAACTTTTAATTACATAGCGATTTACAGGCAAAATCTAGCTTTTTTCACTACTTTTTCAACGCTAATTTGTAAATATCAATAACTGTTTCAAAACATTAGAAAAACAATGAAATTATTGAAAATCGATATGAAATCAATCAAAACTTATTGATTTTAACTAGTTTCAGTAGTTTTGACAAAGTTATATTTAAGATTTTATGTTTTACACAACTTTTAATTACATAGCGATTTACATGCAAAATCTAGCTTTTTTCACTACTTTTTCAACGCTAGTTTGTAAATATCAATAACTCTTTGAAAACATTAGAAAAACAATGAAATTATTGAAAATCGATATGAAATCAATCAAAACTTATTGATTTTAACTAGTTTCAGAAGTTTTGACAAAGTTATATTTAAGATTTTATGTTTTACACAACTTTTAATTACATAGCGATTTACATGCAAAATCTAGCTTTTTTCACTACTTTTTAACGCTAGATTGTAAATATCAATAACTGTTTCAAAACATTAGAAAAACAATGAAATTATTGAAAATCGATATGAAATCAATCAAAACTTATTGATTTTAACTAGTTTCAGTAGTTTTGACAAAGTTATATTTAAGATTTTATGTTTTACACAACTTTTAATTACATAGCGATTTACATGCAAAGTCTAGCTTTTTTCACTACTTTTTCAACGCTAGTTTGTAAATATCAATAACTCTTTGAAAACATTAGAAAAACAATGAAATTATTGAAAATCGATATGAAATCAATCAAATCTTATTGATTTTAACTAGTTTCAGAAGTTTTGACAAAGTTTTATTTAAGATTTTATGTTTTACACAACTTTTAATTACATAACGATTTACATGCAAAATCTAGCTGTTTTGACTACTGTTTAACGCTAGTGTGTAAATATCAATAACTCTTTGAAAACATTAGAAAAACAATGAAATTATTGAAAATCGATATGAAATCAATCAAAACTTATTGATTTTAACTAGTTTCAGTAATTTTGACAAAGTTATATTTAAGATTTTATGTTTTACACAACTTTTAATTACATAGCGATTTACATGCAAAATCTAGCTTTTTTCACTACTTTTTCAACGCTAGTTTGTAAATATCAATAACTCTTTGAAAACATTAGAAAAACAATGAAATTATTGAAAATCGATATGAAATCAATCAAAACTTATTGATTTTAACTAGTTTCAGAAGTTTTGACAAAGTTATATTTAAGATTTTATGTTTTACACAACTTTTAATTACATAGCGATTTACATGCAAAATCTAGCTTTTTTCACTACTTTTTAACGCTAGATTGTAAATATCAATAACTGTTTCAAAACATTAGAAAAACAATGAAATTATTGAAAATCGATATGAAATCAATCAAAACTTATTGATTTTAACTAGTTTCAGAAGTTTTGACAAAGTTATATTTAAGATTTTATATTTTACACAACTTTTAATTACATAGCGATTTACAGGCAAAATCTAGCTTTTTTCACTACTTTTTCAACGCTAATTTGTAAATATCAATAACTGTTTCAAAACATTAGAAAAACAATGAAATTATTGAAAATCGATATGAAATCAATCAAAACTTATTGATTTTAACTAGTTTCAGTAGTTTTGACAAAGTTATATTTAAGATTTTATGTTTTACACAACTTTTAATTACATAGCGATTTACATGCAAAATCTAGCTTTTTTCACTACTTTTTCAACGCTAGTTTGTAAATATCAATAACTCTTTGAAAACATTAGAAAAACAATGAAATTATTGAAAATCGATATGAAATCAATCAAAACTTATTGATTTTAACTAGTTTCAGAAGTTTTGACAAAGTTATATTTAAGATTTTATGTTTTACACAACTTTTAATTACATAGCGATTTACATGCAAAATCTAGCTGTTTTGACTACTTTTTAACGCTAGTTTGTAAATATCAATAACTCTTTGAAAACATTAGAAAAACAATGAAATTATTAAAAATCAATATGAAATCTATCAAAGCTTATTGATTTTAACTAGTTTCAGTAGTTTTGACAAAGTTTTATTTAAGATTTTATGTTTTACACAACTTTTAATTACATAGCGATTTACATGCAAAATCTAGCTTTTTTCACTACTTTTTCAACGCTAGTTTGTAAATATCAATAACTCTTTGAAAACATTAGAAAAACAATGAAATTATTAAAAATCAATATGAAATCTATCAAAGCTTTTTGATTTTAACTAGTTTCAGTAGTTTTGACAAGTTATATTTAAGATTTTATGTTTTACACAACTTTTAATTACATAGCGATTTACATGCAAAATCTAGCTTTTTTCACTACTTTTTCAACGATAGTTTGTAAATATCAATAACACTTTGAAAACATTAGAAAAACAATGAAATTATTGAAAATCGATATGAAATCAATCAAAACTTATTGATTTTAACTAGTTTCAGAAGTTTTGACAAAGTTATATTTAAGATTTTATGTTTTACACAACTTTTAATTACATAGCGATTTACATGCAAAATCTAGCTTTTTTCACTACTTTTTCAACGCTAGTTTGTAAATATCAATAACTGTTTGAAAACATTAGAAAAACAATGAAATTATTGAAAATCGATATGAAATCAATCAAAACTTATTGATTTTAACTAGTTTCAGAAGTTTTGACAAAGTTATATTTAAGATTTTATGTTTTACACAACTTTTAATTACATAGCGATTTACATGCAAAATCTAGCTTTTTTCACTACTTTTTCAATGCTAGTTTGTAAATATCAATAACTGTTTGAAAACATTAGAAAAACAATGAAATTATTGAAAATCGATATGAAATCAATCAAAACTTATTGATTTTAACTAGTTTCAGAAGTTTTGACAAAGTTATATTTAAGATTTTATGTTTTACACAACTTTTAATTACATAGCGATTTACATGCAAAATCTAGCTTTTTTCACTACTTTTTCAACGCTAGTTTGTAAATATCAATAACTCTTTGAAAACATTAGAAAAACAATGAAATTATTGAAAATCGATATGAAATCAATCAAATCTTATTGATTTTAACTAGTTTCAGAAGTTTTGACAAAGTTTTATTTAAGATTTTATGTTTTACACAACTTTTAATTACATAACGATTTACATGCAAAATCTAGCTGTTTTGACTACTTTTTAACGCTAGTTTGTAAATATCAATAACTCTTTGAAAACATTAGAAAAGCAATGAAATTATTGAAAATCGATATGAAATCAATCAAAACTTATTGATTTTAACTAGTTTCAGTAGTTTTGACAAAGTTATATTTAAGATTTTATGTTTTACACAACTTTTAATTACATAGCGATTTACATGCAAAATCTAGCTTTTTTCACTACTTTTTAACGCTAGATTGTAAATATCAATAACTGTTTCAAAACATTAGAAAAACAATGAAATTATTGAAAATCGATATGAAATCAATCAAAACTTATTGATTTTAACTAGTTTCAGAAGTTTTGACAAAGTTATATTTAAGATTTTATATTTTACACAACTTTTAATTACATAGCGATTTACAGGCAAAATCTAGCTTTTTTCACTACTTTTTCAACGCTAATTTGTAAATATCAATAACTGTTTCAAAACATTAGAAAAACAAAGAAATTATTGAAAATCGATATGAAATCAATCAAAACTTATTGATTTTAACTAGTTTCAGAAGTTTTGACAAAGTTATATTTAAGATTTTATGTTTTACACAACTTTTAATTACATAGCGATTTACATGCAAAATCTAGCTTTTTTCACTACTTTTTCAACGCTAGTTTGTAAATATCAATAACTCTTTGAAAACATTAGAAAAACAATGAAATTATTGAAAATCGATATGAAATCAATCAAAACTTATTGATTTTAACTAGTTTCAGAAGTTTTGACAAAGTTATATTTAAGATTTTATGTTTTACACAACTTTTAATTACATAGCGATTTACATGCAAAATCTAGCTTTTTTCACTACTTTTTCAACGATAGTTTGTAAATATCAATAACACTTTGAAAACATTAGAAAAACAATGAAATTATTGAAAATCGATATGAAATCAATCAAAACTTATTGATTTTAACTAGTTTCAGAAGTTTTGACAAAGTAATATTTAAGATTTTATGTTTTACACAACTTTTACTTACATAGCGATTTACATGCAAAATTTAGCTATTTTCACTACTTTTTCAACGCTAGTTTGTAAATATCAATAACTGTTTGAAAACATTAGAAAAACAATGAAATTATTGAAAATCGATATGAAATCAATCAAAACTTATTGATTTTAACTAGTTTCAGTAGTTTTGACAAAGTTTTATTTAAGATTTTATGTTTTACACAACTTTTAATTACATAGCGATTTACATGCAAAATCTAGCTTTTTTCACTACTTTTTCAACGCTAGTTTGTAAATATCAATAACTCTTTGAAAACATTAGAAAAACAATGAAATTATTAAAAATCAATATGAAATCTATCAAAGCTTATTGATTTTAACTAGTTTCAGAAGTTTTGACAAAGTTATATTTAAGATTTTATGTTTTACACAACTTTTAATTACATAGCGATTTACATGCGAAATCGAGCTGTTTTGATTACTTTTTAACGCTAGTTTGTAAACATCAATAACTGTTTCAAAACATTAGAAAAACAATGAAATTATTGAAAATCGATATGAAATCAATCAAAACTTATTGATTTTAACTAGTTTCAGAAGTTTTGACAAAGTTATATTTAAGATTTTATGTTTTACACAACTTTTAATTACATAACGATTTACATGCGAAATCGAGCTGTTTTGACTACTTTTTAACGCTAGTTTGTAAACATGAATAACTGTTTCAAAACATTAGAAAAACAATGAAATTATTGAAAATCGATATGAAATCAATCAAAACTTATTGATTTTAACTAGTTTCAGAAGTTTTGACAAAGTTATATTTAAGATTTTATGTTTTACACAACTTTTAATTACATAGCGATTTACATGCAAAATCTAGCTTTTTTCACTACTTTTTCAACGCTAGTTTGTAAATATCAATAACAGTTTGAAAACATTAGAAAAACAATGAAATTATTGAAAATCGATATGAAATCAATCAAAACTTATTGATTTTAACTAGTTTCAGAAGTTTTGACAAAGTTATATTTAAGATTTTATGTTTTACACAACTTTTAATTACATAGCGATTTACATGCAAAATCTAGCTTTTTTCACTACTTTTTAATGCTAGTTTGTAAATATCAATAACTCTTTGAAAACATTAGAAAAACAATGAAATTATTGAAAATCGATATGAAATCAATCAAAACTTATTGATTTTAACTAGTTTCAGTAGTTTTGACAAAGTTATATTTAAGATTTTATGTTTTACACAACTTTTAATTACATAGCGATTTACATGCAAAATCTAGCTTTTTTCACTACTTTTTCAACGCTAGTTTGTAAATATCAATAATTCTTTGAAAACATTAGAAAAACAATGAAATTATTGAAAATCGATATGAAATCAATCAAATCTTATTGATTTTAACTAGTTTCAGAAGTTTTGACAAAGTTTTATTTAAGATTTTATGTTTTACACAACTTTTAATTACATAGCGATTTACATGCAAAATCTAGCTGTTTTGACTACTTTTTAACGCTAGTTTGTAAATATCAATAACTCTTTGAAAACATTAGAAAAACAATGAAATTATTGAAAATCGATATGAAATCAATCAAAACTTATTGATTTTAACTAGTTTCAGAAGTTTTGACAAAGTTATATTTAAGATTTTATGTTTTACACAACTTTTAATTACATAGCGATTTACATGCAAAATCTAGCTTTTTTCACTACTTTTTAACGCTAGATTGTAAATATCAATAACTGTTTCAAAACATTAGAAAAACAATGAAATTATTGAAAATCGATATGAAATCAATCAAAACTTATTGATTTTAACTAGTTTCAGAAGTTTTGACAAAGTTATATTTAAGATTTTATGTTTTACACAACTTTTAATTACATAGCGATTTACATGCAAAATCTAGCTTTTTTCACTACTTTTTAACGCTAGATTGTAAATATCAATAACTGTTTCAAAACATTAGAAAAACAATGAAATTATTGAAAATCGATATGAAATCAATCAAAACTTATTGATTTTAACTAGTTTCAGAAGTTTTGACAAAGTTATATTTAAGATTTTATGTTTTACACAACTTTTAATTACATTGCAATTTACATGCGAAATCGAGCTGTTTTGACTACTTTTTAACGCTAGTTTGTAAACATCAATAACTGTTTCAAAACATTAGAAAAACAATGAAATTATTGAAAATCGATATGAAATCAATCAAAACTTATTGATTTTAACTAGTTTCAGAAGTTTTGACAAAGTTATATTTAAGATTTTATGTTTTACACAACTTTTAATTACATAGCGATTTACATGCAAAATCTAGCTTTTTTCACTACTTTTTAACGCTAGTTTGTAAATATCAATCACTCTTTGAAAACATTAGAAAAAAAAAAGAAATTATTGAAAATCGATATGAAATCTATCAAAGCTTATTGATTTTAACTAGTTTCAGTAGTTTTGACAAAGTTTTATTTAAGATTTTATGTTTTACACAACTTTTAATTACATAGCGATTTACAAGCAAAATCTAGCTTTTTTCACTACTTTTTCAACGATAGTTTGTAAATATCAATAACACTTTGAAAACATTAGAAAAACAATGAAATTATTGAAAATCGATATGAAATCAATCAAAACTTATTGATTTTAACTAGTTTCAGAAGTTTTGACAAAGTTTTATTTAAGATTTTATGTTTTACACAACTTTTAATTACATAGCGATTTACATGCGAAATCGAGCTGTTTTGATTACTTTTTAACGCTAGTTTGTAAACATCAATAACTGTTTCAAAACATTAGAAAAACAATGAAATTATTGAAAATCGATATGAAATCAATCAAAACTTATTGATTTTAACTAGTTTCAGAAGTTTTGACAAAATTATATTTAAGATTTTATGTTTTACACAACTTTTAATTACATAACGATTTACATGCGAAATCGAGCTGTTTTGACTACTTTTTAACGCTAGTTTGTAAACATGAATAACTGTTTCAAAACATTAGAAAAACAATGAAATTATTGAAAATCGATATGAAATCAATCAAAACTTATTGATTTTAACTAGTTTCAGAAGTTTTGACAAAGTTATATTTAAGATTTTATGTTTTACACAACTTTTAATTACATAGCGATTTACATGCAAAATCTAGCTTTTTTCACTACTTTTTCAAGGCTAGTTTGTAAATATCAATAACAGTTTGAAAACATTAGAAAAACAATGAAATTATTGAAAATCGATATGAAATCAATCAAAACTTATTGATTTTAACTAGTTTCAGAAGTTTTGACAAAGTTATATTTAAGATTTTATGTTTTACACAACTTTTAATTACATAGCGATTTACATGCAAAATCTAGCTTTTTTCACTACTTTTTAATGCTAGTTTGTAAATATCAATAACTCTTTGAAAACATTAGAAAAACAATGAAATTATTGAAAATCGATATGAAATCAATCAAAACTTATTGATTTTAACTAGTTTCAGTAGTTTTGACAAAGTTATATTTAAGATTTTATGTTTTACACAACTTTTAATTACATAGCGATTTACATGCAAAATCTAGCTTTTTTCACTACTTTTTCAACGCTAGTTTGTAAATATCAATAATTCTTTGAAAACATTAGAAAAACAATGAAATTATTGAAAATCGATATGAAATCAATCAAATCTTATTGATTTTAACTAGTTTCAGAAGTTTTGACAAAGTTTTATTTAAGATTTTATGTTTTACACAACTTTTAATTACATAGCGATTTACATGCAAAATCTAGCTGTTTTGACTACTTTTTAACGCTAGTTTGTAAATATCAATAACTCTTTGAAAACATTAGAAAAACAATGAAATTATTGAAAATCGATATGAAATCAATCAAAACTTATTGATTTTAACTAGTTTCAGAAGTTTTGACAAAGTTATATTTAAGATTTTATGTTTTACACAACTTTTAATTACATAGCGATTTACATGCAAAATCTAGCTTTTTTCACTACTTTTTAACGCTAGATTGTAAATATCAATAACTGTTTCAAAACATTAGAAAAACAATGAAATTATTGAAAATCGATATGAAATCAATCAAAACTTATTGATTTTAACTAGTTTCAGAAGTTTTGACAAAGTTGTATTTAAGATTTTATGTTTTACACAACTTTTAATTACATAGCGATTTACATGCAAAATCTAGCTTTTTTCACTACTTTTTAACGCTAGATTGTAAATATCAATAACTGTTTCAAAACATTAGAAAAACAATGAAATTATTGAAAATCGATATGAAATCAATCAAAACTTATTGATTTTAACTAGTTTCAGAAGTTTTGACAAAGTTATATTTAAGATTTTATGTTTTACACAACTTTTAATTACATTGCAATTTACATGCGAAATCGAGCTGTTTTGACTACTTTTTAACGCTAGTTTGTAAACATCAATAACTGTTTCAAAACATTAGAAAAACAATGAAATTATTGAAAATCGATATGAAATCAATCAAAACTTATTGATTTTAACTAGTTTCAGAAGTTTTGACAAAGTTATATTTAAGATTTTATGTTTTACACAACTTTTAATTACATAGCGATTTACATGCAAAATCTAGCTTTTTTCACTACTTTTTAACGCTAGTTTGTAAACATCAATAACTGTTTCAAAACATTAGAAAAACAATGAAATTATTGAAAATCGATATGAAATCAATCAAAACTTATTGATTTTAACTAGTTTCAGAAGTTTTGACAAAGTTATATTTAAGATTTTATGTTTTACACAACTTTTATTTACATAGCGATTTACATGCAAAATCTAGCTTTTTTCACTACTTTTTCAACGCTAGTTTGTAAATATCAATAACGGTTTGAAAACATTAGAAAAACAATGAAATTATTGAAAATCGATATGAAATCAATAAAAACTTATTGATTTTAACTAGTTTCAGAAGTTTTGACAAAGTTATATTTAAGATTTTATGTTTTACACAACTTTTAATTACATAGCGATTTACATGCAAAATCTAGCTTTTTTCACTACTTTTTAACGCTAGATTGTAAATATCAATAACTGTTTCAAAACATTAGAAAAACAATGAAATTATTGAAAATCGATATGAAATCAATCAAAACTTATTGATTTTAACTAGTTTCAGTAGTTTTGACAAAGTTATATTTAAGATTTTATGTTTTACACAACTTTTAATTACATAGCGATTTACATGCAAAATCTAGCTTTTTTCACTACTTTTTCAACGCTAGTTTGTAAATATCAATAACTCTTTGAAAACATTAGAAAAACAATGAAATTATTGAAAATCGATATGAAATCAATCAAAACTTATTGATTTTAACTAGTTTCAGAAGTTTTGACAAAGTTATATTTAAGATTTTATGTTTTACACAACTTTTAATTACATAGCGATTTACATGCAAAATCTAGCTGTTTTGACTACTTTTTAACGCTAGTTTGTAAATATCAATAACTCTTTGAAAACATTAGAAAAACAATGAAATTATTAAAAATCAATATGAAATCTATCAAAGCTTATTGATTTTAACTAGTTTCAGTAGTTTTGACAAAGTTTTATTTAAGATTTTATGTTTTACACAACTTTTAATTACATAGCGATTTACATGCAAAATCTAGCTTTTTTCACTACTTTTTAACGCTAGTTTGTAAATATCAATAACTCTTTGAAAACATTAGAAAAACAATGAAATTATTGAAAATCGATATGAAATCAATCAAAACTTATTGATTTTAACTAGTTTCAGTAGTTTTGACAAAGTTATATTTAAGATTTTATGTTTTACACAACTTTTAATTACATAGCGATTTACAAGCAAAATCTAGCTTTTTTCACTACTTTTTCAACGATAGTTTGTAAATATCAATAACACTTTGAAAACATTAGAAAAACAATGAAATTATTGAAAATCGATATGAAATCAATCAAAACTTATTGATTTTAACTAGTTTCAGTAGTTTTGACAAAGTTATATTTAAGATTTTATGTTTTACACAACTTTTAATTACATAGCGATTTACATGCGAAATCGAGCTGTTTTGACTACTTTTTAACGCTAGTTTGTAAACATCAATAACTGTTTCAAAACATTAGAAAAACAATGAAATTATTGAAAATCGATATGAAATCAATCAAAACTTATTGATTTTAACTAGTTTCAGAAGTTTTGACAAAGTTATATTTAAGATTTTATGTTTTACACAACTTTTAATTACATAGCGATTTACATGCAAAATCTAGCTTTTTTCACTACTTTTTCAACGCTAGTTTGTAAATATCAATAACTCTTTGAAAACATTAGAAAAACAATGAAATTATTGAAAATCGATATGAAATCAATCAAAACTTATTGATTTTAACTAGTTTCAGTAGTTTTGACAAAGTTTTATTTAAGATTTTATGTTTTACACAACTTTTAATTACATAGCGATTTACATGCAAAATCTAGCTTTTTTCACTACTTTTTCAATGATAGTTTGTAAATATCAATAAAACTTTGAAAACATTAGAAAAACAATGAAATTATTGAAAATCGATATGAAATCAATCAAAACTTATTGATTTTAACTAGTTTCAGAAGTTTTGACAAAGTTATATTTAAGATTTTATGTTTTACACAACTTTTAATTACATTGCGATTTACATGCGAAATCGAGCTGTTTTGACTACTTTTTAACGCTAGTTTGTAAACATCAATAACTGTTTCAAAACATTAGAAAAACAATGAAATTATTGAAAATCGATATGAAATCAATAAAAACTTATTGATTTTAACTAGTTTCAGAAGTTTTGACAAAGTTATATTTAAGATTTTAGGTTTTACACAACTTTTAATTACATAGCGATTTACATGCAAAATCTAGCTGTTTTGACTACTTTTTAACGCTAGTTTGTAAATATCAATAACTGTTTGAAAACATTAGAAAAACAATGAAATTATTGAAAATCGATATGAAATCAATCAAAACTTATTGATTTTAACTAGTTTCAGAAGTTTTGACAAAGTTATATTTAAGATTTTATGTTTTACACAACTTTTAATTACATAGCGATTTACATGCAAAATCTAGCTTTTTTCACTACTTTTTAACGCTAGTTTGTAAATATCAATAACTGTTTGAAAACATTAGAAAAACAATGAAATTATTGAAAATCGATATGAAATCAATCAAAACTTATTGATTTTAACTAGTTTCAGAAGTTTTGACAAAGTTATATTTAAGATTTTATGTTTTACACAACTTTTAATTACATAGCGATTTACATGCAAAATCTAGCTTTTTTCACTACTTTTTAACGCTAGATTGTAAATATCAATAACTGTTTCAAAACATTAGAAAAACAATGAAATTATTGAAAATCGATATGAAATCAATCAAAACTTATTGATTTTAACTAGTTTCAGAAGTTTTGACAAAGTTATATTTAAGATTTTATATATTACACAACTTTTAATTACATAGCGATTTACAGGCAAAATCTAGCTTTTTTCACTACTTTTTCAACGCTAATTTGTAAATATCAATAACTGTTTCAAAACATTAGAAAAACAATGAAATTATTGAAAATCGATATGAAATCAATCAAAACTTATTGATTTTAACTAGTTTCAGTAGTTTTGACAAAGTTATATTTAAGATTTTATGTTTTACACAACTTTTAATTACATAGCGATTTACATGCAAAATCTAGCTTTTTTCACTACTTTTTCAACGCTAGTTTGTAAATATCAATAACTCTTTGAAAACATTAGAAAAACAATGAAATTATTGAAAATCGATATGAAATCAATCAAAACTTATTGATTTTAACTAGTTTCAGAAGTTTTGACAAAGTTATATTTAAGATTTTATGTTTTACACAACTTTTAATTACATAGCGATTTACATGCAAAATCTAGCTGTTTTGACTACTTTTTAACGCTAGTTTGTAAATATCAATAACTCTTTGAAAACATTAGAAAAACAATGAAATTATTAAAAATCAATATGAAATCTATCAAAGCTTATTGATTTTAACTAGTTTCAGTAGTTTTGACAAAGTTTTATTTAAGATTTTATGTTTTACACAACTTTTAATTACATAGCGATTTACATGCAAAATCTAGCTTTTTTCACTACTTTTTCAACGATAGTTTGTAAATATCAATAACACTTTGAGAACATTAGAAAACAATGAAATTATTGAAAATCGATATGAAATCAATCAAAACTTATTGATTTTAACTAGTTTCAGAAGTTTTGACAAAGTTATATTTAAGATTTTATGTTTTACACAACTTTTAATTACATAGCGATTTACATGCGAAATCGAGCTGTTTTGACTACTTTTTAACGCTAGTTTGTAAACATCAATAACTGTTTCAAAACATTAGAAAAACAATGAAATTATTGAAAATCGATATGAAATCAATCAAAACTTATTGATTTTAACTAGTTTCAGAAGTTTTGACAAAGTTATATTTAAGATTTTATGTTTTACACAACTTTTATTTACATAGCGATTTACATGCAAAATCTAGCTTTTTCACTACTTTTTCAACGCTAGTTTGTAAATATCAATAACGGTTTGAAAACATTAGAAAAACAATGAAATTATTGAAAATCGATATGAAATCAATAAAAACTTATTGATTTTAACTAGTTTCAGAAGTTTTGACAAAGTTATATTTAAGATTTTATGTTTTACACAACTTTTAATTACATAGCGATTTACATGCGAAATCGAGCTGTTTTGACTACTTTTTAACGCTAGTTTGTAAACATCAATAACTGTTTCAAAACATTAGAAAAACAATGAAATTATTGAAAATCGATATGAAATCAATCAAAACTTATTGATTTTAACTAGTTTCAGAAGTTTTGACAAAGTTATATTTAAGATTTTATGTTTTACACAACTTTTATTTACATAGCGATTTACATGCAAAATCTAGCTTTTTTCACTACTTTTTCAACGCTAGTTTGTAAATATCAATAACGGTTTGAAAACATTAGAAAAACAATGAAATTATTGAAAATCGATATGAAATCAATAAAAACTTATTGATTTTAACTAGTTTCAGAAGTTTTGACAAAGCTATATTTAAGATTTTATGTTTTACACAACTTTTAATTACATAGCGATTTACATGCAAAATCTAGCTTTTTTCACTACTTTTTCAACGCTAGTTTGTAAATATCAATAATTCTTTGAAAACATTAGAAAAACAATGAAATTATTGAAAATCGATATGAAATCAATCAAATCTTATTGATTTTAACTAGTTTCAGAAGTTTTGACAAAGTTTTATTTAAGATTTTATGTTTTACACAACTTTTAATTACATAGCGATTTACATGCAAAATCTAGCTTTTTTCACTACTTTTTCAACGCTAGTTTGTAAATATCAATAACTGTTTGAAAACATTAGAAAAACAATGAAATTATTCAAAATCGATATGAAATCAATCAAAACTTATTGATTTTAACTAGTTTCAGAAGTTTTGACAAAGTTATATTTAAGATTTTATGTTTTACACAACTTTTAATTACATAGCGATTTACATGCAAAATCTAGCTTTTTTCACTACTTTTTAACGCTAGATTGTAAATATCAATAACTGTTTCAAAACATTAGAAAAACAATGAAATTATTGAAAATCGATATGAAATCAATCAAAACTTATTGATTTTAACTAGTTTCAGAAGTTTTGACAAAGTTATATTTAAGATTTTATGTTTTACACAACTTTTAATTACATAGCGATTTACATGCAAAATCTAGCTTTTTTCACTACTTTTTAACGCTAGATTGTAAATATCAATAACTGTTTCAAAACATTAGAAAAACAATGAAATTATTGAAAATCGATATGAAATCAATCAAAACTTATTGATTTTAACTAGTTTCAGAAGTTTTGACAAAGTTATATTTAAGATTTTATATTTTACACAACTTTTAATTACATAGCGATTTACAGGCAAAATCTAGCTTTTTTCACTACTTTTTCAATGATAGTTTGTAAATATCAATAACTGTTTGAAAACATTAGAAAAACAATGAAATTATTGAAAATCGAGATGAAATCAATCAAAACTTATTGATTTTAACTAGTTTCAGTAGTTTTGACAAAGTTATATTTAAGATTTTATGTTTTACACAACTTTTAATTACATAGCGATTTACATGCAAAATCTAGCTTTTTTCACTACTTTTTCAACGCTAGTTTGTAAATATCAATAACTCTTTGAAAACATTAGAAAAACAATGAAATTATTGAAAATCGATATGAAATCAATCAAAACTTATTGATTTTAACTAGTTTCAGAAGTTTTGACAAAGTTATATTTAAGATTTTATGTTTTACACAACTTTTAATTACATAGCGATTTACATGCAAAATCTAGCTGTTTTGACTACTTTTTAACGCTAGTTTGTAAATATCAATAACTCTTTGAAAACATTAGAAAAACAATGAAATTATTAAAAATCAATATGAAATCTATCAAAGCTTATTGATTTTAACTAGTTTCAGTAGTTTTGACAAAGTTTTATTTAAGATTTTATGTTTTACACAACTTTTAATTACATAGCGATTTACATGCAAAATCTAGCTTTTTTCACTACTTTTTCAACACTAGTTTGTAAATATCAATAACTCTTTGAAAACATTAGAAAAACAATGAAATTATTAAAAATCAATATGAAATCTATCAAAGCTTATTGATTTTAACTAGTTTCAGTAGTTTTGACAAAGTTTTATTTAAGATTTTATGTTTTACACAACTTTTAATTCCATAGCGATTTACATGCAAAATCTAGCTTTTTTCACTACTTTTTCAACGATAGTTTGTAAATATCAATAACACTTTGAAAACATTAGAAAAACAATGAAATTATTGAAAATCGATATGAAATCAATCAAAACTTATTGATTTTAACTAGTTTCAGAAGTTTTGACAAAGTTATATTTAAGATTTTATGTTTTACACAACTTTTAATTACATAGCGATTTACATGCAAAATCTAGCTTTTTTCACTACTTTTTCAACGCTAGTTTGTAAATATCAATAACTGTTTGAAAACATTAGAAAAACAATGAAATTATTGAAAATCGATATGAAATCAATCAAAACTTATTGATTTTAACTAGTTTCAGAAGTTTTGACAAAGTTATATTTAAGATTTTATGTTTTACACAACTTTTAATTACATAGCGATTTACATGCAAAATCTAGCTTTTTTCACTAGTTTTTCAACGCTAGTTTGTAAATATCAATAACTGTTTGAAAACATTAGAAAAACAATGAAATTATTGAAAATCGATATGAAATCAATGAAAACTTATTGATTTTAACTAGTTTCAGAAGTTTTGACAAAGTTATATTTAAGATTTTATGTTTTACACAACTTTTAATTACATAGCGATTTACATGCGAAATCGAGCTGTTTTGACTACTTTTTAACGCTAGTTTGTAAACATCAATAACTGTTTCAAAACATTAGAAAAACAATGAAATTATTGAAAATCGATATGAAATCAATCAAAACTTATTGATTTTAACTAGTTTCAGAAGTTTTGACAAAGTTATATTTAAGATTTTATGTTTTACACAACTTTTATTTACATAGCGATTTACATGCAAAATCTAGCTTTTTTCACTACTTTTTCAACGCTAGTTTGTAAATATCAATAACGGTTTGAAAACATTAGAAAAACAATGAAATTATTGAAAATCGATATGAAATCAATAAAAACTTATTGATTTTAACTAGTTTCAGAAGTTTTGACAAAGTTATATTTAAGATTTTATGTTTTACACAACTTTTAATTACATAGCGATTTACATGCAAAATCTAGCTTTTTTCACTACTTTTTAACGCTAGATTGTAAATATCAATAACTGTTTCAAAACATTAGAAAAACAATGAAATTATTGAAAATCGATATGAAATCAATCAAAACTTATTGATTTTAACTAGTTTCAGTAGTTTTGACAAAGTTATATTTAAGATTTTATGTTTTACACAACTTTTAATTACATAGCGATTTACATGCAAAATCTAGCTTTTTTCACTACTTTTTCAACGCTAGTTTGTAAATATCAATAACTCTTTGAAAACATTAGAAAAACAATGAAATTATTGAAAATCGATATGAAATCAATCAAAACTTATTGATTTTAACTAGTTTCAGAAGTTTTGACAAAGTTATATTTAAGATTTTATGTTTTACACAACTTTTAATTACATAGCGATTTACATGCAAAATCTAGCTGTTTTGACTACTTTTTAACGCTAGTTTGTAAATATCAATAACTCTTTGAAAACATTAGAAAAACAATGAAATTATTAAAAATCAATATGAAATCTATCAAAGCTTATTGATTTTAACTAGTTTCAGTAGTTTTGACAAAGTTTTATTTAAGATTTTATGTTTTACACAACTTTTAATTACATAGCGATTTACATGCAAAATCTAGCTTTTTTCACTACTTTTTAACGCTAGTTTGTAAATATCAATAACTCTTTGAAAACATTAGAAAAACAATGAAATTATTGAAAATCGATATGAAATCAATCAAAACTTATTGATTTTAACTAGTTTCAGTAGTTTTGACAAAGTTATATTTAAGATTTTATGTTTTACACAACTTTTAATTACATAGCGATTTACATGCAAAATCTAGCTTTTTTCACTACTTTTTCAACGCTAGTTTGTAAATATCAATAATTCTTTGAAAACATTAGAAAAACAATGAAATTATTGAAAATCGATATGAAATCAATCAAATCTTATTGATTTTAACTAGTTTCAGAAGTTTTGACAAAGTTTTATTTAAGATTTTATGTTTTACACAACTTTTAATTACATAGCGATTTACATGCAAAATCTAGCTGTTTTGACTACTTTTTAACGCTAGTTTGTAAATATCAATAACTCTTTGAAAACATTAGAAAAACAATGAAATTATTGAAAATCGATATGAAATCAATCAAAACTTATTGATTTTAACTAGTTTCAGAAGTTTTGACAAAGTTATATTTAAGATTTTATGTTTTACACAACTTTTAATTACATAGCGATTTACATGCAAAATCTAGCTTTTTTCACTACTTTTTCAACGCTAGTTTGTAAATATCAATAACTGTTTGAAAACATTAGAAAAACAATGAAATTATTGAAAATCGATATGAAATCAATCAAAACTTATTGATTTTAACTAGTTTCAGAAGTTTTGACAAAGTTATATTTAAGATTTTATGTTTTACACAACTTTTAATTACATAGCGATTTACATGCAAAATCTAGCTTTTTTCACTACTTTTTAACGCTAGATTGTAAATATCAATAACTGTTTCAAAACATTAGAAAAACAATGAAATTATTGAAAATCGATATGAAATCAATCAAAACTTATTGATTTTAACTAGTTTCAGAAGTTTTGACAAAGTTATATTTAAGATTTTATGTTTTACACAACTTTTAATTACATAGCGATTTACATGCAAAATCTAGCTTTTTTCACTACTTTTTAACGCTAGATTGTAAATATCAATAACTGTTTCAAAACATTAGAAAAACAATGAAATTATTGAAAATCGATATGAAATCAATCAAAACTTATTGATTTTAACTAGTTTCAGTAGTTTTGACAAAGTTATATTTAAGATTTTATGTTTTACACAACTTTTAATTACATAGCGATTTACATGCAAAATCTAGCTTTTTTCACTACTTTTTCAACGCTAGTTTGTAAATATCAATAACTCTTTGAAAACATTAGAAAAACAATGAAATTATTGAAAATCGATATGAAATCAATCAAATCTTATTGATTTTAAATAGTTTCAGAAGTTTTGACAAAGTTTTATTTAAGATTTTATGTTTTACACAACTTTTAATTACATAACGATTTACATGCAAAATCTAGCTGTTTTGACTACTTTTTAACGCTAGTTTGTAAATATCAATAACTGTTTGAAAACATTAGAAAAACAATGAAATTATTGAAAATCGATATGAAATCAATCAAAACTTATTGATTTTAACTAGTTTCAGAAGTTTTGACAAAGTAATATTTAAGATTTTATGTTTTACACAACTTTTAATTACATAGCGATTTACATGCAAAATTTAGCTATTTTCACTACTTTTTCAACGCTAGTTTGTAAATATCAATAACTGTTTGAAAACATTAGAAAAACAATGAAATTATTGAAAATCGATATGAAATCAATCAAAACTTATTGATTTTAACTAGTTTCAGTAGTTTTAACAAAGTTTTATTTAAGATTTTATGTTTTACACAACTTTTAATTACATAGCGATTTACATGCAAAATCTAGCTTTTTTCACTACTTTTTAACGC
Source organism: Acanthosepion lycidas (assembly GCA_963932145.1). Lineage (NCBI taxonomy): Eukaryota > Metazoa > Mollusca > Cephalopoda > Sepiida > Sepiidae > Acanthosepion > Acanthosepion lycidas. Next base: position 95,473 of record CAWVQA010000412.1, read on the forward strand.
TAGATTGTAAATATCAATAACTGTTTCAAAACATTAGAAAAACAATGAAATTATTGAAAATCGATATGAAATCAATCAAAACTTATTGATTTTAACTAGTTTCAGAAGTTTTGACAAAGTTATATTTAAGATTTTATGTTTTACACAACTTTTAATTACATAGCGATTTACATGCAAAATCTAGCTTTTTTCACTACTTTTTAACGCTAGATTGTAAATATCAATAACTGTTTCAAAACATTAGAAAAACAATGAAATTATTGAAAATCGATATGAAATCAATCAAAACTTATTGATTTTAACTAGTTTCAGTAGTTTTGACAAAGTTATATTTAAGATTTTATGTTTTACACAACTTTTAATTACATAGCGATTTACATGCAAAATCTAGCTTTTTTCACTACTTTTTCAACGCTAGTTTGTAAATATCAATAACTCTTTGAAAACATTAGAAAAACAATGAAATTATTGAAAATCGATATGAAATCAATCAAATCTTATTGATTTTAAATAGTTTCAGAAGTTTTGACAAAGTTTTATTTAAGATTTTATGTTTTACACAACTTTTAATTACATAACGATTTACATGCAAAATCTAGCTGTTTTGACTACTTTTTAACGCTAGTTTGTAAATATCAATAACTCTTTGAAAACATTAGAAAAACAATGAAATTATTGAAAACCGATATGAAATCAATCAAAACTTATTGATTTTAACTAGTTTCAGTAGTTTTGACAAAGTTATATTTAAGATTTTATGTTTTACACAACTTTTAATTACATAGCGATTTACATGCAAAATCAAGCTTTTTTCACTACTTTTTCAACGCTAGTTTGTAAATATCAATAACTGTTTGAAAACATTAGAAAAACAATGAAATTATTGAAAATCGATATGAAATCAATCAAAACTTATTGATTTTAACTAGTTTCAGAAGTTTTGACAAAGTAATATTTAAGATTTTATGTTTTACACAACTTTTAATTACATAGCGATTTACATGCAAAATTTAGCTATTTTCACTACTTTTTCAACGCTAGTTTGTAAATATCAATAACTGTTTGAAAACATTAGAAAAACAATGAAATTATTGAAAATCGATATGAAATCAATCAAAACTTATTGATTTTAACTAGTTTCAGTAGTTTTGACAAAGTTTTATTTAAGATTTTATGTTTTACACAACTTTTAATTACATAGCGATTTACATGCAAAATCTAGCTTTTTTCACTACTTTTTCAACGCCAGTTTGTAAATATCAATAACTCTTTGAAAACATTAGAAAAACAATGAAATTATTAAAAATCAATATGAAATCTATCAAAGCTTATTGATTTTAACTAGTTTCAGAAGTTTTGACAAAGTTATATTTAAGATTTTATGTTTTACACAACTTTTAATTACATAGCGATTTACATGCGAAATCGAGCTGTTTTGACTACTTTTTAACGCTAGTTTGTAAACATCAATAACTGTTTCAAAACATTAGAAAAACAATGAAATTATTGAAAATTGATATGAAATCAATCAAAACTTATTGATTTTAACTAGTTTCAGAAGTTTTGACAAAGTTATATTTAAGATTTTATGTTTTACACAACTTTTAATTACATAGCGATTTACATGCAAAATCTAGCTTTTTTCACTACTTTTTCAACGCTAGTTTGTAAATATCAATAACAGTTTGAAAACATTAAAAAAACAATGAAATTATTGAAAATCGATATGAAATCAATCAAAACTTATTGATTTTAACTAGTTTCAGAAGTTTTGACAAAGTTATATTTAAGATTTTATGTTTTACACAACTTTTAATTACATAGCGATTTACATGCAAAATCTAGCTTTTTTCACTACTTTTTAACGCTAGTTTGTAAATATCAATAACTCTTTGAAAACATTAGAAAAACAATGAAATTATTGAAAATCGATATGAAATCAATCAAAACTTATTGATTTTAACTAGTTTCAGTAGTTTTGACAAAGTTATATTTAAGATTTTATGTTTTACACAACTTTTAATTACATAGCGATTTTCATGCAAAATCTAGCTTTTTTCACTACTTTTTCAACGCTAGTTTGTAAATATCAATAATTCTTTGAAAACATTAGAAAAACAATGAAATTATTGAAAATCGATATGAAATCAATCAAATCTTATTGATTTTAACTAGTTTCAGAAGTTTTGACAAAGTTTTATTTAAGATTTTATGTTTTACACAACTTTTAATTACATAGCGATTTACATGCAAAATCTAGCTGTTTTGACTACTTTTTAACGCTAGTTTGTAAATATCAATAACTCTTTGAAAACATTAGAAAAACAATGAAATTATTGAAAATCGATATGAAATCAATCAAAACTTATTGATTTTAACTAGTTTCAGAAGTTTTGACAAAGTTATATTTAAGATTTTATGTTTTACACAACTTTAAATTACAGAGCGATTTACATGCAAAATCTAGCTTTTTTCACTACTTTTTCAACGCTAGTTTGTAAATATCAATAACTGTTTGAAAACATTAGAAAAACAATGAAATTATTGAAAATCGATATGAAATCAATCAAAACTTATTGATTTTAACTAGTTTCAGAAGTTTTGACAAAGTTATATTTAAGATTTTATGTTTTACACAACTTTTAATTACATAGCGATTTACATGCAAAATCTAGCTTTTTTCACTACTTTTTAACGCTAGATTGTAAATATCAATAACTGTTTCAAAACATTAAAAAAACAATGAAATTATTGAAAATCGATATGAAATCAATCAAAACTTATTGATTTTAACTAGTTTCAGAAGTTTTGACAAAGTTATATTTAAGATTTTATATTTTACACAACTTTTAATTACATAGCGATTTACAGGCAAAATCTAGCTTTTTTCACTACTTTTTCAACGCTAGTTTGTAAATATCAATAACTCTTTGAAAACATTAGAAAAACAATGAAATTATTGAAAATCGATATGAAATCAATCAAATCTTATTGATTTTAACTAGTTTCAGAAGTTTTGACAAAGTTTTATTTAAGATTTTATGTTTTACACAACTTTTAATTACATAGCGATTTACATGCAAAATCTAGCTGTTTTGACTACTTTTTAACGCTAGTTTGTAAATATCAATAACTCTTTGAAAACATTAGAAAAACAATGAAATTATTGAAAATCGATATGAAATCAATCAAAACTTATTGATTTTAACTAGTTTCAGAAGTTTTGACAAAGTTATATTTAAGATTTTATGTTTTACACAACTTTTAATTACATAGCGATTTACATGCAAAATCAAGCTTTTTTCACTACTTTTTCAACGCTAGTTTGTAAATATCAATAACAGTTTGAAAACATTAGAAAAACAATGAAATTATTGAAAATCGATATGAAATCAATCAAAACTTATTGATTTTAACTAGTTTCAGAAGTTTTGACAAAGTTATATTTAAGATTTTATGTTTTACACAACTTTTAATTACATAGCGATTTACATGCAAAATCTAGCTTTTTTCACTACGTTTTAACGCTAGTTTGTAAATATCAATAACTCTTTGAAAACATTAGAAAAACAATGAAATTATTGAAAATCGATATGAAATCAATCAAAACTTATTGATTTTAACTAGTTTCAGTAGTTTTGACAAAGTTATATTTAAGATTTTATGTTTTACACAACTTTTAATTACATAGCGATTTACATGCAAAATCTAGCTTTTTTCACTACTTTTTCAACGCTGGTTTGTAAATATCAATAATTCTTTGAAAACATTAGAAAAACAATGAAATTATTGAAAATCGATATGAAATCAATCAAATCTTATTGATTTTAACTAGTTTCAGAAGTTTTGACAAAGTTTTATTTAAGATTTTATGTTTTACACAACTTTTAATTACATAGCGATTTACATGCAAAATCTAGCTGTTTTGACTACTTTTTAACGCTAGTTTGTAAATATCAATAACTCTTTGAAAACATTAGAAAAACAATGAAATTATTGAAAATCGATATGAAATCAATCAAAACTTATTGATTTTAACTAGTTTCAGAAGTTTTGACAAAGTTATATTTAAGATTTTATGTTTTACACAACTTTTAATTACAGAGCGATTTACATGCAAAATCTAGCTTTTTTCACTACTTTTTCAACGCTAGTTTGTAAATATCAATAACTGTTTGAAAACATTAAAAAAACAATGAAATTATTGAAAATCGATATGAAATCAATCAAAACTTATTGATTTTAACTAGTTTCAGAAGTTTTGACAAAGTTATATTTAAGATTTTATATTTTACACAACTTTTAATTACATAGCGATTTACAGGCAAAATCTAGCTTTTTTCACTACTTTTTCAACGCTAATTTGTAAATATCAATAACTGTTTCAAAACATTAGAAAAACAATGAAATTATTGAAAATCGATATGAAATCAATCAAAACTTATTGATTTTAACTAGTTTCAGTAGTTTTGACAAAGTTATATTTAAGATTTTATGTTTTACACAACTTTTAATTACATAGCGATTTACATGCAAAATCTAGCTTTTTTCACTACTTTTTCAACGCTAGTTTGTAAATATCAATAACTCTTTGAAAACATTAGAAAAACAATGAAATTATTGAAAATCGATATGAAATCAATCAAAACTTATTGATTTTAACTAGTTTCAGAAGTTTTGACAAAGTTATATTTAAGATTTTATGTTTTACACAACTTTTAATTACATAGCGATTTACATGCAAAATCTAGCTTTTTTCACTACTTTTTCAACGCTAGTTTGTAAATATCAATAATTCTTTGAAAACATTAGAAAAACAATGAAATTATTGAAAATCGATATGAAATCAATCAAATCTTATTGATTTTAACTAGTTTCAGAAGTTTTGACAAAGTTTTATTTAAGATTTTATGTTTTACACAACTTTTAATTACATAGCGATTTACATGCAAAATCTAGCTGTTTTGACTACTTTTTAACGCTAGTTTGTAAATATCAATAACTCTTTGAAAACATTAGAAAAACAATGAAATTATTGAAAATCGATATGAAATCAATCAAAACTTATTGATTTTAACTAGTTTCAGAAGTTTTGACAAAGTTATATTTAAGATTTTATGTTTTACACAACTTTTAATTACAGAGCGATTTACATGCAAAATCTAGCTTTTTTCACTACTTTTTCAACGCTAGTTTGTAAATATCAATAACTGTTTGAAAACATTAGAAAAACAATGAAATTATTGAAAATCGATATGAAATCAATCAAAACTTATTGATTTTAACTAGTTTCAGAAGTTTTGACAAAGTTATATTTAAGATTTTATGTTTTACACAACTTTTAATTACATAGCGATTTACATGCAAAATCTAGCTTTTTTCACTACTTTTTAACGCTAGATTGTAAATATCAATAACTGTTTCAAAACATTAAAAAAACAATGAAATTATTGAAAATCGATATGAAATCAATCAAAACTTATTGATTTTAACTAGTTTCAGAAGTTTTGACAAAGTTATATTTAAGATTTTATATTTTACACAACTTTTAATTACATAGCGATTTACAGGCAAAATCTAGCTTTTTTCACTACTTTTTCAACGCTAATTTGTAAATATCAATAACTGTTTCAAAACATTAGAAAAACAATGAAATTATTGAAAATCGATATGAAATCAATCAAAACTTATTGATTTTAACTAGTTTCAGTAGTTTTGACAAAGTTATATTTAAGATTTTATGTTTTACACAACTTTTAATTACATAGCGATTTACATGCAAAATCTAGCTTTTTTCACTACTTTTTCAACGCTAGTTTGTAAATATCAATAACTCTTTGAAAACATTAGAAAAACAATGAAATTATTGAAAATCGATATGAAATCAATCAAAACTTATTGATTTTAACTAGTTTCAGAAGTTTTGACAAAGTTATATTTAAGATTTTATGTTTTACACAACTTTTAATTACATAGCGATTTACATGCAAAATCTAGCTGTTTTGACTACTTTTTAACGCTAGTTTGTAAATATCAATAACTCTTTGAAAACATTAGAAAAACAATGAAATTATTAAAAATCAATATGAAATCTATCAAAGCTTATTGATTTTAACTAGTTTCAGTAGTTTTGACAAAGTTTTATTTAAGATTTTATGTTTTACACAACTTTTAATTACATAGCGATTTACAAGCAAAATCTAGCTTTTTTCACTACTTTTTCAACGATAGTTTGTAAATATCAATAACACTTTGAAAACATTAGAAAAACAATGAAATTATTGAAAATCGATATGAAATCAATCAAAACTTATTGATTTTAACTAGTTTCAGTAGTTTTGACAAAGTTATATTTAAGATTTTATGTTTTACACAACTTTTAATTACATAGCGATTTACATGCGAAATCGAGCTGTTTTGACTACTTTTTAACGCTAGTTTGTAAACATCAATAACTGTTTCAAAACATTAGAAAAACAATGAAATTATTGAAAATCGATATGAAATCAATCAAAACTTATTGATTTTAACTAGTTTCAGAAGTTTTGACAAAGTTATATTTAAGATTTTATGTTTTACACAACTTTTAATTACATAGCGATTTACATGCAAAATCTAGCTTTTTTCACTACTTTTTCAACGCTAGTTTGTAAATATCAATAATTCTTTGAAAACATTAGAAAAACAATGAAATTATTGAAAATCGATATGAAATCAATCAAATCTTATTGATTTTAACTAGTTTCAGAAGTTTTGACAAAGTTTTATTTAAGATTTTATGTTTTACACAACTTTTAATTACATAGCGATTTACATGCAAAATGTAGCTGTTTTGACTACTTTTTAACGCTAGTTTGTAAATATCAATAACTCTTTGAAAACATTAGAAAAACAATGAAATTATTGAAAATCGATATGAAATCAATCAAAACTTATTGATTTTAACTAATTTCAGAAGTTTTGACAAAGTTATATTTAAGATTTTATGTTTTACACAACTTTTAATTACAGAGCGATTTACATGCAAAATCTAGCTTTTTTCACTACTTTTTCAACGCTAGTTTGTAAATATCAATAACTGTTTGAAAACATTAGAAAAACAATGAAATTATTGAAAATCGATATGAAATCAATCAAAACTTATTGATTTTAACTAGTTTCAGAAGTTTTGACAAAGTTATATTTAAGATTTTATGTTTTACACAACTTTTAATTACATAGCGATTTACATGCAAAATCTAGCTTTTTTCACTACTTTTTAACGCTAGATTGTAAATATCAATAACTGTTTCAAAACATTAGAAAAACAATGAAATTATTGAAAATCGATATGAAATCAATCAAAACTTATTGATTTTAACTAGTTTCAGAAGTTTTGACAAAGTTATATTTAAGATTTTATATTTTACACAACTTTTAATTACATAGCGATTTACAGGCAAAATCTAGCTTTTTTCACTACTTTTTCAACGCTAATTTGTAAATATCAATAACTGTTTCAAAACATTAGAAAAACAATGAAATTATTGAAAATCGATATGAAATCAATCAAAACTTATTGATTTTAACTAGTTTCAGTAGTTTTGACAAAGTTATATTTAAGATTTTATGTTTTACACAACTTTTAATTACATAGCGATTTACATGCAAAATCTAGCTTTTTTCACTACTTTTTCAACGCTAGTTTGTAAATATCAATAACTCTTTGAAAACATTAGAAAAACAATGAAATTATTGAAAATCGATATGAAATCAATCAAAACTTATTGATTTTAACTAGTTTCAGAAGTTTTGACAAAGTTATATTTAAGATTTTATGTTTTACACAACTTTTAATTACATAGCGATTTACATGCAAAATCTAGCTTTTTTCACTACTTTTTCAACGCTAGTTTGTAAATATCAATAATTCTTTGAAAACATTAGAAAAACAATGAAATTATTGAAAATCGATATGAAATCAATCAAATCTTATTGATTTTAACTAGTTTCAGAAGTTTTGACAAAGTTTTATTTAAGATTTTATGTTTTACACAACTTTTAATTACATAGCGATTTACATGCAAAATGTAGCTGTTTTGACTACTTTTTAACGCTAGTTTGTAAATATCAATAACTCTTTGAAAACATTAGAAAAACAATGAAATTATTGAAAATCGATATGAAATCAATCAAAACTTATTGATTTTAACTAGTTTCAGAAGTTTTGACAAAGTTATATTTAAGATTTTATGTTTTACACAACTTTTAATTACAGAGCGATTTACATGCAAAATCTAGCTTTTTTCACTACTTTTTCAACGCTAGTTTGTAAATATCAATAACTGTTTGAAAACATTAGAAAAACAATGAAATTATTGAAAATCGATATGAAATCAATCAAAACTTATTGATTTTAACTAGTTTCAGAAGTTTTGACAAAGTTATATTTAAGATTTTATGTTTTACACAACTTTTAATTACATAGCGATTTACATGCAAAATCTAGCTTTTTTCACTACTTTTTAACGCTAGATTGTAAATATCAATAACTGTTTCAAAACATTAGAAAAACAATGAAATTATTGAAAATCGATATGAAATCAATCAAAACTTATTGATTTTAACTAGTTTCAGAAGTTTTGACAAAGTTATATTTAAGATTTTATATTTTACACAACTTTTAATTACATAGCGATTTACAGGCAAAATCTAGCTTTTTTCACTACTTTTTCAACGCTAATTTGTAAATATCAATAACTGTTTCAAAACATTAGAAAAACAATGAAATTATTGAAAATCGATATGAAATCAATCAAAACTTATTGATTTTAACTAGTTTCAGTAGTTTTGACAAAGTTATATTTAAGATTTTATGTTTTACACAACTTTTAATTACATAGCGATTTACATGCAAAATCTAGCTTTTTTCACTACTTTTTCAACGCTAGTTTGTAAATATCAATAACTCTTTGAAAACATTAGAAAAACAATGAAATTATTGAAAATCGATATGAAATCAATCAAAACTTATTGATTTTAACTAGTTTCAGAAGTTTTGACAAAGTTATATTTAAGATTTTATGTTTTACACAACTTTTAATTACATAGCGATTTACATGCAAAATCTAGCTGTTTTGACTACTTTTTAACGCTAGTTTGTAAATATCAATAACTCTTTGAAAACATTAGAAAAACAATGAAATTATTAAAAATCAATATGAAATTTATCAAAGCTTATTGATTTTAACTAGTTTCAGTAGTTTTGACAAAGTTTTATTTAAGATTTTATGTTTTACACAACTTTTAATTACATAGCGATTTATATGCAAATTCTAGCTTTTTTCACTACTTTTTCAACGATAGTTTGTAAATATCAATAACACTTTGAAAACATTAGAAAAACAATGAAATTATTGAAAATCGATATGAAATCAATCAAAACTTATTGATTTTAACTAGTTTCAGAAGTTTTGACAAAGTTATATTTAAGATTTTATGTTTTACACAACTTTTAATTACATAACGATTTACATGCGAAATCGAGCTGTTTTGACTACTTTTTAACGCTAGTTTGTAAACATCAATAACTGTTTCAAAACATTAGAAAAACAATGAAATTATTGAAAATCGATATGAAATCAATCAAAACTTATTGATTTTAACTAGTTTCAGAAGTTTTGACAAAGTTATATTTAAGATTTTATGTTTACACAACTTTTAATTACATAGCGATTTACATGCAAAATCTAGCTTTTTTCACTACTTTTCAACGCTAGTTTGTAAATATCAATAACAGTTTGAAAACATTAGAAAAACAATGAAATTATTGAAAATCGATATGAAATCAATCAAAACTTATTGATTTTAACTAGTTTCAGAAGTTTTGACAAAGTTATATTTAAGATTTTATGTTTTACACAACTTTTAATTACATAGCGATTTACATGCAAAATCTAGCTTTTTTCACTACTTTTTAACGCTAGTTTGTAAATATCAATAACTCTTTGAAAACATTAGAAAAACAATGAAATTATTGAAAATCGATATGAAATCAATCAAAACTTATTGATTTTAACTAGTTTCAGTAGTTTTGACAAAGTTATATTTAAGATTTTATGTTTTACACAACTTTTAATTACATAGCGATTTACATGCAAAATCTAGCTTTTTTCACTACTTTTTCAACGCTAGTTTGTAAATATCAATAATTCTTTGAAAACATTAGAAAAACAATGAAATTATTGAAAATCGATATGAAATCAATCAAATCTTATTGATTTTAACTAGTTTCAGAAGTTTTGACAAAGTTTTATTTAAGATTTTATGTTTTACACAACTTTTAATTACATAGCGATTTACATGCAAAATCTAGCTGTTTTGACTACTTTTTAACGCTAGTTTGTAAATATCAATAACTCTTTGAAAACATTAGAAAAACAATGAAATTATTGAAAATCGATATGAAATCAATCAAAACTTATTGATTTTAACTAGTTTCAGAAGTTTTGACAAAGTTATATTTAAGATTTTATGTTTTACACAACTTTTAATTACAGAGCGATTTACATGCAAAATCTAGCTTTTTTCACTACTTTTTCAACGCTAGTTTGTAAATATCAATAACTGTTTGAAAACATTAGAAAAACAATGAAATTATTGAAAATCGATATGAAATCAATCAAAACTTATTGATTTTAACTAGTTTCAGAAGTTTTGACAAAGTTATATTTAAGATTTTATGTTTTACACAACTTTTAATTACATAGCGATTTACATGCAAAATCTAGCTTTTTTCACTACTTTTTAACGCTAGATTGTAAATATCAATAACTGTTTCAAAACATTAGAAAAACAATGAAATTATTGAAAATCGATATGAAATCAATCAAAACTTATTGATTTTAACTAGTTTCAGAAGTTTTGACAAAGTTATATTTAAGATTTTATATTTTACACAACTTTTAATTACATAGCGATTTACAGGCAAAATCTAGCTTTTTTCACTACTTTTTCAACGCTAATTTGTAAATATCAATAACTGTTTCAAAACATTAGAAAAACAATGAAATTATTGAAAATCGATATGAAATCAATCAAAACTTATTGATTTTAACTAGTTTCAGTAGTTTTGACAAAGTTATATTTAAGATTTTATGTTTTACACAACTTTTAATTACATAGCGATTTACATGCAAAATCTAGCTTTTTTCACTACTTTTTCAACGCTAGTTTGTAAATATCAATAACTCTTTGAAAACATTAGAAAAACAATGAAATTATTGAAAATCGATATGAAATCAATCAAAACTTATTGATTTTAACTAGTTTCAGAAGTTTTGACAAAGTTATATTTAAGATTTTATGTTTTACACAACTTTTAATTACATAGCGATTTACATGCAAAATCTAGCTGTTTTGACTACTTTTTAACGCTAGTTTGTAAATATCAATAACTCTTTGAAAACATTAGAAAAACAATGAAATTATTAAAAATCAATATGAAATCTATCAAAGCTTATTGATTTTAACTAGTTTCAGTAGTTTTGACAAAGTTTTATTTAAGATTTTATGTTTTACACAACTTTTAATTACATAGCGATTTACAAGCAAAATCTAGCTTTTTTCACTACTTTTTCAACGATAGTTTGTAAATATCAATAACACTTTGAAAACATTAGAAAAACAATGAAATTATTGAAAATCGATATGAAATCAATCAAAACTTATTGATTTTAACTAGTTTCAGTAGTTTTGACAAAGTTATATTTAAGATTTTATGTTTTACACAACTTTTAATTACATAGCGATTTACATGCGAAATCGAGCTGTTTTGACTACTTTTTAACGCTAGTTTGTAAACATAAATAACTGTTTCAAAACATTAGAAAAACAATGAAATTATTGAAAATCGATATGAAATCAATCAAAACTTATTGATTTTAACTAGTTTCAGAAGTTTTGACAAAGTTATATTTAAGATTTTATGTTTTACACAACTTTTAATTACATAGCGATTTACATGCAAAATCTAGCTTTTTTCACTACTTTTTCAACGCTAGTTTGTAAATATCAATAACTCTTTGAAAACATTAGAAAAACAATGAAATTATTAAAAATCAATATGAAATCTATCAAAGCTTATTGATTTTAACTAGTTTCAGTAGTTTTGACAAAGTTTTATTTAAGATTTTATGTTTTACACAACTTTTAATTACATAGCGATTTACATGCAAATTCTAGCTTTTTTCACTACTTTTTCAACGATAGTTTGTAAATATCAATAACACTTTGAAAACATTAGAAAAACAATGAAATTATTGAAAATCGATATGAAATCAATCAAAACTTATTGATTTTAACTAGTTTCAGAAGTTTTGACAAAGTTATATTTAAGATTTTATGTTTTACACAACTTTTAATTACATAACGATTTACATGCGAAATCGAGCTGTTTTGACTACTTTTTAACGCTAGTTTGTAAACATCAATAACTGTTTCAAAACATTAGAAAAACAATGAAATTATTGAAAATCGATATGAAATCAATCAAAACTTATTGATTTTAACTAGTTTCAGAAGTTTTGACAAAGTTATATTTAAGATTTTATGTTTACACAACTTTTAATTACATAGCGATTTACATGCAAAATCTAGCTTTTTTCACTACTTTTCAACGCTAGTTTGTAAATATCAATAACAGTTTGAAAACATTAGAAAAACAATGAAATTATTGAAAATCGATATGAAATCAATCAAAACTTATTGATTTTAACTAGTTTCAGAAGTTTTGACAAAGTTATATTTAAGATTTTATGTTTTACACAACTTTTAATTACATAGCGATTTACATGCAAAATCTAGCTTTTTTCACTACTTTTTAACGCTAGTTTGTAAATATCAATAACTCTTTGAAAACATTAGAAAAACAATGAAATTATTGAAAATCGATATGAAATCAATCAAAACTTATTGATTTTAACTAGTTTCAGTAGTTTTGACAAAGTTATATTTAAGATTTTATGTTTTACACAACTTTTAATTACATAGCGATTTACATGCAAAATCTAGCTTTTTTCACTACTTTTTCAACGCTAGTTTGTAAATATCAATAATTCTTTGAAAACATTAGGAAAACAATGAAATTATTGAAAATCGATATGAAATCAATCAAATCTTATTGATTTTAACTAGTTTCAGAAGTTTTGACAAAGTTTTATTTAAGATTCTATGTTTTACACAACTTTTAATTACATAGCGATTTACATGCAAAATCTAGCTGTTTTGACTACTTTTTAACGCTAGTTTGTAAATATCAATAACTCTTTGAAAACATTAGAAAAACAATGAAATTATTGAAAATCGATATGAAATCAATCAAAACTTATTGATTTTAACTAGTTTCAGAAGTTTTGACAAAGTTATATTTAAGATTTTATGTTTTACACAACTTTTAATTACATAGCGATTTACATGCAAAATCTAGCTTTTTTCACTACTTTTTCAACGCTAGTTTGTAAATATCAATAACTGTTTGAAAACATTAGAAAAACAATGAAATTATTCAAAATCGATATGAAATCAATCAAAACTTATTGATTTTAACTAGTTTCAGAAGTTTTGACAAAGTTATATTTAAGATTTTATGTTTTACACAACTTTTAATTACATAGCGATTTACATGCAAAATCTAGCTTTTTTCACTACTTTTTAACGCTAGATTGTAAATATCAATAACTGTTTGAAAACATTAGAAAAACAATGAAATTATTGAAAATCGATATGAAATCAATCAAAACTTATTGATTTTAACTAGTTTCAGTAGTTTAGACAAAGTTTTATTTAAGATTTTATGTTTTACACAACTTTTAATTACATAGCGATTTACATGCAAAATCTAGCTTTTTTGACTACTTTTTAACGCTAGTTTGTAAATATCAATAACTCTTTGAAAACATTAGAAAAACAATGAAATTATTAAAAATCAATATGAAATCTATCAAAGCTTATTGATTTTAACTAGTTTCAGTAGTTTTGACAAAGTTTTATTTAAGATTTTATGTTTTACACAACTTTTAATTACATAGCGATTTACATGCAAAATCTAGCTTTTTTCACTACTTTTTCAACGCTAGTTTGTAAATATCAATAACTGTTTGAAAACATTAGAAAAACAATGAAATTATTGAAAATCGATATGAAATCAATCAAAACTTATTGATTTTAACTAGTTTCAGAAGTTTTGACAAAGTTATATTTAAGATTTTATGTTTACACAACTTTAAATTACATAGCGATTCACATGCAAAATCTAGCTTTTTTCACTACTTTTTAACGCTAGATTGTAAATATCAATAACTGTTTCAAAACATTAGAAAAACAATGAAATTATTGAAAATCGATATGAAATAAATCAAAACTTATTGATTTTAACTAGTTTCAGTAGTTTTGACAAAGTTATATTTAAGATTTTATGTTTTACACAACTTTTAATTACATAGCGATTTACATGCAAAATCTAGCTTTTTTCACTACTTTTTCAACGCTAGTTTGTAAATATCAATAACTCTTTGAAAACATTAGAAAAACAATGAAATTATTAAAAACCTATATGAAATCTATCAAAGCTTATTGATTTTAACTAGTTTCAGTAGTTTTGACAAAGTTTTATTTAAGATGTTATGTTTTACACAACTTTTAATTACATAGCGATTTACAAGCAAAATCTAGCTTTTTGCACTACTTTTTCAACGATAGTTTGTAAATATCAATAACACTTTGAAAACATTAGAAAAACAATGAAATTATTGAAAATCGATATGAAATCAATCAAAACTTATTGATTTTAACTAGTTTCAGTAGTTTTGACAAAGTTATATTTAAGATTTTATGTTTTACACAACTTTTAATTACATAGCGATTTACATGCGAAATCGTGCTGTTTTGACTACTTTTTAACACTAGTTTGTAAACATCAATAACTGTTTCAAAACATTAGAAAAACAATGAAATTATTGAAAATCGATATGAAATCAATCAAAACTTATTGATTTTAACTAGTTTCAGAAGTTTTGACAAAGTTATATTTAAGATTTTATGTTTTACACAACTTTTAATTACATAGCGATTTACATGCAAAATCTAGCTTTTTTCACTACTTTTTCAACGCTAGTTTGTAAATATCAATAACTCTTTGAAAACATTAGAAAAACAATGAAATTATTGAAAATCGATATGAAATCAATCAAAACTTATTGATTTTAACTAGTTTCAGTAGTTTTGACAAAGTTTTATTTAAGATTTTATGTTTTACACAACTTTTAATTACATAGCGATTTACATGCAAAATCTAGCTGTTTTGACTACTTTTTAACGCTAGTTTGTAAATATCAATAACTCTTTGAAAACATTAGAAAAACAATGAAATTATTAAAAATCAATATGAAATCTATCAAAGCTTATTGATTTTAACTAGTTTCAGTAGTTTTGACAAAGTTTTATTTAAGATTTTATGTTTTACACAACTTTTAATTACATAGCGATTTACATGCAAAATCTAGCTTTTTTCACTACTTTTTCAACGATAGTTTGTAAATATCAATAACACTTTGAAAACATTAGAAAAACAATGAAAATATTGAAAATCGATATGAAATCAATCAAAACTTATTGATTTTAACTAGTTTCAGAAGTTTTGACAAAGTTATATTTAAGATTTTATGTTTTACACAACTTTTAATTACATAGCGATTTACATGCAAAATCTAGCTGTTTTGACTACTTTTTAACGCTAGTTTGTAAATATCAATAACTCTTTGAAAACATTAGAAAAACAATGAAATTATTGAAAATCGATATGAAATCAATCAAAACTTATTGATTTTAACTAGTTTCAGAAGTTTTGACAAAGTTATATTTAAGATTTTATGTTTTACACAACTTTTAATTACATAGCGATTTACATGCAAAATCTAGCTGTTTTGACTACTTTTTAACGCTAGTTTGTAAATATCAATAACTCTTTGAAAACATTAGAAAAACAATGAAATTATTGAAAATCGATATGAAATCAATCAAAACTTATTGATTTTAACTAGTTTCAGAAGTTTTGACAAAGTTATATTTAAGATTTTATGTTTTACACAACTTTTAATTACATAGCGATTTACATGCAAAATCTAGCTTTTTTCACTACTTTTTAACGCTAGATTGTAAATATCAATAACTGTTTCAAAACATTAGAAAAACAATGAAATTATTGAAAATCGATATGAAATCAATCAAAACTTATTGATTTTAACTAGTTTCAGAAGTTTTGACAAAGTTATATTTAAGATTTTATATTTTACACAACTTTTAATTACATAGCGATTTAAAGGCAAAATCTAGCTTTTTTCACTACTTTGTCAACGCTAATTTGTAAATATCAATAACTCTTTGAAAACATTAGAAAAACAATGAAATTATTGAAAATCGATATGAAATCAATCAAAACTTATTGATTTTAACTAGTTTCAGAAGTTTTGACAAAGTTATATTTAAGATTTTATGTTTTACACAACTTTTAATTACATAGCGATTTACATGCAAAATCTAGCTGTTTTGACTACTTTTTAACGCTAGTTTGTAAATATCAATAACTCTTTGAAAACATTAGAAAAACAATGAAATTATTGAAAATCGATATGAAATCAATCAAAGCTTATTGATTTTAACTAGTTTCAGTAGTTTTGACAAAGTTATATTTAAGATTTTATGTTTTACACAACTTTTAATTACATAGCGATTTACATGCAAAATCTAGCTTTTTTCACTACTTTTTCAACGCTAGTTTGTAAATATCAATAACTCTTTGAAAACATTAGAAAATTAGAAAAACAATGAAATTATTAAAAATCAATATGAAATCTATCAAAGCTTATTGATTTTAACTAGGTTCAGTAGTTTTGACAAAGTTTTATTTAAGATTTTATGTTTTACACAACTTTTAATTACATAGCGATTTACATGCAAAATCTAGCTTTTTTCACTACTTTTTCACCGATAGTTTGTAAATATCAATAACACTTTGAAAACATTAGAAAAACAATGAAATTATTGAAAATCGATATGAAATCAATCAAAACTTATTGATTTTAACTAGTTTCAGTAGTTTAGACAAAGTTTTATTTAAGATTTTATGTTTTACACAACTTTTAATTACATAGCGATTTACATGCAAAATCTAGCTTTTTTGACTACTTTTTAACGCTAGTTTGTAAATATCAATAACTCTTTGAAAACATTAGAAAAACAATGAAATTATTAAAAATCAATATGAAATCTATCAAAGCTTATTGATTTTAACTAGTTTCAGTAGTTTTGACAAAGTTTTATTTAAGATTTTATGTTTTACACAACTTTTAATTACATAGCGATTTACATGCAAAATCTAGCTTTTTTCACTACTTTTTCAACGATAGTTTGTAAATATCAATAACACTTTGAAAACATTAGAAAAACAATGAAATTATTGAAAATCGATATGAAATCAATCAAAACTTATTGATTTTAACTAGTTTCAGAAGTTTTGACAAAGTTATATTTAAGATTTTATGTTTTACACAACTTTTAATTACATAGCGATTTACATGCGAAATCGAGCTGTTTTGACTACTTTTTAACGCTAGTTTGTAAACATCAATAACTGTTTCAAAACATTAGAAAAACAATGAAATTATTGAAAATCGATATGAAATCAATCAAAACTTATTGATTTTAACTAGTTTCAGAAGTTGTGACAAAGTTATATTTAAGATTTTATGTTTTACACAACTTTTAATTACATTGCGATTTACATGCAAAATCTAGCTTTTTTCACTACTTTTTCAACGCTAGTTTGTAAATATCAATAACTCTTTGAAAACATTAGAAAAACAATGAAATTATTAAAAATCAATATGAAATCTATCAAAGCTTATTGATTTTAACTAGTTTCAGTAGTTTTGACAAAGTTTTATTTAAGATTTTATGTTTTACACAACTTTTAATTACATAGCGATTTACATGCAAAATCTAGCTTTTTTCACTACTTTTTCAACGATAGTTTGTAAATATCAATAACACTTTGAAAACATTAGAAAAACAATGAAATTATTGAAAATCGATATGAAATCAATCAAATCTTATTGATTTTAACTAGTTTCAGAAGTTTTGACAAAGTTTTATTTAAGATTTTATGTTTTACACAACTTTTAATTACATAACGATTTACATGCGAAATCGAGCTGTTTTGACTACTTTTTAACGCTAGTTTGTAAACATCAATAACTGTTTCAAAACATTAGAAAAACAATGAAATTATTGAAAATCGATATGAAATCAATCAAAACTTATTGATTTTAACTAGTTTCAGAAGTTTTGACAAAGTTATATTTAAGATTTTATGTTTTACACAACTTTTAATTACATAGCGATTTACATGCAAAATCTAGCTTTTTTCACTACTTTTTCAACGCTAGTTTGTAAATATCAATAACTGTTTGAAAACATTAGAAAAACAATGAAATTATTGAAAATCGATATGAAATCAATCAAAACTTATTGATTTTAACTAGTTTCAGAAGTTTTGACAAAGTTATATTTAAGATTTTATGTTTTACACAACTTTTAATTACATAGCGATTTACATGCAAAATCTAGCTTTTTTCACTACTTTTTAACGCTAGATTGTAAATATCAATAACTGTTTCAAAACATTAGAAAAACAATGAAATTATTGAAAATCGATAAGAAATCAATCAAAACTTATTGATTTTAACTAGTTTCAGTAGTTTTGACAAAGTTATATTTAAGATTTTATGTTTTACACAACTTTTAATTACATAGCGATTTACATGCAAAATCTAGCTTTTTTCACTACTTTTTCAACGCTAGTTTGTAAATATCAATAACTCTTTGAAAACATTAGAAAAACAATGAAATTATTGAAAATCGATATGAAATCAATCAAATCTTATTGATTTTAACTAGTTTCAGAAGTTTTGACAAAGTTTTATTTAAGATTTTATGTTTTACACAACTTTTAATTACATAGCGATTTACAAGCAAAATCTAGCTTTTTTCACTACTTTTTCAACGATAGTTTGTAAATATCAATAACACTTTGAAAACATTAGAAAAACAATGAAATTATTGAAAATCGATATGAAATCAATCAAAACTTATTGATTTTAACTAGTTTCAGAAGTTTTGACAAAGTTATATTTAAGATTTTATGTTTTACACAACTTTTAATTACATAGCGATTTACATGCAAAATCTAGCTGTTTTGACTACTTTTTAACGCTAGTTTGTAAATATCAATAACTCTTTGAAAACATTAGAAAAACAATGAAATTATTGAAAATCGATATGAAATCAATCAAAACTTATTGATTTTAACTAGTTTCAGAAGTTTTGACAAAGTTATATTTAAGATTTTATGTTTTACACAACTTTTAATTACATAGCGATTTACATGCAAAATCTAGCTTTTTTCACTACTTTTTAACGCTAGATTGTAAATATCAATAACTGTTTCAAAACATTAAAAAAACAATGAAATTATTGAAAATCGATATGAAATCAATCAAAACTTATTGATTTTAACTAGTTTCAGAAGTTTTGACAAAGTTATATTTAAGATTTTATATTTTACACAACTTTTAATTACATAGCGATTTACAGGCAAAATCTAGCTTTTTTCACTACTTTTTCAACGCTAATTTGTAAATATCAATAACTGTTTCAAAACATTAGAAAAACAATGAAATTATTGAAAATCGATATGAAATCAATCAAAACTTATTGATTTTAACTAGTTTCAGTAGTTTTGACAAAGTTATATTTAAGATTTTATGTTTTACACAACTTTTAATTACATAGCGATTTACATGCAAAATCTAGCTTTTTTCACTACTTTTTCAACGCTAGTTTGTAAATATCAATAACTCTTTGAAAACATTAGAAAAACAATGAAATTATTGAAAATCGATATGAAATCAATCAAAACTTATTGATTTTAACTAGTTTCAGAAGTTTTGACAAAGTTATATTTAAGATTTTATGTTTTACACAACTTTTAATTACATAGCGATTTACATGCAAAATCTAGCTGTTTTGACTACTTTTTAACGCTAGTTTGTAAATATCAATAACTCTTTGAAAACATTAGAAAAACAATGAAATTATTAAAAATCAATATGAAATCTATCAAAGCTTATTGATTTTAACTAGTTTCAGTAGTTTTGACAAAGTTTTATTTAAGATTTTATGTTTTACACAACTTTTAATTACATAGCGATTTACAAGCAAAATCTAGCTTTTTTCACTACTTTTTCAACGATAGTTTGTAAATATCAATAACACTTTGAAAACATTAGAAAAACAATGAAATTATTGAAAATCGATATGAAATCAATCAAAACTTATTGATTTTAACTAGTTTCAGTAGTTTTGACAAAGTTATATTTAAGATTTTATGTTTTACACAACTTTTAATTACATAGCGATTTACATGCGAAATCGAGCTGTTTTGACTACTTTTTAACGCTAGTTTGTAAACATCAATAACTGTTTCAAAACATTAGAAAAACAATGAAATTATTGAAAATCGATATGAAATCAATCAAAACTTATTGATTTTAACTAGTTTCAGAAGTTTTGACAAAGTTATATTTAAGATTTTATGTTTTACACAACTTTTAATTACATAGCGATTTACATGCAAAATCTAGCTTTTTTCACTACTTTTTCAACGCTAGTTTGTAAATATCAATAATTCTTTGAAAACATTAGAAAAACAATGAAATTATTGAAAATCGATATGAAATCAATCAAATCTTATTGATTTTAACTAGTTTCAGAAGTTTTGACAAAGTTTTATTTAAGATTTTATGTTTTACACAACTTTTAATTACATAGCGATTTACATGCAAAATCTAGCTGTTTTGACTACTTTTTAACGCTAGTTTGTAAATATCAATAACTCTTTGAAAACATTAGAAAAACAATGAAATTATTGAAAATCGATATGAAATCAATCAAAACTTATTGATTTTAACTAGTTTCAGAAGTTTTGACAAAGTTATATTTAAGATTTTATGTTTTACACAACTTTTAATTACATAGCGATTTACATGCAAAATCAAGCTTTTTTCACTACTTTTTCAACGCTAGTTTGTAAATATCAATAACAGTTTGAAAACATTAGAAAAACAATGAAATTATTGAAAATCGATATGAAATCAATCAAAACTTATTGATTTTAACTAGTTTCAGAAGTTTTGACAAAGTTATATTTAAGATTTTATGTTTTACACAACTTTTAATTACATAGCGATTTACATGCAAAATCTAGCTTTTTTCACTACTTTTTAACGCTAGTTTGTAAATATCAATAACTCTTTGAAAACATTAGAAAAACAATGAAATTATTGAAAATCGATATGAAATCAATCAAAACTTATTGATTTTAACTAGTTTCAGTAGTTTTGACAAAGTTATATTTAAGATTTTATGTTTTACACAACTTTTAATTACATAGCGATTTACATGCAAAATCTAGCTTTTTTCACTACTTTTTCAACGCTGGTTTGTAAATATCAATAATTCTTTGAAAACATTAGAAAAACAATGAAATTATTGAAAATCGATATGAAATCAATCAAATCTTATTGATTTTAACTAGTTTCAGAAGTTTTGACAAAGTTTTATTTAAGATTTTATGTTTTACACAACTTTTAA
This sequence comes from Acanthosepion lycidas, assembly GCA_963932145.1. Classification (NCBI taxonomy): domain Eukaryota; kingdom Metazoa; phylum Mollusca; class Cephalopoda; order Sepiida; family Sepiidae; genus Acanthosepion; species Acanthosepion lycidas. The sequence continues at coordinate 117,217 of CAWVQA010000412.1, forward strand.
TTACATAGCGATTTACATGCAAAATCTAGCTGTTTTGACTACTTTTTAACGCTAGTTTGTAAATATCAATAACTCTTTGAAAACATTAGAAAAACAATGAAATTATTGAAAATCGATATGAAATCAATCAAAACTTATTGATTTTAACTAGTTTCAGAAGTTTTGACAAAGTTATATTTAAGATTTTATGTTTTACACAACTTTTAATTACAGAGCGATTTACATGCAAAATCTAGCTTTTTTCACTACTTTTTCAACGCTAGTTTGTAAATATCAATAACTGTTTGAAAACATTAAAAAAACAATGAAATTATTGAAAATCGATATGAAATCAATCAAAACTTATTGATTTTAACTAGTTTCAGAAGTTTTGACAAAGTTATATTTAAGATTTTATATTTTACACAACTTTTAATTACATAGCGATTTACAGGCAAAATCTAGCTTTTTTCACTACTTTTTCAACGCTAATTTGTAAATATCAATAACTGTTTCAAAACATTAGAAAAACAATGAAATTATTGAAAATCGATATGAAATCAATCAAAACTTATTGATTTTAACTAGTTTCAGTAGTTTTGACAAAGTTATATTTAAGATTTTATGTTTTACACAACTTTTAATTACATAGCGATTTACATGCAAAATCTAGCTTTTTTCAGTACTTTTTCAACGCTAGTTTGTAAATATCAATAACTCTTTGAAAACATTAGAAAAACAATGAAATTATTGAAAATCGATATGAAATCAATCAAAACTTATTGATTTTAACTAGTTTCAGAAGTTTTGACAAAGTTATATTTAAGATTTTATGTTTTACACAACTTTTAATTACATAGCGATTTACATGCAAAATCTAGCTGTTTTGACTACTTTTTAACGCTAGTTTGTAAATATCAATAACTCTTTGAAAACATTAGAAAAACAATGAAATTATTAAAAATCAATATGAAATCTATCAAAGCTTATTGATTTTAACTAGTTTCAGTAGTTTTGACAAAGTTTTATTTAAGATTTTATGTTTTACACAACTTTTAATTACATAGCGATTTACAAGCAAAATCTAGCTTTTTTCACTACTTTTTCAACGATAGTTTGTAAATATCAATAACACTTTGAAAACATTAGAAAAACAATGAAATTATTGAAAATCGATATGAAATCAATCAAAACTTATTGATTTTAACTAGTTTCAGTAGTTTTGACAAAGTTATATTTAAGATTTTATGTTTTACACAACTTTTAATTACATAGCGATTTACATGCAAAATCTAGCTTTTTTCACTACTTTTTCAACGCTAGTTTGTAAATATCAATAACTGTTTGAAAACATTAGAAAAACAATGAAATTATTGAAAATCGATATGAAATCAATCAAAACTTATTGATTTTAACTAGTTTCAGAAGTTTTGACAAAGTTATATTTAAGATTTTATGTTTTACACAACTTTTAATTACATAGCGATTTACATGCAAAATCTAGCTTTTTTCACTACTTTTCAACGCTAGTTTGTAAATATCAATAATTCTTTGAAAACATTAGAAAAACAATGAAATTATTGAAAATCGATATGAAATCAATCAAATCTTATTGATTTTAACTAGTTTCAGAAGTTTTGACAAAGTTTTATTTAAGATTTTATGTTTTACACAACTTTTAATTACATAGCGATTTACATGCAAAATCTAGCTGTTTTGACTACTTTTTAACGCTAGTTTGTAAATATCAATAACTCTTTGAAAACATTAGAAAAACAATGAAATTATTGAAAATCGATATGAAATCAATCAAAACTTATTGATTTTAACTAGTTTCAGAAGTTTTGACAAAGTTATATTTAAGATTTTATGTTTTACACAACTTTTAATTACAGAGCGATTTACATGCAAAATCTAGCTTTTTTCACTACTTTTTCAACGCTAGTTTGTAAATATCAATAACTGTTTGAAAACATTAGAAAAACAATGAAATTATTGAAAATCGATATGAAATCAATCAAAACTTATTGATTTTAACTAGTTTCAGAAGTTTTGACAAAGTTATATTTAAGATTTTATGTTTTACACAACTTTTAATTACATAGCGATTTACATGCAAAATCTAGCTTTTTTCACTACTTTTTAACGCTAGATTGTAAATATCAATAACTGTTTCAAAACATTAGAAAAACAATGAAATTATTGAAAATCGATATGAAATCAATCAAAACTTATTGATTTTAACTAGTTTCAGAAGTTTTGACAAAGTTATATTTAAGATTTTATATTTTACACAACTTTTAATTACATAGCGATTTACAGGCAAAATCTAGCTTTTTTCACTACTTTTTCAACGCTAATTTGTAAATATCAATAACTGTTTCAAAACATTAGAAAAACAATGAAATTATTGAAAATCGATATGAAATCAATCAAAACTTATTGATTTTAACTAGTTTCAGAAGTTTTGACAAAGTTATATTTAAGATTTTATGTTTTACACAACTTTTAATTACATAGCGATTTACATGCAAAATCTAGCTTTTTTCACTACTTTTTCAACGCTAGTTTGTAAATATCAATAATTCTTTGAAAACATTAGAAAAACAATGAAATTATTGAAAATCGATATGAAATCAATCAAATCTTATTGATTTTAACTAGTTTCAGAAGTTTTGACAAAGTTTTATTTAAGATTTTATGTTTTACACAACTTTTAATTACATAGCGATTTACATGCAAAATCTAGCTGTTTTGACTACTTTTTAACGCTAGTTTGTAAATATCAATAACTCTTTGAAAACATTAGAAAAACAATGAAATTATTGAAAATCGATATGAAATCAATCAAAACTTATTGATTTTAACTAGTTTCAGAAGTTTTGACAAAGTTATATTTAAGATTTTATGTTTTACACAACTTTTAATTACAGAGCGATTTACATGCAAAATCTAGCTTTTTTCACTACTTTTTCAACGCTAGTTTGTAAATATCAATAACTGTTTGAAAACATTAGAAAAACAATGAAATTATTGAAAATCGATATGAAATCAATCAAAACTTATTGATTTTAACTAGTTTCAGAAGTTTTGACAAAGTTATATTTAAGATTTTATGTTTTACACAACTTTTAATTACATAGCGATTTACATGCAAAATCTAGCTTTTTTCACTACTTTTTAACGCTAGATTGTAAATATCAATAACTGTTTCAAAACATTAAAAAAACAATGAAATTATTGAAAATCGATATGAAATCAATCAAAACTTATTGATTTTAACTAGTTTCAGAAGTTTTGACAAAGTTATATTTAAGATTTTATATTTTACACAACTTTTAATTACATAGCGATTTACAGGCAAAATCTAGCTTTTTTCACTACTTTTTCAACGCTAATTTGTAAATATCAATAACTGTTTCAAAACATTAGAAAAACAATGAAATTATTGAAAATCGATATGAAATCAATCAAAACTTATTGATTTTAACTAGTTTCAGTAGTTTTGACAAAGTTATATTTAAGATTTTATGTTTTACACAACTTTTAATTACATAGCGATTTACATGCAAAATCTAGCTTTTTTCACTACTTTTTCAACGCTAGTTTGTAAATATCAATAACTCTTTGAAAACATTAGAAAAACAATGAAATTATTGAAAATCGATATGAAATCAATCAAAACTTATTGATTTTAACTAGTTTCAGAAGTTTTGACAAAGTTATATTTAAGATTTTATGTTTTACACAACTTTTAATTACATAGCGATTTACATGCAAAATCTAGCTGTTTTGACTACTTTTTAACGCTAGTTTGTAAATATCAATAACTCTTTGAAAACATTAGAAAAACAATGAAATTATTAAAAATCAATATGAAATCTATCAAAGCTTATTGATTTTAACTAGTTTCAGTAGTTTTGACAAAGTTTTATTTAAGATTTTATGTTTTACACAACTTTTAATTACATAGCGATTTACAAGCAAAATCTAGCTTTTTTCACTACTTTTTCAACGATAGTTTGTAAATATCAATAACACTTTGAAAACATTAGAAAAACAATGAAATTATTGAAAATCGATATGAAATCAATCAAAACTTATTGATTTTAACTAGTTTCAGTAGTTTTGACAAAGTTATATTTAAGATTTTATGTTTTACACAACTTTTAATTACATAGCGATTTACATGCGAAATCGAGCTGTTTTGACTACTTTTTAACGCTAGTTTGTAAACATCAATAACTGTTTCAAAACATTAGAAAAACAATGAAATTATTGAAAATCGATATGAAATCAATCAAAACTTATTGATTTTAACTAGTTTCAGAAGTTTTGACAAAGTTATATTTAAGATTTTATGTTTTACACAACTTTTAATTACATAGCGATTTACATGCAAAATCTAGCTTTTTTCACTACTTTTTCAACGCTAGTTTGTAAATATCAATAATTCTTTGAAAACATTAGAAAAACAATGAAATTATTGAAAATCGATATGAAATCAATCAAATCTTATTGATTTTAACTAGTTTCAGAAGTTTTGACAAAGTTTTATTTAAGATTTTATGTTTTACACAACTTTTAATTACATAGCGATTTACATGCAAAATCTAGCTGTTTTGACTACTTTTTAACGCTAGTTTGTAAATATCAATAACTCTTTGAAAACATTAGAAAAACAATGAAATTATTGAAAATCGATATGAAATCAATCAAAACTTATTGATTTTAACTAGTTTCAGAAGTTTTGACAAAGTTATATTTAAGATTTTATGTTTTACACAACTTTTAATTACAGAGCGATTTACATGCAAAATCTAGCTTTTTTCACTACTTTTTCAACGCTAGTTTGTAAATATCAATAACTGTTTGAAAACATTAGAAAAACAATGAAATTATTGAAAATCGATATGAAATCAATCAAAACTTATTGATTTTAACTAGTTTCAGAAGTTTTGACAAAGTTATATTTAAGATTTTATGTTTTACACAACTTTTAATTACATAGCGATTTACATGCAAAATCTAGCTTTTTTCACTACTTTTTAACGCTAGATTGTAAATATCAATAACTGTTTCAAAACATTAAAAAAACAATGAAATTATTGAAAATCGATATGAAATCAATCAAAACTTATTGATTTTAACTAGTTTCAGAAGTTTTGACAAAGTTATATTTAAGATTTTATATTTTACACAACTTTTAATTACATAGCGATTTACAGGCAAAATCTAGCTTTTTTCACTACTTTTTCAACGCTAATTTGTAAATATCAATAACTGTTTCAAAACATTAGAAAAACAATGAAATTATTGAAAATCGATATGAAATCAATCAAAACTTATTGATTTTAACTAGTTTCAGTAGTTTTGACAAAGTTATATTTAAGATTTTATGTTTTACACAACTTTTAATTACATAGCGATTTACATGCAAAATCTAGCTTTTTTCACTACTTTTTCAACGCTAGTTTGTAAATATCAATAACTCTTTGAAAACATTAGAAAAACAATGAAATTATTGAAAATCGATATGAAATCAATCAAAACTTATTGATTTTAACTAGTTTCAGAAGTTTTGACAAAGTTATATTTAAGATTTTATGTTTTACACAACTTTTAATTACATAGCGATTTACATGCAAAATCTAGCTGTTTTGACTACTTTTTAACGCTAGTTTGTAAATATCAATAACTCTTTGAAAACATTAGAAAAACAATGAAATTATTAAAAATCAATATGAAATCTATCAAAGCTTATTGATTTTAACTAGTTTCAGTAGTTTTGACAAAGTTTTATTTAAGATTTTATGTTTTACACAACTTTTAATTACATAGCGATTTACAAGCAAAATCTAGCTTTTTTCACTACTTTTTAAACGATAGTTTGTAAATATCAATAACACTTTGAAAACATTAGAAAAACAATGAAATTATTGAAAATCGATATGAAATCAATCAAAACTTATTGATTTTAACTAGTTTCAGTAGTTTTGACAAAGTTATATTTAAGATTTTATGTTTTACACAACTTTTAATTACATAGCGATTTACATGCGAAATCGAGCTGTTTTGACTACTTTTTAACGCTAGTTTGTAAACATCAATAACTGTTTCAAAACATTAGAAAAACAATGAAATTATTGAAAATCGATATGAAATCAATCAAAACTTATTGATTTTAACTAGTTTCAGAAGTTTTGACAAAGTTATATTTAAGATTTTATGTTTTACACAACTTTTAATTACATAGCGATTTACATGCAAAATCTAGCTTTTTTCACTACTTTTTCAACGCTAGTTTGTAAATATCAATAATTCTTTGAAAACATTAGAAAAACAATGAAATTATTGAAAATCGATATGAAATCAATCAAATCTTATTGATTTTAACTAGTTTCAGAAGTTTTGACAAAGTTTTATTTAAGATTTTATGTTTTACACAACTTTTAATTACATAGCGATTTACATGCAAAATCTAGCTGTTTTGACTACTTTTTAACGCTAGTTTGTAAATATCAATAACTCTTTGAAAACATTAGAAAAACAATGAAATTATTGAAAATCGATATGAAATCAATCAAAACTTATTGATTTTAACTAGTTTCAGAAGTTTTGACAAAGTTATATTTAAGATTTTATGTTTTACACAACTTTTAATTACATAGCGATTTACATGCAAAATCAAGCTTTTTTCACTACTTTTTCAACGCTAGTTTGTAAATATCAATAACAGTTTGAAAACATTAGAAAAACAATGAAATTATTGAAAATCGATATGAAATCAATCAAAACTTATTGATTTTAACTAGTTTCAGAAGTTTTGACAAAGTTATATTTAAGATTTTATGTTTTACACAACTTTTAATTACATAGCGATTTACATGCAAAATCTAGCTTTTTTCACTACTTTTTAACGCTAGTTTGTAAATATCAATAACTCTTTGAAAACATTAGAAAAACAATGAAATTATTGAAAATCGATATGAAATCAATCAAAACTTATTGATTTTAACTAGTTTCAGTAGTTTTGACAAAGTTATATTTAAGATTTTATGTTTTACACAACTTTTAATTACATAGCGATTTACATGCAAAATCTAGCTTTTTTCACTACTTTTTCAACGCTGGTTTGTAAATATCAATAATTCTTTGAAAACATTAGAAAAACAATGAAATTATTGAAAATCGATATGAAATCAATCAAATCTTATTGATTTTAACTAGTTTCAGAAGTTTTGACAAAGTTTTATTTAAGATTTTATGTTTTACACAACTTTTAATTACATAGCGATTTACATGCAAAATCTAGCTGTTTTGACTACT
>CAWVQA010000413.1:10000-45000 GCA_963932145.1 Acanthosepion lycidas
CAATGACAATTGTTCTTACTCTTGGCTATTTTGCAGATATTAAGTTGAAAATAAACTGAGAAAATACTCCAGGTTTTAACTTTAATCAAAGAGTTGTATCTGAAGTAAAGATTGAGGATTTGTTTATTTCAATGTTATCTTAATCATTAATTTTTTTTTCTGTTGCACCAAAGAAAATTGGATGTCATTGTATCAAAATGTATTTTTCAGTACTGATTAAAATGTCTAAATATATTTTGATTCCAGTAAAAAAAAAAAATATTTGTATTAAGATGCAAAAAATTTTAGAATTGGGGAACATATATATAAGATATTTTGGCAATATTTAGATATTGCAAAATGTTATTTCTTCTTGTTTTAGCATATTGGTTATTAAGTTTTCAGTCAAAGGAATACAAATCTGATTATAGAGGCAAAAAAGAATAAGCTGGTCTATGTTGATGTAAAATACTTGTTTGAGTTGTATGTTCTTCCAGGTTACTGGAGGAAAAGGATGAAATTTTATAATATTGTTTCAAAAGTTCTAGTTATTTAAATTCATTATATTTTGAAGTTATTGAAAATTTAGAATAATTTTCACAAATTCATAATAGTTTTCAAATGTTTTAACTTTAACAGTTGTAGACTTTCTGTCTAATGTCACCTTTTTGAAACTGAAATTATTTGATTATAACAAGGTTATGCATTGACTTTTTGATAGTAAACAAAGCATCACTCTCTTTACTACTGATTTTTCTCTCTTCATTTTAATAATTATGAATTAACAATAATTTTGAATCAGTGCAGTATGTTTTGTTGCTTAATAGCAAATATTTAGAAGATTCATTAATATTGTTAGCATGTCTCAGAAGTTTACACATGTAGAAACTGGATCAGTATTGTTACTATTATGTTGGTACCACTTACATGGTTGAAAGAAATTAACTTTAAAAACTTAACACTCTTCAGTATATAACTCCTTACACCCATCACCCACTTGACTCTTGTGGGTCCGGCCGTTAAGCCCGGCAGATTCCCAATTGGGACCAAGTGACAACTCCACTCTCCACCTACATTGTAAATTTTCTGACCTGAAGAGTGGTTTTATCGATCCTGAACCGACAGGGTTTTTTTAGAGTGCTGAGGGCGGAACAAGTGTATATTAGTAAAAAAATAAATTATGGTAAAATAATCGTGGAAGGAAGACTGGAGTTGCTTCAATATATATATATAGAGAGAGTCAGTTGCATATCAGGTTATCTCTCTTGGTCATTCCAAGTTCTCACACGAATACTGTGTCTGCCCTTGCTTATACAACAGGGCTTTCCATTTGGTTCATATCAGGTCTCTGCACTCTGCTAACAACCACTATTAAGATCTTGTCTTGGGAACTTTTGAGGACTTCACTTTATTCACTGCAATTCTGCTGTTCACGGCTCTGCTTGTCACTTGCTGCCCCTCTGCTGTTCTTCACTCTCTGCAACTCTCTTGTCACTCCCTGCTACTCTGTGCAACTCTGCTAACTACTCTCCCATTCGCAACCCAAACCCCTGCTTATATTGAAGATAGGTGGGGGTTGTTATTTCAAGGGCCCCCATGCATAATTGCTATGGCCAATTGCTGGCAGCCCTCCTACCACCGTAACTTGTATCTTCCTACTAATCCTAATTCCCCTCTCACTTTCTCCTAGTGGACACTTTCACTTACACCCCCACAGGCAGGCTGAATGGGCCAGCCACTCACCACCTGAGAATTGTCATTATTGGCCACCCTCGACTCCCCTTACCTCTAGCCAACTCTATCCTGGTCACCCACATAGTTCTGGGTAGCCTCAGGACAGACAATTGCCACCTGAGAATTATCATTATCCACCACCCTTCAACACCCTTTCCCTCTGGTCAATTCCAACCTGGCTGCACACATATTTTTGGGTAGCTTTTTCACCAGGACACGTTAACTTCTCCAATAATGGTCAATCACTTGTCTGGAACTATTGGTTGCCAGGATGTCTGGCCCTTCATTGTTTACGTCCACCAACAAAGGAGATAAAATATTTGGTGACCCCTTTCAAAAAAAGAAACAATAAGAATTTTTTTCCAACCTTTTCCTTAAGCTAGTCAAGCCTCCCATATTGTTACCCCTTACTTTATCAATATTTCCAGTTAGTCTGTTAATTTCATCAAGTTACTCATGGCCTCTATTTTACTACTACTCAAAACCATCCTTATTTGTTATTTTTTATCCTCACTTCCTAATCAACTCATTATGTTTTGTTAATTAACACTTATTTTAATTTTGCCGGCTCTCTCTCTCTGTCATAAGTATAGAGAACATGACTTTGTAGTTATCTATTATATCCTGATTGATGTAAGTTTCCAATTGTACTCTTTTTTTCTTGATACTAATGCTAAACCAATATTAACTATACAGCATAATATCAGAACCACATAACTGAAAATTCAATAGTCAGCAATATTTGTGTTATTTTTATCTAATTGAATGTATTTTCATGATCTGTTCTCATTCAGGTTAACAGCAATAGTCATCTTTTAACTATTGCATAAATAAATCTGAAAGTGGGGTAAAGATTTCGACAATCTTTTTGATTTCTTAGTAACATTGCATGAATATTCTTGATAGCATTTAACAAATGTCTTATCAAAAGGAATTATAAGTGTCAGAAATATGCAATCTACAAAAAAAGATTTAATGTCAAGAACTCGTATATTCCCAAATGTAAATATTTGATTTAGGATTTGAACTCTGTGGGGGAAAAAAGGAATGGCTTACCTCCCAAACGCCCTCGCGTCTGTCTGGCCTGTGGGTTAAGAAAGGAAAGGGTCCAAGATGGCGTCCGTGACTTTTAATATTTACGGTCTCGTGCTGTCACGCAAAGTCGCGTTACACGCATGGTAATGAGGTGTTTCTGGACTCCATAAAAGCAGGTCGCTTGGAAAAATGAACAGAACAGCATTACAGCAGTGTTCGGTGTACATGGCTTTGCGTTGCAGCGTGTAAGACATTTTCCGACGGAAAGAGTTCCGTACCTTTCACCCTTGAATTTGACACCCTTGCTACAAACTCATACTACCAAGACCTCCTATAAGTGCCAACAAAAGTTTTGAACATGGTTCATTGATGATTTTTATGTGATACATCCATAAATGATTCAGCCATTTGTTATTAATGAAAAAGTAGCCTCCCTAAGGAAATGGTGCTTTAATACCTTTGAAAGATCTCTCTTTGTGACTTCAAACATTTTTCCAAGCATCTCTTCTACTTTTCAGAGCAGTCTTCTAATTTCTCTCTGGATATCACCAACCATTTACTGAGCATGATCACAAAGTAACTGGTGATTTTCAGATCATGAGCATTATCTGAAAATTTTCTTCCATTCCCACAGTGTTATTTTTTTTACTTTTTTAAAGCTTTGGCAAAAAGGTATGAGTCACAAGATATCAAACCTTGATTGTAGTGGGTTGGTGTTTTGCGAAAATCCCTACAGGAGACCAAGACGGTCAAGATATTCAAAATGATTGGGCTCTTTTCAGATAATCTGTAGACTCTCCAAATCTAACTGTTGCACTGTCAATTGCCAAATTTCCCTTGATTACAGTCTACAAGTATATAACATTTTCAGGTATTTTGCTTTTTGAAAGCCTTTCAGAATGTCAATCACTTCTGATCAAATCTGAAATGCCTATATAAAAACTTTATCCAGATGAATCTTAATCATTTGGATAGTTTCTGCAGATGAATGTTTAGCTTGCAACTTGTTGCTTATTTGGTGAGAATGTGATGTTCACATAATATGCAAACTCTGATTGCTGGCTAATATCATGGGACAGTGTCTGTTAATAAATGTACAGTAAACTCCCCTGTGATTGGTTGCTAAGTTACATTAAGGCCACACAACTAGATTTCAAGATATTAAACACAGTTTGTTACTCTACAGACAGACCTTGTATAGTATTGTGCTTCAAATTTTACTTTTCTATTTTTTTTATTTTTTACTAAAAAAGAAATGAAGATTTAACCCAGTAGATACAGTTCCTTGTTGCTGGTTCCTCCTTTTCAGAAAAGGATCTGATTTTAAAACTAAAGTATAAGTCTAAAATGTTTAAATTACCTTTGTGTAAAAAAACAAAACTTGAACATCATCAGTCTTTTGAGATGTTTTTAAATTCACTCACCACCCTATTCATCATTTTGCTCTCGCTTTTGTTCTCAAAATTGACCAGTGAAATCCTTCATTTCTTTCCTTTTGCAGCTACTCATTTTATTTTCCCATTTTTTTTCATCTGACTGCTTTTTTCTTTCTCAACTGCCATTTTTTTCCCCTGACCTCTGTTTTTGGCTCCTCCCTCATTATCTTCTACAACTGTTTTATGCTTCTTATTTTCTTTTGTTTTTATTCTTTTCTGTGTTTTCTCTCTCTTTTCTGTAGTGAAAGAGAGAATCACCTACCTTGAGTTTGTGTTGTGTGTGTGTAATCTTCTGAAGAAAGATTAAAGAAAATATATTTATTACTGTACAAAATACAATAATTTTAGAAAATGGCCAAAGGGGAAGTAGGGAAAGGCTGGCCTTTGCTATCTTACTCCCAGTTAATCATGATCACAACCCATTCATCCAATACAATTTATCCATTTATCAAAAGAACTCATCCATTACTATTCAATCCTACATGTGTCACAAAACCACATATTCACTGGAGGAGCCTATAAAAACACCTCATGATATAAAAATCTCAATGTTTAAACACATGCATAAAAATTTCATGAAACATGAAAGGAGGTGGAGAGAATGAACCCTGTAAACTAACAAAAGTTGAAACAAAAACAAACTAAAACAAAACAAATATTAGTAAGACCTGTCCATCCCTCAAAATAATCAGAGTGTCCGCTGTATTCTGCTGATAGATAGAATCAAGCAGCACACTCACTAGTGGAGTGGGGAAGGAAAAATAAACAGTGGAGTGGGGGGATAAAAAGCAAAACCTCAGCCTGGATCATAACAAAATAGAATGCTGGGAACAGGCCAGGAACACCACTTTTTCACATTAACTAGGAAAACAAATAGTGTCCAGCTTAACCAGCAGGAGGGATCACAGAAAACTGCAGCGGTGGAACCAAGTGGACTTAAAAAAGGAACTCAATGCTAGCACCTTTCAAACAAACTAAGCTCACTACTTTCACCCACCTTTCACTGAAATCTGTTGATATGAAATGCTTTCTATCGGTTCTGATCTTCTGATGACGCTTTCTGTTCAACTGTAACACAGCACAGGGGAAGTGATACAGGAGGCTAATACAAGTTGGGTTGGAATCCGGTGGCCTGCAGAACAGCAGCAAATTATTGATGATCAACCCTATCAAATGTCTTGAACTGATCCAAATTGATCAGTGTGGCTTGCTTGTTGACTTTTACACCCTCTAGGGTTGTGTGGATTAGATGCAAGTTGCTCTGAATTGTTCGGCCCCTCACAGCATGTTTGATTGGGTCCCAACAGATTCTTGGCAAGTGACTACAAACGCTCCATCAAGATCTTGGCCAAAATCTTTAACTCTGTGTTTAGCAGAGTTATGGGCTGGTAATCATCTAATTCCTGCCCTCCATCCTTTCCCTTTTTGAACAGCGTGACCACACCCCTGGTGATCTGACTTGGGATGGAACCCTGCTGAAATCAGTTGTTGAACATGACAGTCAAAATCGACACAAAGATGTGTGACAGCCTCGAGTACAATTCATAGGGTAAACCATCAAGTCCCAGAGATTTGCCACTTCTGACCCTCTTCAATGCCAAATAGACTTAGACCTCCGTGCTCTCACTCTCACAGCTAGCCACTTCAGTCAGCAAAAGCCAATGAAAGTCAGCCAAATAGCTGTGAAACTCATAATCACTGAGACAAGACTCCTTTGTAAACTGGCTCTCGAAATGCTTCCAAAATGCCTTGCACATGTCATCAGTTGACTCCAGAGTATGCCCCTTTGTGTTTTTGACCTCTTGAATGTACCAATTGGAACCTTGACGGATCTCTTGTGCAATTTTCTGACCATGTTTACAGGTTTGGAAGATATCTTGTTTAACTGACCCTTGTAGTGGTCATTAGTTGATCACTCAAAAGCCTGCCTCTCTAAGGTATGTTTAGCCAGCAAGGAAACACCTCTGGACTGTTGGTCCCTGTATGCTGAATAGACAACAAAGTCGCTAGACAGCACACATGCATCAACTTCGCAAACAAAATGTATTTCCTGGATTGAAGCTACATCTACACTGAAGGACGGAACGCCATGAAGTAAGTGGGCAGCTTTACTTCAATCCCTCAAGCCCCTCACATTCAAACTAGCTAACTTGAGAAGCATTTTTCAAGTTTGGCTCCCCTAATCACAGACTGGACAGAAACCTGTGGGTGTCAAGGCCCCAACAGATTGTCCCAGACTTCTGGTGCCTGTAACAGATGTAATTTGTCCCTCTGAGACAATGCTGTCAATGTCATTTGGGAATGTTAATTTAATCGCCCTATATAGAGAGGGGTGGGGAGAACTGGAACTCTCCCTGCACAATATTGTGTAAATTTGTTCAGCTGTGGCAACTCAATTTTGACCATTCTAATTTTTGGGAATGCATTTTTTGCTTCTGCTACCTGCTACAAAATATTTGAGGTTACCCCTGGTGTTATGTATCAAGGTAATCACCACAAGAGCCTGTGAAAAATTACCTGGATCCTCTGTGGACAACCTGAGGAGATGGTGCCTCCATGGGAGGGGAATGGAGAAGGAGCTTTAGTAGGGGATGAGGGGGGGCTCCAAGCCTAACGTGACTGCTGACTTTTCTCTGTTCTTGCTGGCGAAACCAGAACAGGCCAAGACTTAACATCACACAGGGTGTTCTCCACCCTACTTCGCTCAATTCTCTTGTCGGTTTTAAAAATTTTCTCTCCTTCCTCTTCCCTCCCTCTTTTTAGAGAGGAAGACTGGGGTGGAGGCATTACTTCCAACTCCATATCCAAGTCCAATTGTGGCTCTTTCACAGGCTTTGGCCTAGTCTGTTCAGACTGTGTCTGGTTGCGTTGCTGCTGCATCTGTTGAAGTTGAGGATGCTTCCCGTGATCCTTCTCCTGCTCTTTTCACTGCTGCTGTTTCTTCATATTCGGCTGCTGCTGCTTCACCGTTTTCTTAGATGAAGTGTCTTGCTGAGGTGGAGGAGTCACTGACATTTTCCCCTCCCTCATAACTTTTTTCCAATCACCAGAGCCACTAGCAGACTGGCCAGGTTTCTCTTTCTCCACAATTTCCTTGGGTGCAGCTGGTTTGGGTATAGGTATTGCAGGTGTTGTTGACTTTGGTCCCTCTTTTTTGGAGAGGCATGCTTTTGACAGGTGCCCCACTGCCCCAATAGTGGGGGTGACAATCTTCTACTATGACCAAAATATTGCCTCCGTGGCACAGCAGTATACCTGGGATGGTCATAAAATTCTCCTTGGTCATGGTGATTTCCAACACAAAATCCCCTGCCACAATTCCAGTTTTACTTGGCACTGCTGACACTTCCTCAATTTGTCCACACTTGGAGAAAAGGGTCCTAATTGCTCCTCTGTAATGTTCATTGGCACTCTAAGCAATGAAACTTTGGTTTTCCAAGTGCCCATATATTGCCTGCTGGTTTCTTTGCATCATCTTCTTTATTCAACAGAATATCCCATAAAGCATTGGACCTTCTGGTGAGGATTTTGGGACATATATAGAGTCTTTTTTAAGCCTCCTCCATGGCCTCTCTTCCAACTCCAATGTTGCCTTGTTATGTCATCCAACGTTAAGGAGATTGTCTGAGTGGTCACTGCATCAAGGGCTCTGGGAAGTGTTAAAAATTCATTCCCCTCAATATAGGGTGCATATTTTTCCCAAAGTGCTACAGATGTAACAATATTTAGCATGACATATGAAAGAAAAGTTAAGAAAATGATTTTATTTTTTTTGTCAGAAAGGGATTCATTTTCCAATGGCATTGGGAACAGATGTATGAATTAAAAAAAAAAATACAAAATACTATTATTGCTGCCTAGCGAGAGACAGCGAACAGGTGCAGGTTTAGGGGCCAGAGGTTAAGGTCGTCTGTTGAAAGGTATCAATGTCCACGTACTGGGAAAATTATCAGCCAAAATTTACCCGAGAAAAAATTATAATTGTGAAAACAAAATGAGCAATTGTAAAGGCAGAAGTTGATGTCAGGAAGGCTGACATCATATAATGGCTCCTCCCAAAAGAGGAGGGGTTCTTCTAAAATTGGAAGTGTGAAACAGAAAACAAAAGGAGGAGACTGGCTTAATTTTAGGAGATTTGCATAAAACCCACCTATTTGCCTGCACCACACCAGTTGGAAGGGACACCCAAAAATACAAGTGCCCACAGGGGCTAAAGTAAGTTGCTGTTGGAGTTGTGGTCTGCAATTGTTGTCGGAATGAAGTTGCACTGGGGAGTTAAGAGATTTCTGCCATAACGCTGTTTTGCCAATCTAATGATAATAATAATAATAATTATCTGCTGAAGAAGAAAAACTCTGACCTTGTGCTGTTCTTGAAAATACAAACAACTGTACTTGAAATCCATTTGTCACTGAAAAAAGACTCCGATGATAAACCTTGTGCCATTCTAGAAAGTACAAACCACAGTACTTTAAGATAAATCCAGTTGTCAAGTCTGGCCACCCTTAAAGAAGTTGCCCAAAATTTTTGTCCTGTCACCAAATATTAGAACAGGTTGAGAAAAGAAGAAAAAATAAAATGAACTGTAAATATTTTTATTTTGATATAAATATCACATAGTGACTTATTCAGGCATTGTCCATTTTATTTTTCAATTTTGTGTGTGCGTATTCAACTCCTTGGTTTAGCTTGGTTGAGATACCCCAGTGATAATTCAGCTTGACCCTCTTAAGATCAAAAAAATCACAACGTGGGTAAGAGAGGTCATAGTTGAAGCGGTCAGCTTAAAGACCAGCTGTTGTACCAAATGCCATCAATGACCGACGAGTGTGGGCTGACGGCTTGTTCTCTGATACCAGGATCAATCCTGACCAAAGACAGCAGGCCGTGCCCTGGCTACACAGGCATAATCTTGTTGCCATAACCTGGATTTGACCCTGAATGCCACCATAATCTGGCTGCCGTGACCAGGATTTGACCCTGGACTTCGCCATACAAAGTCCTTGGGACTCACTTTTTTTTGTTGCCCTCATAGTGGCCCATGCCAACACAAGAGCGGGTGTTGATTCCAGCTACTGTGGGGGAGACTCCACCATTGTAGAGGAGATTCCCTCACCAGCACATATAACTCAGTTCACAAAAGCAAAAGGTAAACAAGACAAAAACAAAAGACTGTTACAACACTGTACAATGCATGGACAAGAAACAAAAATGAACTTACTTTTAGTTGTTACATGACTGAATATTCAAAGTACTTCTGAATAGCCTGGAGGATTAAAGAAAAATTAGTTAGCAAAAGTCTGCTACTTTAAGTATCAGAATCCATGCTTATGTTCTTTTCTTTCCAGTCAGAAAAATCACTCAGTGAATAAAAGCCATTGTTTTTTTGCTTGCTAACAGTACGATTTTTCTACTTTGTTTTGAGTCCAGCTAAGTTTTTGCCTGATGAGAATTTCTTGAACAATTGTCATCTAATTGTCATGTTAAGTGAATCATTTTATTTTTTGTTTTTCTTTTGTTATATGCCAAACTTTGAAATTTTGATTTTAGGTTTATTGCTTTAATTTTTCCTTTTTGTTTTTTTCTTTTTTGGTTTGTCAAACTTAAGTTTCTTTTTTGTATTTCATTTCTGGTGTTTTTGTTTTGTTACGTCTTCATGCCAAGTTTTTCTTTTTAGTTATTTTTTTGTTACCTCTCCATGACTAAGTTGCAAGAATTTATCAGTGCTAGTTAAGAAAAGATAAAAAAAAGAAGCGATATAGGCCAACATTTTTATTTATTTGGCCCTGGTAGGACCAGGCTAGTCCTATCATTACAGTGAATTTGGTGAACATTGAGGAAGCATCACTGCAAAGACAATCGGCTCGGAGTGAGGGCAGATCACAAAAGGATTCTCCATATTATAAAGCCCTCAAAGAAAAATATGAGGCATATATAAAAGGCAACGAGTTTCTCACCATCCCAGAGGCAATTGATGCTGTGAAGATGAGGATGATCTCTCTACTGACAACCGACTTGAGAACACCAAGACTGATTGCTGTCAGTAGAGAGACAATGGAGGAGGCGTTAAAGAGCCACAAGGTAAGCCCAAAAATCTTGATGATGCACGAACGCCTTATGAGATATATTGCTTGCTACTGAGGAAAAAGCAAAGAAGGTGGCAGGAAGCACTCTGGCAGCAAAGTCTGTCCACCTGCAAACAGTATTTGGGGACAAGAAGGACAAAAGTGACAGTCCATGGAGTCCCAGTGGACATCAGTGGCAATTGACTAGGGTCCTTTTTGTGCAGTATGGAGATATGGAATAAGTCCCAGCAACAACAAGCAAAGTGGGGATTGCTATTGGGGATTTTGTTTTTCAGGTCACCTTGATAAGAAAAAGTTTTGTTGAGATCCCCAGTACATTAATGTGCCAGGAAAGAATAATACCAGTGGTAGTAGTAGGACAGTTTAAACTACTGTTTTTGTGGTGCAATGGGACATATAGCAAAGGTGTGTCCTGACAAGAAAGCAGTATCTCAGCCCAGCCCAGCAGCAGTAGTAGTAGTAGTAGTAGTAGCAGCAGCAGCAGTGGGAGCAGCAGTAGTGTCTGGTGAGGTTCCTGATGGAGCATGGAAGAAAGGATGAAAGCTCTCCTAACCGGGAGGAGGTCCCACATCAATCACCACCCAACAAGCATCCAGAAAAGCAGCTGCTGCTGCCTCAGCCCCCAAAAGAGTAGCATCAAGAAAAGGATGAGCGGCAAATAGAAGAGTCTAAAGCAAAATAACAAGACCAGCACCAAAAACAACAGTAGAAGCAAAAGTTCCCAAAAAGGCAAAAACAAAATGGTGTCTGAGACAGACATGGAGGTGGATGAGATGCCCCCTCCATGGTCTTCCTCTTTGAAGAGGGGAAGTGACAAGCAAGAGGAGGATATTCAAACAAAGGAGAAGTGGGCTGAAAGAGGCAGGAAGGACAAGGTTATAGAAAGAGCCAGGTCCCAATCCATCCCTGTGGCTCCATCTGAAACAGACATAAGTATTCCCAGATCAAAGAGCCTTCTCTCTTCACCTCCACGGGCTCCATCCCCCACTCCCTCCACATCATCCTTTCGTTCAGCTTCTACACTCCCTCCTATATCCACTTCTTCCATGCTCCATCCTGACAGGGAGAAGAGAAAGGAGAAATATTTTGCCGAACTGGAGGAGATTTGTAAGGTGAACAGAAAAAGAGTTGGAGAAAGACTTGTCCATCCAAAAAAGATTCCTCCTAGGTCCCTTATTTAAACTCCCCTCTGTCGACAGAAAGTTGGTAGAGGATCCCTGTTTCCAATTTTCTCAAGCACCAGGATCATTACGTTTATAAGGACACTGGGAGATCGCTAAAAGTGTGGTACTACTTAGACAAAGCAAAGGATGCTTTCCCAGATCTACAAATATTAGTGATGGGAATTCCCATTCTGAAAAAGATGTCTAAATTTTGTGCAGGGAGGGTCCCTGTACCTCTCCACTCTTTATATATGGCAATAAAGCTAACCTATCCCATGGATGTTGACAGTATTGTACTAGATGGATGGATGACTTTGGAGATAGGCACAGGGAGCCTAGGACCATCTGGGTTTTTGATTTTCTCTTTTTCAAACCTATTATTTATTATGTTCATTATATTTTTATGTCATGAAGTGATTTTTGTAGCTTTCCTGAGTGTATATGGTATTATGGTATTAGGTTGGTGCAAAAATAATGTCGTTTTCTCACATAGTAACATATGTGAGAAAACGACCTTATTTTTGCACCAACCTAATATATGGAGGATTGAATGATAATGGATGAGTTCTTGTGGTGGATGTGCAAATTGTAACTAGTGACTGGGTTGTGAATCTGATTAGCTAGGTAAGATAGTAAGTGAAGACCAGCCTCAACCCATTCCCCCTCCCCCTTTTAGGCCTTGTACTAAAATTATGTATTTTTATATACAATAAATATCAGTACGGTTTTTTGAACTTGGTGGATGAATGTGTGTTTCTGCTGGTGATAAGTGAAGGTTGGATTTGTGACCCCATTTTGTCATTACTACATTGCTTCTTGGACTGTTATGACAGACTCTCATTTGAACTGTGAATTGGCTACAAGTTTTGAGAACATGAAACAGAAGAAACCTATTGCAGGCATTTATTGCTACTCTAAGTTTACAGTTTTTTTTTTTGTTTTTTTTTCTCTACAACATTTTCAAATGCATTTTCGTTTTTTATATTCTTGTATTTCTTATTTCTTATACTTCCCCTTTTCAATTTTTTTATTTTAATTTACTTGGTTTATTTCATTTATTATCCATCCTCCATTTTCTTGTGTGTTTCCTAGTTCAATAAAACCAGTCAGAATTGTTTGCTAACTTGATAACTCTGCTTTTGTCTTTCTTGCTTTAATTATTTCATTTCATCTTTTGCCTCAGAATTTTTTCAATATTACATTTTCTTATTTTTATTTTCACAATTTCTGTTATATTAACATGGTAACTAACGAGTGTTGGCAGAAATGTTTAATTTTATCTATCAGAAAGCCAACATCTTTATCCACTCCAGGTCAATAGTCAATAAAGATGAATATCAGTCATGATCAGTCTGGCAAGTCATATTGATTTTTATTTATAAAAGAATGACCAATAAAGAAAAGCTTTTTTTCCAAACCTAAAAGTCATACTAAGTACAAGTCTAAATCATTTAAAGATGAATAACTTCTGAGATACCTTCTAGTTACAACTAATAAAAGTCAGTAGTTTCTTTTTAATGAAGTAATTGCTGTGTTATGATTAATATCTTTCAACAAATAAAAATAACATTCTTGAAAACCTACATATTTCATAAAATGGGTTTGTCCATTCCTCATTGCTTTGTTTTTATATATCAGGGTACAGTTTATCTTTAAGCTTATCTCCCCCACCCCCCAAAAAAATTTGTTTAGTTCAGATTTTGAGAAATGTGTGAGACAACATCATCTCTTTGTATATTAAGTTGGAAAATAATATTGCATTTTCAAGAAAAATAATGGATGTAGGTATATTTAAATGAAATGTTATTAATGATTACAATAGGCTACCATAAAGCAATTTTTCTGCCCCCCCCCAACTAAGAAAAAAAACTGTTTTAATGAAAAATCTAAGTTACTTGTTATCTTTATTTTTGTTCACTGTTTTTGGTATAATGCACCATTGACATACTCAAGTTGACAATAGTTTCTCCAGGATGCAGTATTCATAGTGGGTGATAATTATGTTCATGAAAAAAGTAATGTTTTCACTTTTTATATTGCTTTGATATAGCCACTATTTCTCATCTTCTGTAGCAATCCAATAAATGAAGGATTTTATTCTTGGTTAGCAAACTGTTACAAATAAGTAAACATGTTCAAATATTTTTGATATTCATTTTTTGATCATGATGTGCCTTTTTTAAAAAATTTTTTATTAAAGCTCTGGTGGGGATCTGTTTCAATAAATCCTTTGCAAAACAGATTGTGTTTTTAGATTGAAGATTATTAGGAAGATCAGTTAGCTTTTTTCTAATTAACAGCTGAGATTTATGCATCAAATATTCATTACTGATTTTATCAAATTCATACAGCATGCAATAGCAAACATAGCACTTTGTTTACCATGGGGTTAAGTAGTATTTTAAACTATAAATAATTCACTGCTTGTCTGAAAAGATCTTTCACTAAATCAGTTTTGTTATTTATTATTTAACATCAATTTTGCTGCAGATGGCTGGTTACAAATTTGTATATTTTAAATGTAATATTATACTGTCTGATTTTATTATGCAAGTTATTGTTTTCACAATAAAAATAATATTGATAAAATTTTTAGCATTTATATCATAAGTTTCAGCTTGTAATATCTGCTTTTATGTAAAAATTTAATTTGTTTGGGGATTAAGTTCATATGAATTTTTATTTATAAATAATTTCAAAAGATAGATATATTTAGGCAATTCTATCACAAATCAATTCAAGTCTAGAGTTAACTGTTATCTTCTCTTATCCATACAATCTACCCCTTAATGTAACCTCCCTTGAGTAACCCTTGGACTTTTGTACAGAGTGAATCCTACTGTAAAAAAAAAAAAAAAAAAAATCAACCAAGTGACCATTTCAGACAAAATCTGGGATAGATTCACAAGTGTTATTTCATCAAAAATTATTGATAAATCCCAAATATTAGATCTATATCTTTTAATAGTTTTAAAATCAGAACATTTTGAAATTTCACTGCATTTTTTGCATTTTATTAAATAGGCTTTCACCAAATTTCTGACATTCATAGTTCCAATAATATTGTATGTACAGAAATGAAACAGTGAAATTAATTAATGTTTACTATAGATTTCAAAAATATGTCTTTATGTACTTCTATTTTTATAAGGACCTGAAAATGGACAAAATGCAAAATGATGCTGTCCATTTGAGAGCTTCTCATTTACAAAGTAAATTTACAAAAAGGCAGCATAAAAAATTAGTTTTCATGTCATTTATGACCTGATAGGTTATTTCTTTGTAATAATAATAACAATAATAGTCATCCCTGTTATAAAAATGTCAATATTATTGTTTGAAAATTGCACAGTTTTTTAACATCCTTTAAGTTCCCTATTTTCATGACATCAGCAGACCAGTTAGGTAGTTTAAGAAAATGTACATATTTTTGCCACATATTCTTACATATCTGAAAAATATGTTAAAACATTTTCTAGAACAACTTGTCATGCCAAAGTAATGGTCACCTTATAAATTTGATACTTAAGAAATTATATCTGAATATGAAAGTTGGTAACCTTATAATTTTCTATGCAAATAAACTATTTTTGGCTTCATTTTACTTTTGTTCCAAATAGTTTAGATGCTATGAACTCTTAAAAATGTTCTATTGGATGGTCTACAAAGTTAACTGAACAAAAAAGCTAATCCAAGGACATTAAAATAAGGATTCCACTACATTATTTAAAAAAAAAAAAGTCCATCACAATTTGTTCATATTAAGTAATTCTATTGATACTCAAAAAGGTATATTAAAATCAGGAAGGCAAAAATCACATGAAGGATGTTTTTAAGAGAAATAAACATAGAGATAATAATAAGTTAGAATAGCTATTAGTTTAACAAAATTTTGTTTAAAGTATGAATATTTGTTGAATTTGGGCAATTTTAAGACAAGACGTCATGTCTTGAGAATTTAGTGAAAATAAAACAAGATCTCGATGATTTTAGTAGATGTAAGTATTCATATATGTGAATATATTATATATTCATGAGTACTATCAGTTTGTATAACCAGTTATATACATTGATGTGTCAAAAGTCATGAGATATGTGCCTAGTATTGTATGCCCACCACCTAGCCTGGTTAAGTGCAGCAATTTGACATATCATTAATTCCACAAGACTTCTGTAGAGATGTTTAGGCATGCTGTCTCACTAGCTGTCCACAGCTCCCTGATATTTGTAAATGCAGGATTTTACATGTAAATAGACCTCTCCCTTGTGTTCTATATATACTTGATTAGACTTATATCAGGTGAATGTGGTAGCTACAACATTCATTGGAAGTCTCCAAAATTTTGGAGAGTACGTATTACCATTGTTAGAGATACATGAAATTTATGAATAGATATAAATGGTTACAAAGCAGTAAAACATTATGGTCACTGGTCAGAGATTTGTTTAGGTGGACCAGCATACACAACCTATGTCATGAACAAACTCCACACCATACCTTGTTGACAACTGGTGTGCATAACTTCATGGGGTCTGCATTGTGTCCACACCAGGCAATCAGCCTGAAACAGGTGGAACCATGACCTATTGCACTATTGCCAATTCAGTCCAACTAGTGATGTCACAAGTCTAGGTGAGGTGCTGCATCATGTTGTTAATAGATACATTCTGCATTGAATGTGGGTGAATTGAATGATGCATTCCATCAGGTATTCCTCGTATACATGTGACACTATAGATGAAATTAAATGAATATCTTTTGAAGTCATGTTATTCCAAAAGTATTGTCAGCAATAGAAATGGTGTGTGATTAGTGAATGTTTGACGTTTTATACTAAGAAAAATGATCTTTCACAATTATTTTTTCATATAAATCAGATTTCAAGAAACAATGTAAACCAACTTTTGCCCATAGTTTTGGACATACAATGTAACAAAATAATGTGTTCATAGCTATTACCTAAAAATATTTCTAGCTAAAAAATGATGTCAAATTCAAATTTTTTTTAAAAAAAGAGAGATATTAAGTAAACAAAAGATGTGAATTTTTTTTTAATCATAAATGAAAGAATTTAAATGAGAATTATGATGCTGAAATGGAAACTGATTAATATAATTTTTGTAAATAGTTTCAAAAATCAATGTAGTTTTATAACTGCAGAATAAGAGGGATTGCTATTTTCAGTAATCTATTCTTTTTAGGCTGAAGCCAATACTTTATTGGCAAGATTCTTCTGGTTTGTTTTCTATGTCAATAACATTGCTGGCAACCATCTCTGTTTTTGGCAAGTCTAAGTTACTTCTTTGTATCCTGTCACCTTTACAGACTGAAGTCATCTGCTTCTAAAACTATTTGGTTTACCTAGCTATCTAATCACTGATCTCTATGGTACAATCACTTTAAAAAAGAATTCCCTATTTTATAATGAATTTATAGAAATTCAAATCAAGTTTAGAGACTTAAACCTTTTTAATTTATATACAGTCAGCTTTAAGATCAACTTTCAGTTTGCGTTATTGCTTCTGTCAAATGTATGAGTTGGTTGTTTAATTCATCATTTGACAATGTGCAGTTGTTGTCTACCAGAAAATGACAGGATCTCCCAAAATTAAGTGTTCATTCGTGTTGACATTTATATATAAGAAAAGAATATGAAGGACCATCATTAATCTTTCTATACAATTGATAACATATAGAAAGTAAGTAGAGAGAAATACCTTTCCAACTTCATGTGTAATCACCATATTAAGGCAAATTTGTACTATCAAATTATGCAAGTCAATGTTTTTACTGAGTATTTATCAACTGATGAAAATTATCAGTATTTAAGTAAACGTCACAAAGAAAACTGTATAATTTGTGCAAAGATATATATAAAAACTAATTTCTAAATATTTTAGTAATGAATGTAGAGCTACATTGGATAGACTTGATAATTAGGCTGCATAAATGCAAAGAAATAAATATTGTAAATTCACGGTCAAGATGTTTTTGAGTGATACAGATCACAGCTAAAAGGCAATTTGAAGTTTTAATATCAATCAACTAATTTTAACTAGGAATTAATATTTGTTATAAGAAGGGCCAAAAAAAATGACATTTATACAGACCATGTAAGTAGAAGTATGTCTGCAAGTAGACACAGAAATCTTTTCTTCTTTTTTTTTTTCTTTTTTTTTCATAGATGAAATACATATTTTTATATTGGTTATTCCTGTTTGGTGGCGTATCAACCAGTATGGGCTATTTACATTTTATTATTTTGTATGCAATTTTATGGCTTCAACTACAGATATTTTGTATATAATTTTATACCTTTCAAGGTAAATGTATGTTTTATAAATATATAGTTTGTAGATGTTATATGTTTTCATATAAACCTATTTCTTTAAAGTAGAACTTTGTTGACAGTTTTCAAATAGATTTCTCATATTGTTTTTCTTGTAGTATTTGTCTTACAGGTGGTAAGTGGATACATTCAGTTAAAACCTGTTTCACCACGAGTAAAGCTTGGCATATTGTACATATTAGTTGATCTTCATTCTTCAGCAAGTATAAATGGGTGAGGGTATGTGTTTGGCCTTATGTTTAAGTTGATCTAGTGTTGGTTTGTCTTTTGTTCCTTTTCTGGAGATTTGTTTCCATTCACCTCATATTGGTTTCATTGTGATAAGTTCATTATGTTGTCATTCCAGCGCTATTACCATTTCGATTGAATGTAAATGTTTATTTTACTTTTCATTTTAGGCATACTTTGCAGTTGAACCTAGTTGGTCATTTCCTCTAATTTTTAAGATCCAGCATAACCTGTATTTTCTAATTCCTCTAGTGAATGTGTACTTGTTTTATGATATTTGCAGAGTTTTAGATTTATCTTGGTTATTCTTATGGCCCAAGGTGGTATATTTGGTATGATTGTATTATGGATTTTAGATAAAGGTATTTTTGCTTTTTTTTTAAATGATGGGTCCCATCTGGAATCCAAATGAGTTTCTCTTTGCTTCTGTATTTTGAATTGTATGTGATATTGTATGCTGGGTTAGAGGGGGTATGTTTTTGTTTTATATAGCACTGTAGAATTAGTTTGCCCCGTATAAGTTTTTCATTTGCTTCTACATACAAACTTTCTACAAATGTTCTAAGTGCTCCAAACACAAATCTCAAACCTTCATGGAAGTTTCAGTTAACTATTTTGAGATATGATTTCCTTGCTGATTAGTATATGAAGTTTCCATAAGCTTGGATTGTATTATTGTTCTATATAATTTGAGCAGTATTTGCTGGTCTGTTCCCCAATTTTTGTGGGTCACCACTCAGAAGAGTTTTGTTCTCAGATATTTTTAGCTGTGGTATGAATGTTAGTTTCTTGTCAAGAACTATTTCCATGTACACATTTGGGATTTCTACCCCTTTAAGTTGCAATCTTGGATCATTATGCAATTTGTTTTTATTACAAAAATGTACGCATTTTGTTTTAGTTTTAGAACATCTGAAACCGTTTATTGTCCTCTGTTGGTCTTATTTATGCATTGCTGCAGATTTCTTTCTGTAGTGTGGATATTTTTGGATCAGTAACTAACAGCAAAACCTTCTACATACAATGATCCATTTATAAACTTGAGTGAGTTCTTTGCAATTTTATTTTAATACTGAACAGAGTGACAGATGATATATTCCCCTGTGATACTCCTTCTTCTTGGTTTTTTGGATTGGGCAGAACAGATCCAATGTAGACCTGAAAAGTTTTATTCAAAAGAAATATTTGATCATAAAAATACATCATTTGAGTTGTATTTTTATGATCAAATATTTTGTTCTATAATATATGGGTTTTGTGTTGGCTGTTAAACCCAGCAATGAGTATATAAAAGTACTTAATTAAAAAGAAAATAAATAAATAAAAATTGACTTCTACAAATGCTTTTGCTTTATGTGTCATTGATAGAATTTATAAAGTGTTCAATTATTCTTACAGGTTACAATTTTAAGTTAAATGGATCAATATTGAAAATAAATAATTTTGAGACAGTATACCCTTTGTGTGAGTGTGCAACTACAGGAGAGAATTTATAGATTAAGGCAAAAATCCTAGCAAAGATTAAAAAAATAATTCAAGATCATTCTCTCCTTTTTTCTTCAGTTTTGTTTTGTTCATTTTCCAATTTTTCACAGATTAGTAATTCTAACTGTTTAAGTGTTATATTTGTCTATAACTTTACTAATGTAGAACTTTCAAGTTTGTCCAAAAATGTCAATTGCCAATCAGATTTAATTCGTTACTGGAATGCTACTGTTGCAGATAGGATGAAATGAAAGAAATACCTTTTTGTAGCAAGGAAATTCTGTAAAAGTAACAATATAAATTTATGGCTATAAAGAGCAAAATGTTATTCTCTTTTTATTTGGATGATCAGTACTTATTTCTTTTTAAATGTGTCATTTTCAAAGGCTGTAGACATTCAGAAATAGTTATGAGTGATATATTTGCATCAAAATGTACTAGCCAAATCTAGATTTAAAATTTACTGAAGTCTACTCAGATAAGCATGGACATATTCTATAAATGCTCTTATTTAAAGACAAGATGATAATATATAAAGATGGTACCAGCACAGTTCTTCTGGGAAAACAAATGGGAGGATTCTTCTAGATAAATGACGACATGAGACAGCGATGCATAATTTCACCCACATTGTTCAACCCATTTCTAGAGAGAATCATGCATGAAACCTTGAACAACCATGTTCCTTCAATCTCTATCAGTGACAGACCTATCTGTAACTTACATTTTGCAGATGACATTGACCTCATAACAGGTAGTAACAGTGAACTCCAGGACCTGACCAACAAACTTTTTGAAAGAGCAGGAGCCTATGAAATGGAGGTCAGCTTCTTTAGAAATCCAAAGTAATGGTGAATAGCACAAACAGTAACACACCTGTGTCAACATTACCATGAATGGGAATTCACTGGAGGAAGTGTCCAGTTTTAAATACTTAAGAGCAATCTTGTTTGGTACCTACAACTTGGAAAACTGCACAAGGATTGCTAGAGCCATGGCAGCGAAGGCCAAATTGGCAAGAATATGGAGGAGCAAAATCAGCTTTCAAACAAAGTACAGACTGTACAAATCACTGTTTCCATTCTCCTATAGGGATGTGAAAAGTGGACAGTGTTGGTAGAGAGAAGTAGCCAAGCATTTGAGAACAAATGCATGAGAAAACTCCTTGGAACATAAAACAAAGGAGTTAATGCAGAAAAGGGTTGAAAGATTTGTGGGCCACCAGAAACTCCTTCTCACCATTGTCAAATGGAGAAAAATGGTGTATTTTGAACACATTACAAAGCACAACAGCCTGTCATAGCTGTTTAAAACCCTTTTTTTGTCATATAGGAAAATCCAACATGGCGCGTAAATGAAATATTTGGTGAAAAATCACATTCATCAGTAATATTTTAAACACTTCATAGAATCTGTCTATATTTCTGAGATGAGGTATTATGTACACTATTTACATTATTCGGACTATTGTCCTCATCTTTGTCGCCATATTTATTACAATGTTTCAGACGTTGTACACTCCGGCATTCTTCAAGTGGTTGGGATGTCAAACTGAACCCTTTATTTCACTCACTAGGGGTAGACTGTTCTAGTTCCACGTGCCATGTCTAATGGATGTCAGTTATCTCCTGCTTAATTACCTCTCCAAGTTCTCCACTGCCTTAAATAGGTATTGAATTCACACTCTTTGGGTCCTGTCACTGTGGGGAAAATTGTGAAAATAGCCCACGAATCTGTGCGTTGTGCAAACTCCGGCTGCTCAATAGTAAAAAGAACCAAAATGGCAGCACCCATGTTTTATGCCAGGCGGTCTCAGACAGTTAACACAAAATCTTGTTGTCTCGTATTCGTATGCAAATTATAGTCGGTCCTCGGCTGTATAAAGCAGGCACATTTTTGTTTCTGGGCACTTGGTTTTTTTGCTTGTGAGAAGGTTGGACGTATGACACTATCGTGTTTCCTATCTGCTACTATCAGTTGAGTTGTTGCTTTACAACAACACCTAACTAATGCCCTTATCCACTGTGCCATGTGTCCTCGAGGACATCTGTGTATGAATTTCTGAGTATTATAAACCTAATGTCTTCAGCCATTTTTTTTTTTTTTTACCAGAGTGCATATTGCAACTTTTTCTGTTATTATTTTATGTTTTTACCAGAGCTCAATTTTTTGTTGTTGTTATCACTTTTCTCTGGCACTCCTTATTACTGGTTCCCATATTGTATTCATTTCTCGGTTTGGTCGGTTCAGCAGATTTTTGTGGCCCAGCATATTAAACAGATTGAAAGATCAGAAGGTGACACACAAGGTCCATCACCCACCAGTGAATCAACATCAACCAATATCAGCTGAGAGCTTCTGAGGAGTCCGTATTGAATAAGGGTCTCAACTTCGCCACAACCATCAGGCGAGTGCCATACTTGGACATCAGTGCCAGAGTCAAGGTGGTGGCATTGAACTTCCCTCAGGTTCAGACGGATGAACTGAGATGGAAGGTGAGGCAGACCTTGGAGAAAGCCAATCCGCCCAGGTCAAACATCACGAAACTGGAGTGACTGGTGATCGGATCCCTACAGAGGAACGTAAACATCATCATACTACTGGCTGACAAAGGCAATGCAACTGTAGTGATAGACAAATCAGATTATACAAGAAAGGTTGAAGATCTCATTAGCAATGGTAGCTACAGCAAAGTAAAAAAGGATCCTATAATGAAAACGGAACGCAAACTGTCACAGATACTAATCAAGAACAAGGATCACTTTGCATCTAAGACATATAGGCAGTTATCACAGTGTTACACCAAACTACTGTATAATATACAGTCTCGGTAAGATTCACAAAGACTGTATTCCACTCATGCCGATTGTTAATTGCCAAGGCTCTGAGTCGCTTCCTTGTAGATATAATTGACTCATTGATTGGAAAGTCTCCTTCATATGTCCAAAACTCTGTCTACTTTGTGGAAATAATCAAAGATGCTCCTATCCTATCCAACCAGATGGTGAGCTTGGATGTGGCGAGTTTGTTCACCAAGGTACCCACAGAGGAGGCACTCTCAGTAGTCAGAGACAGATTGGCCTCTGACTCATCCCTAGAAGAATGGACCAGTATTCCAATAGATAATCTGATGGAGATGTTGACTTTCTGTACACAAACAACACACTTCGGAATGGAATCACACATATCGACACAATGAGGGCTTAGTAATGGGCTCATCATTATCACCAGCAATGGCGAATATATACATGGAATACTTTGAGGAAATGGCGTTAGAATCCATATCTCTAAATCCAACTCTATGGTTAAGGTACGTAGATGATACCTTCATACTCTGGCCAGACCAGGAAGATGTTCAGGTTCTACTGGACCATATGAACTCAGTAAGACCTTCGATAACAGTTCACAATGGAGAAAGAGAGTAATAACACACTCTCATTTCTGGATGTTCTAATATCTCAAACAGAGTATGGGTTCAAGACATCTGTATGCCGTAAACCGACATTCATCGGACAGTACCTCAATTTCAACTCCCACCATCCATACAGCATAAAGAACTGCTTACAACACCGAACAAAAGTAATAAGTGGCAACCCAGAGACATTAGATAAAGAATTGGTCAGTATAAGTAGTACCCTAAAATGTAACAACTACCCTGGGTACATGGCAGCAGCCTCAAAAAACTGGGATAGGTGGGTACAAATGGAGGACAACAACACTCAGAAAACAGTCTGTCTGTCTTATGTGAAGGGGTTATCAGAGAAAATACAAAGGATCTGCAGTCCATATAACATCAGGACAACCTTCAAAAGCCGGACGACACTTCGCAGCTATCTCTACTGAGTAAGACCCCTCCCATAGAGGAGAACATGACTAAAGACTGTGTGTACGCTATCCCATGCAGCTGCAGAAAGAAATATAAAGGGGAGACAGGCCGCCCCCTTAAAGTAAGGCTTCAAGAACACCAGAAAGCTGTAACACGAGGGGAAGTGGAAAAATCAGACGTGGCTGAGCACATATGGTGAGAAAAGGGAGATCACCACCCTCTGTGGGATCAGGTTGAAATCATAGATAAAGAACATCATTGGAAAATTTATAAACTTAAGGAATCAGCACATATGCTAGGCTACAAAAATCTCCTGAGCTGACCAAGTATAGAAATGAATAAAATATGGGAACCAGTAATAAGGAGTGCCAGAGAAAAGCAATAATAACAATGAAAATTGCGATATGAGCTCTGGTAAAAAAACATGCAATGATAACAGTAAAAAATTGCAATATGAGCACTGGTAAAAAAATGTTTGCTGAAGACATTAGGTTTATAATACCCAGAAATTCATACACAAGGACACCTGGCGCAATAGATAAAGGCGTTAGATCCGGTGACAGGAACCAAAGAATGTGATTTCAATACCTATTTTAGACAGTGGAGAACTTGGAGAGGGAATTAAGCAGGAGATAACTGATAACAGACATCCATTAGACATGGCACGTGGGACTAGAACAGTCTACCCTCAGTGAGCGAAATGAAGGATTCAGTTTGACACCCACCTGAAACGTAATAAATATGGCAACAAAGATGTGGACAATAGTCCGAATAATGTAAATAGTGTACCTCATAGAATGTAAAGTTCTTAAAGCAAGCCTGTGCCAAACTGTTTTCCCGAATAATCTTTGATGATTTGGCTGTCTGAAAAGGACAACATCAAAATGAAATAATGGAAATTGACTGTGAAAAACAATTATGCTCAATAAGTTTTCAATCAATCAGTAAACTTCTGTAGGTTTTCGGGCCACGTTATAGGATCCAGACGGCTATTGTTTGCACATGGAGTTATTCACTGGTAATTAATCTTTGATTTGGCTGTGAAGAATGTCACTTTGGAGTTAGCATTAAGAAATTATGCCCAATTTTCTGAGAAAAATCACCTTTTTTTATGAAAAGATATTTATTTTCACTTCAAAATATCATTCAAACTTCATCCCTTTCTCCTTAAGTTGGTGTGAACATTATTGAATAAGAGGAACGGCTAAATGACCCAGCGATGGGAAATATGAAAGACATCTGACAAAAAAAAACAATGTCAGCTAAGTGTTGTTGTCATTACCTGGGTCATGAGGTGTTAAAAACAAAACATGTCAAGCTATTGTTCAAACATAGGCTTTAAAAAAAAAAAAACAACCCTTATATCAAGACCTACCAATGTTGACCCCTTTTTTTTTCACTCTTTGCTCTTATCTGGGAGTGGTGGGTTTTATTATAAGCTGACAACAGTTTGTTTTGACTGTTTATTGCTGGCTGGCCTTTGACCCAGATATGTCAAAGTCAATTTGGCTTAATTTTCCTTATCACTGCTATTTTTTGAGGGGGAAAAAAAAAGACAAAAACTTTTGGTTTCTGGTGGTCAGGAATTGCAGATAAGTCTTTCGTCTTTTACTAAAAATTTCCATGGCCGGGTGTTAATTGTTTTAACCACTGGCAGTAATATAATTGAAAATTACCATTGGACTTTGTCGCATTTTGACCCCTCAAGGAATGTTGATTTCCTTCAAAACTCTCAATTTTATGCCTGAAATAGTTTGATCATGATTTAGGCGTTCTGATTCCCCCCCCCCCAAAAAAAAATGGTTAATATCCCATTAATGGGGAAAATTTTTGTTTAGAACTAGAAAAAATGCAAAATTTTCACTATTTTTTCACATTTTACTCTCTAAAGAAAAAAATTTTGAGTCATTTTTACTTTTAAATGAAATGCTTTCAGAAAATACCTAGTTTCATGGGGTTCAGATCAAAAGTTTCCTTGATATTTGTTCAGATGAATACAAAACAAGTCATTTTTCAATATTTTACCCCTATAAAAGAATGAAAATCCATTTTTTCAGAGAAAATAAGCTGTGACAAAATGACTTTTGCCATTTTTGTGATGATTTTTATTTGGGATAGAAAATTTTTACCATAGCAAATCTGAATTGACTTTATTTAAGTTTAGTGGGGCTATAGGAAACCTCAAACAGTTGTACTGTGCAAGACCATCATGCAAAGCACTGTTGAATGTGGAAGTAGGAAAGGATACCAATGTAAAAACTGGTTGGACAATGTCAAACAATGGACAGGTATGACTATACCAGAATTGCTGATGGCTACCATTGATAGATCGTTACAAAAGTCAATGGGATGATAATGATGATGATATGCATTTATAAATGATTTATCTGGCATTAATGTGGCAAATTTTGATTTTCCCTAGGGATCTTCTTTTCTTAGTCCATTTTAGGGGATGCAGTTTGCTGATAATTGGCCTCCTATATTTCTCAGAATACTTACTCTCATCAAACTTCAAATTTCTTTGTGTTCTTTTTCTATTTCCTCATATTGCTCTTTTCTCTTTTCAATGGACAGTTCATCTTTCTGATTGTCTTGTTCTTTGCAGATTTTTAATCAGTAAATCCTCGATACCATTGAATTTTTTATAATTATAAAGAGGGTAGATTAATGAAATAGTCATTAGTCTCTATTTTAGTTATCTCCATTTTATTGAATCTCAGTACATTATTTCAAGACTTGTTTCATTGCATCTCACTATTAAAACTTTCTAAAAAATTTTTACATCATAGGTGCACTAGTATATCATAGTTTTCTCAATTCTTTTTTCTTCATATCTACAGCTCAATATTGAAAAGTATAGAATTTTGTTAACAGCAAAAAATTTAAACATTGTGTCAACATTTTATTACAGTGTTAGAGATCATGAAAATTAAAAAAAATTGTTCTTTTGTGTTACTTTGTTGTTTTTTTATTAGTGGGAATTATGTAATAATTTATATCTATGTACTCTTTACATATGATACTTGCTATTTTCTGTCCTTTATTCATCTTACTTATTCTTTATTTTTGATATATCTCTACTCCATTTTGAGTACTTATTTTTATTCATTATATCAACATCTGTTCTTTTCCTCTTTGTTATCTCTACAAAGTTTCTTGATTTCATTCTCTCTTTCTCTTTATATAACTTAAACTGGTAATGGTATATACATACACTCTATAGAATAATTCCTGTATTCACTCTGTTCCTTCTATTTATCATCTTTATCTGTTAATCTATTTGTTGATAATTTGCCACTTTACTGAATTTCTGTAATGATCATGACACTGCAAGACAAACTAGATTTCTTTTCAAGGTGAATTTTGGATGCATTTCAAGATTTAAGAGAGAAAAAAAACGTTGTAGGAGTAAAGCTACAAACCAAGCTATAAATCAGTCAAGAAATCTCTCACTCAGTGAATGAGAATGCAAAAGACCCTCCCACACAACTGGTTGGATGAATCTGCCAACTAGCTGAACACAGTGACACCAGCTGACTTCTGTCACATAGGCACAAATATGATAAAATGGGGATTTCACATACAGATTGTAGATATAGAAATAAATATAACAAATGTGTGTAATTTATATTGTATACATGCACACGTGTGTGTGTGTGTGTGTGTGGAGTGATAGTTATAATATTAGTTAATCATAGGAACACACCAGAATATATATATATATATATATATATATATACATACATATGTGTGTGTGTGTGTGTGTATATATATACATATATAATAATAGGAGTCAGTAGGCTTTCCTTGGACAAGATTAGAGGCTCACACCTTGTTTCTTGTTTAGGAAGGGGTTCCCAGAACTCTCCCTCTCTTTCTCTCTGGCCTCTGTACTAGTGCTGCTGTGTTTCTTCCATGATGTGTGCAGTCTGTTGCCTCTTCATTCTGAGGGTACATGGTTGACAGTTTTCTGGTTGCTATTTGTGACTGGTAGTTAGGAGCCTTAACTCTTGTGTAGTGTTTTGAGCAGCCACTCTGATCAACAGTTGTATAATACCAGGGTGTCTGTAGTGCCATGTCCCTGCATTCACCTCCAGTAGGCAACCCTGAGGCCACATTATCTTGCAGGCTGTGCCAGCTTCTCTCTGCCCACGTAATGGTCAATAACTGTCTGCTTCCTCTACTTCAGGCCTTCTCATTTCTACTACCGTATTTACACATCATGATAGCTAATGACAATAAAAAAAAAAAACCTAAACCAACCCTTAAAAATTCACCTAAACCCTTTAACATTTCATTTTCTAATATCCGTGGCATTAGAACCAATTTCTGCATTATGGAATCTTTACTCATTGCAAACTGCCTGGATATACTGGCTCTCTGTGAGACCAACCTTGACTCATCTATTCTCTTTGACCTCTCGATCCCCGGCTACCTTCCTCTCTGACCTCTCGATCTCCGGCTACCTTCCTCTCCTTAGAAAAGACTCTTAAGCCCACATGTATGGCCTTGAAGTTTACGTGAAGGACCATCTCCTGCTGGCTAGAGAGCTGTCTCTTGAATCTCCAGACCATTTGTACATGTGTCTCTGGCTATCTCTTCTTAGTGCTATAAGCTACTTCTTCTTCCTCCCAAGACTGTGGTGTAATTGAATGCATTTCTGACAGCATTGACAAGGCTCTCTCGCTCCATCCGTTTGCTCACATATTCATGTTTAGTAATTTTAACACCCATCATACCAAGTGGCTTAAAAACGCTACTACTGACCTTAATTTTTCAATTTCTCAATCCCTCACGTAGATAGTTGACTTCACACACGTTTTCCCTACAACCTGGATGGTAAGGCTTCTCTTCTCAATCCATATCTGAGTCCTGTAGCGCCATGTAGCTCTGCCCACTTGGCAACTCTGGTCATGCTGTAGTCTCTGTCAACATATCTTTCAACTCCACCTCCTGCAAAGAACCTCCTATCGCTAGAACCTCATTCTGCTATCAACAAGCAGACTGGGACTCGTTCCGGGATTTCCTTTGCGATGTCCTCTGGGATGTTGTCTTTACACTCTCCGTTCAAGAATGTGCTTCTGAGGTTTCCTCCTGGGCTAAAGCTGAAATCGAGGCTTTCATCCCCTCAAGGAAATATCGGGTCAAATCGCGCTCCTCCTCTTGGTTCTCCACTGCTTGCTTAGCTGCCATTGCCATAGGAATCTCTTCTTCCACCTATATCGTAGCAACATGTTTGACTGCAATAGACGTCTCTTTGTCTCTGCCTGTAATGAATGTAAGCGTGTCCTCAATGAAGCAAAGTCACTATTTGCCGCTTGAATAAAAGAACGTGACCATGTAGTGTGTCTGGGTCTCAACTGATTCCAATGTCTTTTGCACCAAAATGTTTCCTCTTTTATGTCATATTTGACCTGTCCAATTCTTTTGGTTATCATTCCTTCTTCCTAATACTTTTTTCCAGCCCTAAAGTTCTTGAAAAAAAACTTTGTCACGTGGCTTATACACTTTAGTCATCTGGTTTTCTTTTCTAGCAGTTTTCTTCGCCGGACTAGGCAACAGGCTGTCGAACACAGTGTATTTTTCTCGCAAGCATTAACTCTGCTGGCGATAACCTTGGCATCGTATTTGGGTTTGGTGTGATTCTATATACTGCCAAAAATTTTTGAATGCTTCTTTCATTTGTGTCCACGCCTTGGTTTTTCTTCAACACTCATTTAAAGGTGTCCATGAATTTTTCTGCCTGTCCATTCAATCTTAGATGATAAACTGGCATTGTCACATGATCAATGAACAATGAAGTACAGAATTCCTTGAATTCTCTTCCCGTAAACTGCATTCCGTTGTCGCTGACTAAAGTTTTAGGGAGTCCAAAGCAACTAAAAATTTCATTAAGTGCATTTATTCTATTTGTTGTTTATCAGCTCTGCATAGTCGATATGCAATCGAGTCCATGAGGCATCTGTCTTGGCCATGGTTGAATCTTTTTTGGTGGATCCCTTGCTGCCATTTGACATCCTCTGCACTGTTTCACCAAATTTTCTATGTCTTGGTCCATCCTCGGCCAATATGTATAGCCTCTCATTAGACATTTCATTCTTGAAATCCCCGGATGGCCAGTGTGGAATTCTTTCAGCATTTTCTTTTGTAGAGTAACCGGCATTACAACTCTATCTGCGTATAGTAATACCTGTTTGCAGATTGAAAAAGGTGACACACTACTTTCTTTTTTAGTTGTCTTGTTCAACCAGACTTGCTTTTTCATTTTTTAATGACATCATCATTCACCGCTGCTTTTTTCACATCTTCTAGCGTAACTGGTAGTTCTCTAATAGTGTTGCATAACAGACCTGACAATTCACTTTCGTCTCTTAGCACCGCTATTACTGTTTCTTCCAGTGGTTCAATATATCTAGATATCAATCTTGATAACCCATTGGCGTGACCTAGCTTCTTTGAAGGCACATATTCTATTTTGAAATTATAATTCAAGAGAATTACACCCCAACGCTGTAGTCGATTTGCCGTGTGAGTTGGTATATCCTTTTTTGAACCAAATATTGTTAACAGTGGTTTGTGGTCTGTTTTCAGAATAAATTCTCTTCTGTATAGAAACCTGTGAAATTTTTTTACAGCTTAGATTATTGCTAAACTCTCTTTTTCGATTTGACTGTAACTTTGTTCCGCAGGCAGTAACGTTCTCGAGGCATGTTCTATTGGCTTCGTAGATCCGTCCTCGAATTTATGAAGCAATACTGCACCTAGTCCCTCATTACTGGTATCTGCTGCTACAATGATTTTCCTCTTCAGGTTGAAATGCGCTAACAATAGGTCTGCTAAATAGACAGCTTTTTATTTTTTAAAAGCCTGTTTGCATTCTTTCGACCATGTCCACTTTACGCCCTTTTTCACCAAATCATTTAAAGGAGCTCTCATATCATACATTTTTGGGATATAAATGCTATATTTTATCTTCTTTAAGAAGAACTCGCATTTTTCGGCAGCTTGAACCTGTATTCCTCAATTCTCTGAAATACCGCTCTAATATGCGTTTTGTGTTGTGCCTTGTTTTAATCAAAATATCATCTAAATATGCGATTACACACTCCATACCAGCCAACATTGTGTCCATTATTTGCTGGAATAGGCTTGGAGCTACCTTCAATCCAAAACGAAGATGATTTAGTTTAAAAATCCCTTTATGCATGTTAATTGTCAGGTACTTCAAGCATTCTTCACTGACTTTAACCTGAAGGTAAGCCTCTGACAAGTTCAACTTTGAAAAAACTACCTCCGTTAATTTAGTGAATATATACTCCAGAGATGGTAGAGGGTACACATGGTCTTTCACATGATCATTTAAGCCTGTCGAAAAGCAAACACTCTGATTTATCATTTTTTCTTCTTTATATATACAGTTGGAGATGCCCAATCCGAGTAATCGACTTTTGAAATTATGCCAATTTTCTCCAACCTTTCTAATTCCTCATTCATTGTGCCTAGTGCCGAAAATGGTACTTTTTTCTTTGGTTTAAAGATTGGTTTAACATTTTCTTTCAATTCAAAGTTGACTTCTGTTTTTGTGCACAGACCTAGTCCTTCTGAAAAGATGCGTGGGAATTCGCCTTTCAAAACCATAATAAATCTTTCTGTTTGTTTCGTCTTATAGTTCTCTATAACGTTAACTTTGTTACTGAAAGAATTAATCGGTAACTCCCATAAATTAAACAATACGATCCAGTCTGTACCAAAGAGGTTTACTGAACCAGGGAGCACATACACTTTTGATTTGTGAATTTTTCCCATGAATGTGATGTTACATTTTAATTCACCTCTAAAGTTAAGTCTTTTTCCTGACACTCCCCTCGCAATTTTGTCTGTGTTAGTCAATGGTGGGTAACTGATTTTTCCCCATGTTTGCTCGTTTATTACCAAGATATCACTTCCTGAATGAAGTAATAATTTTACAGTCTTCCCATTTATTTTTACATTTAGGTATTTTCTTCTTTGACCCTCCTCAATTTTGTTTTTCGACAAAACTACGTTCACCTTTGTTTGAGACTTTGATTTTACTTTTCTCTGTTTTGCCCAACAATGGGAACTTCTATGGCCTACACGCCCACAATTAAAACATATTTTATCCCTAAAGAAACAATCCTTTTTTATATGCCGTCCTCCACACGAACTGCATATAATTTTTCTTTCTTTATTTTGTATCCACTTCTGTTGTCTTACAGTTTGTACTCGCAAAATGCCCTTCTTCTCAATCCGAGTATTATCTTTTTTTTATGTTTATAAGTCGCTGACATTCTTCCGTTATTTTTTGTAGCGTAATCTTTGGATCCTGTTCCATGATAGTGAGGATTCTTGATCTAATTTCTTTGTCCTTCGGTGTCGTTAGACCCTGCACAAAAATTAGACACTTCAACATGTCGCTTGACAATTCCTTTAATTTAAATGCCTCACACTCTGCATTAACCATACCTGCATATGTGACAAAATCATCATTCTCTTGTTTTATGATATTTAGACACTTGTATCATGTATGAAACAGACTATCTCTTTCATCGAAAATTTTTAACAAAATTTCTACTGTTTCACTGAATGTAATTTCTTCTGGCTTCTTTGGGAGGATTAAATTCGTGTATTTTGTATTTTCTTCTGTTTCCAACTTCTGCAACAATAGAGTGATTTTCTCCTTGTCGGACCATTGTTCGCATCTTTTTGTAAATATTGTTTCAAACCTACAAGAATAAACCAGAAACGTTGAACCACTGTCAGGGTCATATTTAAATTCAGAGAGTGAATTTGAAATTCCTTCAGCAGAAAAAAATCTAGAACCAGGTTCTTTTGTTGTCCTAGATAATACGTCTTCCCAAAATGCTTTCTTGTCTTTTGCCTGTTGTTTGAATAACTTTACAAACCTTTCTTGTTGCTGAATAAGTTGTGGTTGTTGTTGTTGGAATTGTTGCTGTAAAGTGACTTGTAGTACCTTTATTTAATTCTGCAATTTGTTCCATTCTGCCAATGTATCCACAAGAAAAAAATTTTGCTCCAATGTATGTAGACAATAAAATTTTCTATGTCCAAACAAGAGGTGGGGGGGCAATTTCTTACTTTCTGTAAGTATTGCACAAGTTTTTCCTTTTCTAACGTTCCTCATTAATAAGCGTTGAAACAAAAATGAGGGAAAAATTACTTAATTTCTGTAAGTGTCAAACAAGTCTTTCTAACGTTCTTCATTAGTAAGGGTTGTCAACTGGATATTTTT
Organism: Acanthosepion lycidas; assembly: GCA_963932145.1. Taxonomy (NCBI): domain Eukaryota; kingdom Metazoa; phylum Mollusca; class Cephalopoda; order Sepiida; family Sepiidae; genus Acanthosepion; species Acanthosepion lycidas. Next base: position 42,594 of record CAWVQA010000413.1, read on the forward strand.
TTTTGTTTGTTTTAACTTGAGTCATTTTGAATCTCATTGCCAACTGATATGTCCCGGAAAGGGATATATTTGTTTGAAGCAGCAAAGTGGTGTTGGACTATTGTAACAGAGTAGAACAATCTAGCAGGTAACCGTAATGGACTGGTCCTCGTTGTAGGGGTAGGCAATATGCATAGGCAATAGGCGAAGACAATAGGTGTCCTCTGTAGGCGGCGTCGTACCTCCACATCAGTCTGTATTTATGGCTGACACCAGCCAATCATATTACTGTGAGGGGGAACCCAGGTGTATGCATATTCATTACATCACTTTCCTTTTAATAACGACAAACGTTTTGACAATAAAATTTTGTTTTTATTAAGTTTCGGGCTTTTTCATCATAGTATGCTGTTTTTTCAGCGAATTAGTGGAGGTATTTATACAAAAGCATTGTTCAGTGCTTTTCATGAGATACCCTTTGGCGTTTTTAGTTTTAACTAATTTCATTCAAAAGCCACAATCTTTGAGTGTATTTTGATTGCTCTCATTTAGAGTAGATTTTTTAAATTTGTCAATCCTGGTATATTTTTTAGGGAAAATGCACATTTTCAGAATGTGTGTTTTTTTCCTTTTTTTTTAACAAAGGTTTGTGGAGAAGGTATTGTGAATGATCAAACTTGTCAAAAGTTGAGATCTTTTTGCTGAACAATGCTTCACAGTTAAGTAGACTAGTTAAGGTTGAAAGTGATATTACTTGAGAATAAATGATGTTATAAAGTACATAAGATAGCCAATAGGTACAATATCAAAATCAAATTTGGAAAATCATTTTGCTCTAATTTGGTTATTGCTGGGGCCTAGAAATATGCTGACTGCTTTTCCCCACTCTCAAAGGGGCCTGTCGGTTGGCTGTGGGTGGTGATCTGTAATGCTTGAGGATGACATCCTGGTGACTGAGTGACCATAACTGTGAAGATTAATGTGAATTGCAACACTCTATTTTGACACTTAGTTGGGCTAGACGAATATTTGAAGAGGTCCAAGCAGTCAGCTTGTTATGCCAAGCCCTAACAATTATATGCACACACACACACACACACTTATTTTAAACTACTTCAGTTCAGATATCATTAGGATTAACAATAGACCTATGTCCATCTGTAAGTACCACCAAAGATTCACAAAAAAAATGAGCATACATGAAAAATGCTCCAAACTTAATAAAAACAAAGTTCTATTGTCAAAATCTTTCTTATTAAGAGAAAATACCAAAGGAGTTTTTGATTATTAAATTATATTTTTTAATCCTTTTTAGAACCTTCAAAATTTGGGTTAAATTTTCTTTTTCTTGCATTAGCCAATAATTAATATAGGAAATTTTAGCATCTTTTTGTTGTGAAAAAAACATTGGATTTAGTACTTCTTACAAAAATCAAATGACTGTCAGATTTTAATGAAACTTTCAGGACTTATTCACAAATGAATGAAATTATTTTAGAAATATCTCTTTTTTTTTTTTTTTTTTTTTTTTTTTTTTTTTTTTAGAAAATCTTGGTAAAATATTTGTAATTTTATGAAATTTTGAGAAATTAATTTTTGTGGAGCTTAATTAGTTATAAGCTGAAGTCCTTAGAGAATTTAAATCATCAATTACTTTTTGTAAAACAGGACCCCCAGTTACTGAAAATATGCTGTAAATTGTAAAATAAAAAATGCAAAATACCTTTTGCAATCAATAGTGAATTTTTACTAGATTCATTTTCAATTTTGAAAAATTTTAATAAAAAATTATTTATAAAGTTTTAAATATTAATTAATATAAAGTATATATATATATATATATATGGTTGCTGCAAAAATAATGACGTGATAATGTCGTTCTTTGACGTATTTTTTAACGTCAAAAATGACATTATTACGTCATTATTTTTGCACCAACCTAATATATATATATATATATATATATATATATCTTATATATGCATGTTACTTACTAGAAACCACTGAATATCAGTGATAGAGCTAACATATTTAGTTGGATTGATGTGAGTTTTGCGATCGTCAGACAAACTGATTAATTTTTAAATTTTGGATTTATATAGGGTTGCATATATCGGTGTTTTTATGGAAGTTGGAGGAAAAATTTTCATTGGGACGCCACTCATATTTATGCAAACATACATACATGCCCATGCAGTCATTGACACCAAGAGACACACACATGCATGCATGCTCATCCACTGGAGCTCACACAAACATAAACATATATGAACAGTATGGGACTTGGCATATATACGTATGTATGTGTCGTTGTGTACATATGTACGCATTTGGTTGCTGTGTTCTGTGTTGGATTATGTAGGGAATATTGTTTTGATTGTTGCACTGTCAACGTGCAGGCCGTTTTTCTATTTTTTTGTTTGGTGAA
>CAWVQA010000414.1:0-34203 GCA_963932145.1 Acanthosepion lycidas
CTTTTAATTACATAGCGATTTACATGCAAAATCTAGCTTTTTTCACTACTTTTTAACGCTAGTTTGTAAATATCAATAACTGTTTGAAAACATTAGAAAAACAATGAAATTATTGAAAATCGATATGAAATCAATCAAAACTTATTGATTTTAACTAGTTTCACAAGTTTTGACAAAGTTTTATTTAAGATTTTATGTTTTACACAACTTTTAATTACATAGCGATTTACATGCAAAATCTAGCTTTTTTCACTACTTTTTAACGCTAGTTTGTAAATATCAATAACTGTTTGAAAACATTAGAAAAACAATGAAATTATTGAACATCGATATGAAATCAATCAAAACTTATTGATTTTAACTAGTTTCACAAGTTTTGACAAAGTTTTATTTAAGATTTTATGTTTTACACAACTTTTAATTACATAGCGATTTACATGCAAAATCTACCTTTTTTCACTCCTTTTTAACGCTAGTTTGTAAATATCAATAACTGAAAACATTAGAAAAACAATGAAATTATTGAAAATCGATATGAAATCAATCAAAACTTATTGATTTTAACTAGTTTCACAAGTTTTGACAAAGTTTTATTTAAGATTTTATGTTTTACACAACTTTTAATTACATAGCGATTTACATGCAAAATCTAGCTTTTTTCACTACTTTTTAACGCTAGTTTGTAAATATCAATAACTGTTTGAAAACATTAGAAAAACAATGAAATTATTGAAAATCGATATGAAATCAATCAAAACTTATTGATTTTAACTAGTTTCACAAGTTTTGACAAAGTTTTATTTAAGATTTTATGTTTTACACAACTTTTAATTACATAGCGATTTACATGCAAAATCTAGCTTTTTTCACTCCTTTTTAACGCTAGTTTGTAAATATCAATAACTGTTTGAAAACATTAGAAAAACAATGAAATTATTGAAAATCGATATGAAATCAATCAAAACTTATTGATTTTAACTAGTTTCACAAGTTTTGACAAAGTTTTATTTACGATTTTATGTTTTACACAACTTTTAAGTACATAGCGATTTACATGCAAAATCTAGCTTTTTTCACTACTTTTTAACGCTAGTTTGTAAATATCAATAACTGTTTGAAAACATTAGAAAAACAATGAAATTATTGAAAATCGATATGAAATCAATCAAAACTTATTGATTTTAACTAGTTTCACAAGTTTTGACAAAGTTTTATTTACGATTTTATGTTTTACACAACTTTTAATTACATAGCGATTTACATTCAAAATCTAGCTTTTTTCACTACTTTTTAACGTTAGTTTGTAAATATCAATAACTGTTTGAAAACATTAGAAAAACAATGAAATTATTGAAAATCGATATGAAATCAATCAAAACTTATTGATTTTAACTAGTTTCACAAGTTTTGACAAAGTTTTATTTACGATTTTATGTTTTACACAACTTTTAATTACATAGCGATTTACATTCAAAATCTAGCTTTTTTCACTACTTTTTAACGTTAGTTTGTAAATATCAATAACTGTTTGAAAACATTAGAAAAACAATGAAATTATTGAAAATCGATATGAAATCAATTAAAACTTATTGATTTTAACTAGTTTCACAAGTTTTGACAAAGTTTTATTTACGATTTTATGTTTTACACAACTTTTAATTACATAGCGATTTACATTCAAAATCTAGCTTTTTTCACTACTTTTTAACGTTAGTTTGTAAATATCAATAACTGTTTGAAAACATTAGAAAAACAATGAAATTATTGAAAATCGATATGAAATCAATCAAAACTTATTGATTTTAACTAGTTTCACAAGTTTTGACAAAGTTTTATTTACGATTTTATGTTTTACACAACTTTTAATTACATAGCGATTTACATTCAAAATCTAGCTTTTTTCACTACTTTTTAACGTTAGTTTGTAAATATCAATAACTGTTTGAAAACATTAGAAAAACAATGAAATTATTGAAAATCGATATGAAATCAATCAAAACTTATTGATTTTAACTAGTTTCACAAGTTTTGACAAAGTTGTATTTAAGATTTTATGTTTTACACAACTTTTAATTACATAGCGATTTACATGCAAAATCTAGCTTTTTTCACTACTTTTTAACGCTAGTTTGTAAATATCAATAACTGTTTGAAAACATTAGAAAAACAATGAAATTATTGAAAATCGATATGAAATCAATCAAAACTTATTGATTTTAACTAGTTTCACAAGTTTTGACAAAGTTTTATTTAAGATTTTATGTTTTACACAACTTTTAATTACATAGCGATTTACATGCAAAATCTAGCTTTTTTCACTACTTTTTAACGCTAGTTTGTAAATATCAATAACTGTTTGAAAACATTAGAAAAACAATGAAATTATTGAAAATCGATATGAAATCAATCAAAACTTATTGATTTTAACTAGTTTCACAAGTTTGACAAAGTTTTATTTAAGATTTTATGTTTTACACAACTTTTAATTACATAGCGATTTACATGCAAAATCTAGCTTTTTTCACTACTTTTTAACGCTAGTTTGTAAATATCAATAACTGTTTGAAAACATTAGAAAAACAATGAAATTATTGAAAATCGATATTAAATCAATCAAAACTTATTGATTTTAACTAGTTTCACAAGTTTTGACAAAGTTTTATTTAAGATTTTATGTTTTACACAACTTTTAATTACATAGCGATTTACATGCAAAATCTAGCCTTTTTCACTACTTTTTAACGCTAGTTTGTAAATATCAATAACTGTTTGAAAACATTAGAAAAACAATGAAATTATTGAAAATCGATATGAAATCAATCAAAACTTATTGATTTTAACTAGTTTCACAAGTTTTGACAAAGTTTTATTTACGATTTTATGTTTTACACAACTTTTAATTACATAGCGATTTACATTCAAAATCTAGCTTTTTTCACTACTTTTTAACGTTAGTTTGTAAATATCAATAACTGTTTGAAAACATTAGAAAAACAATGAAATTATTGAAAATCGATATGAAATCAATCAAAACTTATTGATTTTAACTAGTTTCACAAGTTTTGACAAAGTTTTATTTACGATTTTATGTTTTACACAACTTTTAATTACATAGCGATTTACATTCAAAATCTAGCTTTTTTCACTACTTTTTAACGTTAGTTTGTAAATATCAATAACTGTTTGAAAACATTAGAAAAACAATGAAATTATTGAAAATCGATATGAAATCAATCAAAACTTATTGATTTTAACTAGTTTCACAAGTTTTGACAAAGTTGTATTTAAGATTTTATGTTTTACACAACTTTTAATTACATAGCGATTTACATGCAAAATCTAGCTTTTTTCACTACTTTTTAACGCTAGTTTGTAAATATCAATAACTGTTTGAAAACATTAGAAAAACAATGAAATTATTGAAAATCGATATGAAATCAATCAAAACTTATTGATTTTAACTAGTTTCACAAGTTTTGACAAAGTTTTATTTAAGATTTTATGTTTTACACAACTTTTAATTACATAGCGATTTACATGCAAAATCTAGCTTTTTTCACTACTTTTTAACGCTAGTTTGTAAATATCAATAACTGTTTGAAAACATTAGAAAAACAATGAAATTATTGAAAATCGATATGAAATCAATCAAAACTTATTGATTTTAACTAGTTTCACAAGTTTGACAAAGTTTTATTTAAGATTTTATGTTTTACACAACTTTTAATTACATAGCGATTTACATGCAAAATCTAGCTTTTTTCACTGCTTTTTAACGCTAGTTTGTTAATATCAATAACTGTTTGAAAACATTAGAAAAACAATGAAATTATTGAAAATCGATATGAAATCAATCAAAACTTATTGATTTTAACTAGTTTCACAAGTTTTGACAAAGTTTTATTTAAGATTTTATGTTTTACACAACTTTCAATTACATAGCGATTTACATGCAAAATCTAGCTTTTTTCACTACTTTTTAACGCTAGTTTGTAAATATCAATAACTGTTTGAAAACATTAGAAAAACAATGAAATTATTGAAAATCGATATGAAATCAATCAAAACTTATTGATTTTAACTAGTTTCACAAGTTTTGACAAAGTTTTATTTAAGATTTTATGTTTTACACAACTTTTAATTACATAGCGATTTACATGCAAAATCTAGCTATTTTCACTACTTTTTAACGTTAGTTTGTAAATATCAATAACTGTTTGAAAACATTAGAAAAACAATGAAATTATTGAAAATCGATATGAAATCAATCAAAACTTATTGATTTTAACTAGTTTCACAAGTTTTGACAAAGTTTTATTTAAGATTTTATGTTTTACACAACTTTTAATTACATAGCGATTTACATGCAAAATCTAGCTTTTTTCACTACTTTTTAACGCTAGTTTGTAAATATCAATAACTGTTTGAAAACATTAGAAAAACAATGAAATTATTGAAAATCGATATGAAATCAATCAAAACTTATTGATTTTAACTAGTTTCACAAGTTTTGACAAAGTTTTATTTAAGATTTTATGTTTTACACAACTTTTAATTACATAGCGATTTACATGCAAAATCTAGCTTTTTTCACTACTTTTTAACGCTAGTTTGTAAATATCAATAACTGTTTGAAAACATTAGAAAAACAATGAAATTATTGAAAATCGATATGAAATCAATCAAAACTTATTGATTTTAACTAGTTTCACAAGTTTGACAAAGTTTTATTTAAGATTTTATGTTTTACACAACTTTTAATTACATAGCGATTTACATGCAAAATCTAGCTTTTTTCACTGCTTTTTAACGCTAGTTTGTAAATATCAATAACTGTTTGAAAACATTAGAAAAACAATGAAATTATTGAAAATCGATATGAAATCAATCAAAACTTATTGATTTTAACTAGTTTCACAAGTTTTGACAAAGTTTTATTTAAGATTTTATGTTTTACACAACTTTCAATTACATAGCGATTTACATGCAAAATCTAGCTTTTTTCACTACTTTTTAACGCTAGTTTGTAAATATCAATAACTGTTTGAAAACATTAGAAAAACAATGAAATTATTGAAAATCGATATGAAATCAATCAAAACTTATTGATTTTAACTAGTTTCACAAGTTTTGACAAAGTTTTATTTAAGATTTTATGTTTTACACAACTTTCAATTACATAGCGATTTACATGCAAAATCTAGCTTTTTTCACTACTTTTTAACGTTAGTTTGTAAATATAAATAACTGTTTGAAAACATTAGAAAAACAATGAAATTATTGAAAATCGATATGAAATCAATCAAAACTTATTGATTTTAACTAGTTTCACAAGTTTTGACAAAGTTTTATTTAAGATTTTATGTTTTACACAACTTTTAATTACATAGCGATTTACATGCAAAATCTAGCATTTTTCACTACTTTTTAACGCTAGTTTGTAAATATCAATAACTGTTTGAAAACATTAGAAAAACAATGAAATTATTGAAAATCGATATGAAATCAATCAAAACTTATTGATTTTAACTAGTTTCACAAGTTTTGACAAAGTTTTATTTACGATTTTATGTTTTACACAACTTTTAATTACATAGCGATTTACATGCAAAATCTAGCTTTTTTCACTACTTTTTAACGCTAGTTTGTAAATATCAATAACTGTTTGAAAACATTAGAAAAACAATGAAATTATTGAAAATCGATATGAAATCAATCAAAACTTATTGATTTTAACTAGTTTCACAAGTTTTGACAAAGTTTTATTTAAGATTTTATGTTTTACACAACTTTTAATTACATAGCGATTTACATGCAAAATCTAGCTATTTTCACTACTTTTTAACGTTAGTTTGTAAATATCAATAACTGTTTGAAAACATTAGAAAAACAATGAAATTATTGAAAATCGATATGAAATCAATCAAAACTTATTGATTTTAACTAGTTTCACAAGTTTTGACAAAGTTTTATTTAAGATTTTATGTTTTACACAACTTTTAATTACATAGCGATTTACATGCAAAATCTAGCTTTTTTCACTACTTTTTAACGCTAGTTTGTAAATATCAATAACTGTTTGAAAACATTAGAAAAACAATGAAATTATTGAAAATCGATATGAAATCAATCAAAACTTATTGATTTTAACTAGTTTCACAAGTTTTGACAAAGTTTTATTTACGATTTTATGTTTTACACAACTTTAATTACATAGCGATTTACATTCAAAATCTAGCTTTTTTCACTACTTTTTAACGTTAGTTTGTAAATATCAATAACTGTTTGAAAACATTAGAAAAACAATGAAATTATTGAAAATCGATATGAAATCAATCAAAACTTATTGATTTTAACTAGTTTCACAAGTTTTGACAAAGTTTTATTTAAGATTTTATGTTTTACACAACTTTTAATTACATAGCGATTTACATGCAAAATCTAGCTTTTTTCACTACTTTTTAACGCTAGTTTGTAAATATCAATAACTGTTTGAAAACATTAGAAAAACAATGAAATTATTGAAAATCGATATGAAATCAATCAAAACTTATTGATTTTAACTAGTTTCATAAGTTTTGACAAAGTTTTATTTAAGATTTTATGTTTTACACAACTTTTAATTACATAGCGATTTACATGCAAAATCTAGCATTTTTCACTACTTTTTAACGCTAGTTTGTAAATATCAATAACTGTTTGAAAACATTAGAAAAACAATGAAATTATTGAAAATCGATATGAAATCAATCAAAACTTATTGATTTTAACTAGTTTCACAAGTTTTGACAAAGTTTTATTTACGATTTTATGTTTTACACAACTTTTAATTACATAGCGATTTACATGCAAAATCTAGCTTTTTTCACTACTTTTTAACGCTAGTTTGTAAATATCAATAACTGTTTGAAAACATTAGAAAAACAATGAAATTATTGAAAATCGATATGAAATCAATCAAAACTTATTGATTTTAACTAGTTTCACAAGTTTTGACAAAGTTTTATTTAAGATTTTATGTTTTACACAACTTTTAATTACATAGCGATTTACATGCAAAATCTAGCTTTTTTCACTACTTTTTAACGCTAGTTTGTAAATATCAATAACTGTTTGAAAACATTAGAAAAACAATGAAATTATTGAAAATCGATATGAAATCAATCAAAACTTATTGATTTTAACTAGTTTCACAAGTTTTGACAAAGTTTTATTTAAGATTTTATGTTATACACAACTTTTAATTACATAGCGATTTACATGCAAAATCTAGCATTTTTTCACTACTTTTTAACGCTAGTTTGTAAATATCAATAACTGTTTGAAAACATTAGAAAAACAATGAAATTATTGAAAATCGATATGAAATCAATCAAAACTTATTGATTTTAACTAGTTTCACAAGTTTTGACAAAGTTTTATTTACGATTTTATGTTTTACACAACTTTTAATTACATAGCGATTTACATGCAAAATCTAGCTATTTTCACTACTTTTTAACGTTAGTTTGTAAATATCAATAACTGTTTGAAAACATTAGAAAAACAATGAAATTATTGAAAATCGATATGAAATCAATCAAAACTTATTGATTTTAACTAGTTTCACAAGTTTTGACAAAGTTTTATTTAAGATTTTATGTTTTACACAACTTTTAATTACATAGCGATTTACATGCAAAATCTAGCTTTTTTCACTACTTTTTAACGCTAGTTTGTAAATATCAATAACTGTTTGAAAACATTAGAAAAACAATGAAATTATTGAAAATCGATATGAAATCAATCAAAACTTATTGATTTTAACTAGTTTCACAAGTTTTGACAAAGTTTTATTTACGATTTTATGTTTTACACAACTTTTAATTACATAGCGATTTACATTCAAAATCTAGCTTTTTTCACTACTTTTTAACGTTAGTTTGTAAATATCAATAACTGTTTGAAAACATTAGAAAAACAATGAAATTATTGAAAATCGATATGAAATCAATCAAAACTTATTGATTTTAACTAGTTTCACAAGTTTTGACAAAGTTTTATTTAAGATTTTATGTTTTACACAACTTTTAATTACATAGCGATTTACATGCAAAATCTAGCTTTTTTCACTACTTTTTAACGCTAGTTTGTAAATATCAATAACTGTTTGAAAACATTAGAAAAACAATGAAATTATTGAAAATCGATAAGAAATCAATCAAAACTTATTGATTTTAACTAGTTTCACAAGTTTTGACAAAGTTTTATTTAAGATTTTATGTTTTACACAACTTTTAATTACATAGCGATTTACATGCAAAATCTAGCCTTTTTCACTACTTTTTAACGCTAGTTTGTAAATATCAATAACTGTTTGAAAACATTAGAAAAACAATGAAATTATTGAAAATCGATATGAAATCAATCAAAACATTGATTTTAACTAGTTTCACAAGTTTTGACAAAGTTTTATTTAAGATTTTATGTTTTACACAACTTTTAATTACATAGCGATTTACATGCAAAAATTAGCTTTTTTCACTACTTTTTAACGTTAGTTTGTAAATATCAATAACTGTTTGAAAACATTAGAAAAACAATGAAATTATTGAAAATCGATATGAAATCAATCAAAACTTATTGATTTTAACTAGTTTCACAAGTTTTGACAAAGTTTTATTTAAGATTTTATGCTTTACACAACTTTTAATTACATAGCGATTTACATGCAAAATCTAGCTTTTTTCACTACTTTTTAACGCTAGTTTGTAAATATCAATAACTGTTTGAAAACATTAGAAAAACAATGAAATTATTGAAAATCGATATGAAATCAATCAAAACTTATTGATTTTAACTAGTTTCACAAGTTTGACAAAGTTTTATTTAAGATTTTATGTTTTACACAACTTTTAATTACATAGCGATTTACATGCAAAATCTAGCTTTTTTCACTACTTTTTAACGCTAGTTTGTAAATATCAATAACTGTTTGAAAACATTAGAAAAACAATGAAATTATTGAAAATCGATATGAAATCAATCAAAACTTATTGATTTTAACTAGTTTCACAAGTTTTGACAAAGTTTTATTTAAGATTTTATGTTTTACACAACTTTTAATTACATAGCGATTTACATGCAAAATCTTGCTTTTTTCACTACTTTTTAACGCTCGTTTGTAAATATCAATAACTGTTTGAAAACATTAGAAAAACAATGAAATTATTGAAAATCGATATGAAATCAATCAAAACTTATTGATTTTAACTAGTTTCACAAGTTTTGACAAAGTTTTATTTAAGATTTTATGTTTTACACAACTTTTAATTACATAGCGATTTACATGCAAAATCTAGCTTTTTTCACTACTTTTTAACGCTAGTTTGTAAATATCAATAACTGTTTGAAAACATTAGAAAAACAATGAAATTATTGAAAATCGATATGAAATCAATCAAAACTTATTGATTTTAACTAGTTTCACAAGTTTTGACAAAGTTTTATTTAAGATTTTATGTTTTACACAACATTTAATTACACAGCGATTTACATTCAAAATCTAGCTTTTTTCACTACTTTTTAACGTTAGTTTGTAAATATCAATAACTGTTTGAAAACATTAGAAAAACAATGAAATTATTGAAAATCGATATGAAATCAATCAAAACTTATTGATTTTAACTAGTTTCACAAGTTTTGACAAAGTTTTATTTAAGATTTTATGTTTTACACAACTTTTAATTACATAGCGATTTACATGCAAAATCTAGCTTTTTTCACTAATTTTTAACGCTAGTTTGTAAATATCAATAACTGTTCGAAAACATTAGAAAAACAATGAAATTATTGAAAATCGATATTAAATCAATCAAAACTTATTGATTTTAACTAGTTTCACAAGTTTTGACAAAGTTTTATTTAAGATTTTATGTTTTACACAACTTTTAATTACATAGCGATTTACATGCAAAATCTAGCTTTTTTCACTACTTTTTAACGTTAGTTTGTAAATATCAATAACTGTTTGAAAACATTAGAAAAACTAATGAAATTATTGAAAATCGATATGAAATCAATCAAAACTTATTGATTTTAACTAGTTTCACAAGTTTTGACAAAGTTTTATTGAAGATTTTATGTTTTACACAACTTTTAATTACATAGCGATTTACATGCAAAATCTAGCTTTTTTCACTACTTTTTAACGCTAGTTTGTAAATATCAATAACTGTTTGAAAACATTAGAAAAACAATGAAATTATTGAAAATCGATATGAAATCAATCAAAACTTATTGATTTTAACTAGTTTCACAAGTTTTGACAAAGTTTTATTTAAGATTTTGTTTTACACAACTTTTAATTACATAGCGATTTACATGCAAAATCTAGCTTTTTTCACTACTTTTTAACGCTAGTTTGTAAATATCAATAACTGTTTGAAAACATTAGAAAAACAATGAAATTATTGAAAATCGATATGAAATCAATCAAAACTTATTGATTTTAACTAGTTTCACAAGTTTTGACAAAGTTTTATTTAAGATTTTATGTTTTACACAACTTTTAATTACATAGCGATTTACATGCAAAATCTTGCTTTTTTCACTACTTTTTAACGCTCGTTTGTAAATATCAATAACTGTTTGAAAACATTAGAAAAACAATGAAATTATTGAAAATCGATATGAAATCAATCAAAACTTATTGATTTTAACTAGTTTCACAAGTTTTGACAAAGTTTTATTTAAGATTTTATGTTTTACACAACATTTAATTACACAGCGATTTACATTCAAAATCTAGCTTTTTTCACTACTTTTTAACGTTAGTATGTAAATGTCAATAACTGTTTGAAAACATTAGAAAAACAATGAAATTATTGAAAATCGATATGAAATCAATCAAAACTTATTGATTTTAACTAGTTTCACAAGTTTTGACAAAGTTTTATTTAAGATTTTATGTTTTACACAACTTTTAATTACATAGCGATTTACATGCAAAATCTAGCTTTTTTCACTACTTTTTAACGCTAGTTTGTAAATATCAATAACTGTTTGAAAACATTAGAAAAACAATGAAATTATTGAAAATCGATATGAAATCAATCAAAACTTATTGATTTTAACTAGTTTCACAAGTTTTGACAAAGTTTTATTTAAGATTTTATGTTTTACACAACATTTAATTACACAGCGATTTACATTCAAAATCTAGCTTTTTTCACTACTTTTTAACGTTAGTTTGTAAATATCAATAACTGTTTGAAAACATTAGAAAAACAATGAAATTATTGAAAATCGATATGAAATCAATCAAAACTTATTGATTTTAACTAGTTTCACAAGTTTTGACAAAGTTTTATTTAAGATTTTATGTTTTACACAACTTTTAATTACATAGCGATTTACATGCAAAATCTAGCTTTTTTCACTAATTTTTAACGCTAGTTTGTAAATATCAATAACTGTTCGAAAACATTAGAAAAACAATGAAATTATTGAAAATCGATATTAAATCAATCAAAACTTATTGATTTTAACTAGTTTCACAAGTTTTGACAAAGTTTTATTTAAGATTTTATGTTTTACACAACTTTTAATTACATAGCGATTTACATGCAAAATCTAGCTTTTTTCACTACTTTTTAACGTTAGTTTGTAAATATCAATAACTGTTTGAAAACATTAGAAAAACTAATGAAATTATTGAAAATCGATATGAAATCAATCAAAACTTATTGATTTTAACTAGTTTCACAAGTTTTGACAAAGTTTTATTGAAGATTTTATGTTTTACACAACTTTTAATTACATAGCGATTTACATGCAAAATCTAGCTTTTTTCACTACTTTTTAACGCTAGTTTGTAAATATCAATAACTGTTTGAAAACATTAGAAAAACAATGAAATTATTGAAAATCGATATGAAATCAATCAAAACTTATTGATTTTAACTAGTTTCACAAGTTTTGACAAAGTTTTATTTAAGATTTTGTTTTACACAACTTTTAATTACATAGCGATTTACATGCAAAATCTAGCTTTTTTCACTACTTTTTAACGCTAGTTTGTAAATATCAATAACTGTTTGAAAACATTAGAAAAACAATGAAATTATTGAAAATCGATATGAAATCAATCAAAACTTATTGATTTTAACTAGTTTCACAAGTTTTGACAAAGTTTTATTTAAGATTTTATGTTTTACACAACTTTTAATTACATAGCGATTTACATGCAAAATCTTGCTTTTTTCACTACTTTTTAACGCTCGTTTGTAAATATCAATAACTGTTTGAAAACATTAGAAAAACAATGAAATTATTGAAAATCGATATGAAATCAATCAAAACTTATTGATTTTAACTAGTTTCACAAGTTTTGACAAAGTTTTATTTAAGATTTTATGTTTTACACAACATTTAATTACACAGCGATTTACATTCAAAATCTAGCTTTTTTCACTACTTTTTAACGTTAGTATGTAAATGTCAATAACTGTTTGAAAACATTAGAAAAACAATGAAATTATTGAAAATCGATATGAAATCAATCAAAACTTATTGATTTTAACTAGTTTCACAAGTTTTGACAAAGTTTTATTTAAGATTTTATGTTTTACACAACTTTTAATTACATAGCGATTTACATGCAAAATCTAGCTTTTTTCACTAATTTTTAACGCTAGTTTGTAAATATCAATAACTGTTCGAAAACATTAGAAAAACAATGAAATTATTGAAAATCGATATTAAATCAATCAAAACTTATTGATTTTAACTAGTTTCACAAGTTTTGACAAAGTTTTATTTAAGATTTTATGTTTTACACAACTTTTAATTACATAGCGATTTACATGCAAAATCTAGCTTTTTTAACTACTTTTTAACGCTAGTTTGTAAATATCAATAACAGTTTGAAAACATTAGAAAAACAATGAAATTATTGAAAATCGATATGAAATCAATCAAAACTTATTGATTTTAACTAGTTTCACAAGTTTTGACAAAGTTTTATTTAAGATTTTATGTTTTACACAACTTTTAATTACATAGCGATTTACATGCAAAATCTAGCTTTTTTCACTACTTTTTAACGCTAGTTTGTAAATATCAATAACTGTTTGAAAACATTAGAAAAACAATGAAATTATTGAAAATCGATATGAAATCAATCAAAACTTATTGATTTTAACTAGTTTCACAAGTTTTGACAAAGTTTTATTTAAGATTTTATGTTTTACACAACTTTCAATTACATAGCGATTTACATGCAAAATCTAGCTTTTTTCACTACTTTTTAACGCTAGTTTGTAAATATCAATAACTGTTTGAAAACATTAGAAAAACAATGAAATTATTGAAAATCGATATGAAATCAATCAAAACTTATTGATTTTAACTAGTTTCACAAGTTTTGACAAAGTTTTATTTAAGATTTTATGTTTTACACAACTTTTAATTACATAGCGATTTACATGCAAAAACTAGCTTTTTTCACTACTTTTTAACGCTAGTTTGTAAATATCAATAACTGTTTGAAAACATTAGAAAAACAATGAAATTATTGAAAATCGATATGAAATCAATCAAAACATTGATTTTAACTAGTTTCACAAGTTTTGACAAAGTTTTATTTAAGATTTTATGTTTTACACAACTTTTAATTACATAGCGATTTACATGCAAAATCTTGCTTTTTTCACTACTTTTTAACGCTCGTTTGTAAATATCAATAACTGTTTGAAAACATTAGAAAAACAATGAAATTATTGAAAATCGATATGAAATCAATCAAAACTTATTGATTTTAACTAGTTTCACAAGTTTTGACAAAGTTTTATTTAAGATTTTATGTTTTACACAACTTTTAATTACATAGCGATTTACATGCAAAATCTAGCTTTTTTCACTACTTTTTAACGCTAGTTTGTAAATATCAATAACTGTTTGAAAACATTAGAAAAACAATGAAATTATTGAAAATCGATATGAAATCAATCAAAACTTATTGATTTTAACTAGTTTCACAAGTTTTGACAAAGTTTTATTTAAGATTTTATGTTTTACACAACATTTAATTACACAGCGATTTACATTCAAAATCTAGCTTTTTTCACTACTTTTTAACGTTAGTTTGTAAATATCAATAACTGTTTGAAAACATTAGAAAAACAATGAAATTATTGAAAATCGATATGAAATCAATCAAAACTTATTGATTTTAACTAGTTTCACAAGTTTTGACAAAGTTTTATTTAAGATTTTATGTTTTACACAACTTTTAATTACATAGCGATTTACATGCAAAATCTAGCTTTTTTCACTAATTTTTAACGCTAGTTTGTAAATATCAATAACTGTTCGAAAACATTAGAAAAACAATGAAATTATTGAAAATCGATATTAAATCAATCAAAACTTATTGATTTTAACTAGTTTCACAAGTTTTGACAAAGTTTTATTTAAGATTTTATGTTTTACACAACTTTTAATTACATAGCGATTTACATGCAAAATCTAGCTTTTTTCACTACTTTTTAACGTTAGTTTGTAAATATCAATAACTGTTTGAAAACATTAGAAAAACTAATGAAATTATTGAAAATCGATATGAAATCAATCAAAACTTATTGATTTTGACTAGTTTCACAAGTTTTGACAAAGTTTTATTGAAGATTTTATGTTTTACACAACTTTTAATTACATAGCGATTTACATGCAAAATCTAGCTTTTTTCACTACTTTTTAACGCTAGTTTGTAAATATCAATAACTGTTTGAAAACATTAGAAAAACAATGAAATTATTGAAAATCGATATGAAATCAATCAAAACTTATTGATTTTAACTAGTTTCACAAGTTTTGACAAAGTTTTATTTAAGATTTTATGTTTTACACAACTTTCAATTACATTGCGATTTACATGCAAAATCTAGCTTTTTTCACTACTTTTTAACGCTAGTTTGTAAATATCAATAACTGTTTGAAAACATTAGAAAAACAATGAAATTATTGAAAATCGATATGAAATCAATCAAAACTTATTGATTTTAACTAGTTTCACAAGTTTTGACAAAGTTTTATTTAAGATTTTATGTTTTACACAACTTTTAATTACATAGCGATTTACATGCAAAAACTAGCTTTTTTCACTACTTTTTAACGCTAGTTTGTAAATATCAATAACTGTTTGAAAACATTAGAAAAACAATGAAATTATTGAAAATCGATATGAAATCAATCAAAACATTGATTTTAACTAGTTTCACAAGTTTTGACAAAGTTTTATTTAAGATTTTATGTTTTACACAACTTTTAATTACATAGCGATTTACATGCAAAAATTAGCTTTTTTCACTACTTTTTAACGTTAGTTTGTAAATATCAATAACTGTTTGAAAACATTAGAAAAACAATGAAATTATTGAAAATCGATATGAAATCAATCAAAACTTATTGATTTTAACTAGTTTCACAAGTTTTGACAAAGTTTTATTTAAGATTTTATGCTTTACACAACTTTTAATTACATAGCGATTTACATGCAAAATCTAGCTTTTTTCACTACTTTTTAACGCTAATTTGTAAATATCAATAACTGTTTGAAAACATTAGAAAAACAATGAAATTATTGAAAATCGATATGAAATCAATCAAAACTTATTGATTTTAACTAGTTTCACAAGTTTGACAAAGTTTTATTTAAGATTTTATGTTTTACACAACTTTTAATTACATAGCGATTTACATGCAAAATCTAGCTTTTTTCACTACTTTTTAACGCTAGTTTGTAAATATCAATAACTGTTTGAAAACATTAGAAAAACAATGAAATTATTGAAAATCGATATGAAATCAATCAAAACTTATTGATTTTAACTAGTTTCACAAGTTTTGACAAAGTTTTATTTAAGATTTTATGTTTTACACAACTTTTAATTACATAGCGATTTACATGCAAAATCTTGCTTTTTTCACTACTTTTTAACGCTCGTTTGTAAATATCAATAACTGTTTGAAAACATTAGAAAAACAATGAAATTATTGAAAATCGATATGAAATCAATCAAAACTTATTGATTTTAACTAGTTTCACAAGTTTTGACAAAGTTTTATTTAAGATTTTATGTTTTACACAACTTTTAATTACATAGCGATTTACATGCAAAATCTAGCTTTTTTCACTACTTTTTAACGCTAGTTTGTAAATATCAATAACTGTTTGAAAACATTAGAAAAACAATGAAATTATTGAAAATCGATATGAAATCAATCAAAACTTATTGATTTTAACTAGTTTCACAAGTTTTGACAAAGTTTTATTTAAGATTTTATGTTTTACACAACATTTAATTACACAGCGATTTACATTCAAAATCTAGCTTTTTTCACTACTTTTTAACGTTAGTTTGTAAATATCAATAACTGTTTGAAAACATTAGAAAAACAATGAAATTATTGAAAATCGATATGAAATCAATCAAAACTTATTGATTTTAACTAGTTTCACAAGTTTTGACAAAGTTTTATTTAAGATTTTATGTTTTACACAACTTTTAATTACATAGCGATTTACATGCAAAATCTAGCTTTTTTCACTAATTTTTAACGCTAGTTTGTAAATATCAATAACTGTTCGAAAACATTAGAAAAACAATGAAATTATTGAAAATCGATATTAAATCAATCAAAACTTATTGATTTTAACTAGTTTCACAAGTTTTGACAAAGTTTTATTTAAGATTTTATGTTTTACACAACTTTTAATTACATAGCGATTTACATGCAAAATCTAGCTTTTTTCACTACTTTTTAACGTTAGTTTGTAAATATCAATAACTGTTTGAAAACATTAGAAAAACTAATGAAATTATTGAAAATCGATATGAAATCAATCAAAACTTATTGATTTTGACTAGTTTCACAAGTTTTGACAAAGTTTTATTGAAGATTTTATGTTTTACACAACTTTTAATTACATAGCGATTTACATGCAAAATCTAGCTTTTTTCACTACTTTTTAACGCTAGTTTGTAAATATCAATAACTGTTTGAAAACATTAGAAAAACAATGAAATTATTGAAAATCGATATGAAATCAATCAAAACTTATTGATTTTAACTAGTTTCACAAGTTTTGACAAAGTTTTATTTAAGATTTTATGTTTTACACAACTTTTAATTACATAGCGATTTACATGCAAAATCTAGCTTTTTTCACTACTTTTTAACGCTAGTTTGTAAATATCAATAACTGTTTGAAAACATTAGAAAAACAATGAAATTATTGAAAATCGATATGAAATCAATCAAAACTTATTGATTTTAACTAGTTTCACAAGTTTTGACAAAGTTTTATTTAAGATTTTGTTTTACACAACTTTTAATTACATAGCGATTTACATGCAAAATCTAGCTTTTTTCACTACTTTTTAACGCTAGTTTGTAAATATCAATAACTGTTTGAAAACATTAGAAAAACAATGAAATTATTGAAAATCGATATGAAATCAATCAAAACTTATTGATTTTAACTAGTTTCACAAGTTTTGACAAAGTTTTATTTAAGATTTTATGTTTTACACAACTTTTAATTACATAGCGATTTACATGCAAAATCTTGCTTTTTTCACTACTTTTTAACGCTCGTTTGTAAATATCAATAACTGTTTGAAAACATTAGAAAAACAATGAAATTATTGAAAATCGATATGAAATCAATCAAAACTTATTGATTTTAACTAGTTTCACAAGTTTTGACAAAGTTTTATTTAAGATTTTATGTTTTACACAACATTTAATTACACAGCGATTTACATTCAAAATCTAGCTTTTTTCACTACTTT
Source organism: Acanthosepion lycidas (assembly GCA_963932145.1). NCBI lineage: Eukaryota > Metazoa > Mollusca > Cephalopoda > Sepiida > Sepiidae > Acanthosepion > Acanthosepion lycidas. Next base: position 17,838 of record CAWVQA010000414.1, read on the forward strand.
TTAACGTTAGTTTGTAAATATCAATAACTGTTTGAAAACATTAGAAAAACAATGAAATTATTGAAAATCGATATGAAATCAATCAAAACTTATTGATTTTAACTAGTTTCACAAGTTTTGACAAAGTTTTATTTAAGATTTTATGTTTTACACAACTTTTAATTACATAGCGATTTACATGCAAAATCTAGCTTTTTTCACTAATTTTTAACGCTAGTTTGTAAATATCAATAACTGTTCGAAAACATTAGAAAAACAATGAAATTATTGAAAATCGATATTAAATCAATCAAAACTTATTGATTTTAACTAGTTTCACAAGTTTTGACAAAGTTTTATTTAAGATTTTATGTTTTACACAACTTTTAATTACATAGCGATTTACATGCAAAATCTAGCTTTTTTCACTACTTTTTAACGCTAGTTTGTAAATATCAATAACAGTTTGAAAACATTAGAAAAACAATGAAATTATTGAAAATCGATATGAAATCAATCAAAACTTATTGATTTTAACTAGTTTCACAAGTTTTGACAAAGTTTTATTTAAGATTTTATGTTTTACACAACTTTTAATTACATAGCGATTTACATGCAAAATCTAGCTTTTTTCACTACTTTTTAACGCTAGTTTGTAAATATCAATAACTGTTTGAAAACATTAGAAAAACAATGAAATTATTGAAAATCGATATGAAATCAATCAAAACTTATTGATTTTAACTAGTTTCACAAGTTTTGACAAAGTTTTATTTAAGATTTTATGTTTTACACAACTTTCAATTACATAGCGATTTACATGCAAAATCTAGCTTTTTTCACTACTTTTTAACGTTAGTTTGTAAATATCAATAACTGTTTGAAAACATTAGAAAAACAATGAAATTATTGAAAATCGATATGAAATCAATCAAAACTTATTGATTTTAACTAGTTTCACAAGTTTTGACAAAGTTTTATTTAAGATTTTATGTTTTACACAACTTTTAATTACATAGCGATTTACATGCAAAATCTAGCTTTTTTCACTACTTTTTAACGCTAGTTTGTAAATATCAATAACTGTTTGAAAACATTAGAAAAACAATGAAATTATTGAAAATCGATATGAAATCAATCAAAACTTATTGATTTTAACTAGTTTCACAAGTTTTGACAAAGTTTTATTTAAGATTTTATGTTTTACACAACATTTAATTACACAGCGATTTACATTCAAAATCTAGCTTTTTTCACTACTTTTTAACGTTAGTTTGTAAATATCAATAACTGTTTGAAAACATTAGAAAAACAATGAAATTATTGAAAATCGATATGAAATCAATCAAACTTATTGATTTTAACTAGTTTCACAAGTTTTGACAAAGTTTTATTTAAGATTTTATGTTTTACACAACTTTTAATTACATAGCGATTTACATGCAAAATCTAGCTTTTTTCACTAATTTTTAACGCTAGTTTGTAAATATCAATAACTGTTCGAAAACATTAGAAAAACAATGAAATTATTGAAAATCGATATTAAATCAATCAAAACTTATTGATTTTAACTAGTTTCACAAGTTTTGACAAAGTTTTATTTAAGATTTTATGTTTTACACAACTTTTAATTACATAGCGATTTACATGCAAAATCTAGCTTTTTTCACTACTTTTTAACGTTAGTTTGTAAATATCAATAACTGTTTGAAAACATTAGAAAAACTAATGAAATTATTGAAAATCGATATGAAATCAATCAAAACTTATTGATTTTGACTAGTTTCACAAGTTTTGACAAAGTTTGATTGAAGATTTTATGTTTTACACAACTTTTAATTACATAGCGATTTACATGCAAAATCTAGCTTTTTTCACTACTTTTTAACGCTAGTTTGTAAATATCAATAACTGTTTGAAAACATTAGAAAAACAATGAAATTATTGAAAATCGATATGAAATCAATCAAAACTTATTGATTTTAACTAGTTTCACAAGTTTTGACAAAGTTTTATTTAAGATTTTATGTTTTACACAACTTTCAATTACATAGCGATTTACATGCAAAATCTAGCTTTTTTCACTACTTTTTAACGCTAGTTTGTAAATATCAATAACTGTTTGAAAACATTAGAAAAACAATGAAATTATTGAAAATCGATATGAAATCAATCAAAACATTGATTTTAACTAGTTTCACAAGTTTTGACAAAGTTTTATTTAAGATTTTATGTTTTACACAACTTTTAATTACATAGCGATTTACATGCAAAAATTAGCTTTTTTCACTACTTTTTAACGTTAGTTTGTAAATATCAATAACTGTTTGAAAACATTAGAAAAACAATGAAATTATTGAAAATCGATATGAAATCAATCAAAACTTATTGATTTTAACTAGTTTCACAAGTTTTGACAAAGTTTTATTTAAGATTTTATGCTTTACACAACTTTTAATTACATAGCGATTTACATGCAAAATCTAGCTTTTTTCACTACTTTTTAACGCTAGTTTGTAAATATCAATAACTGTTTGAAAACATTAGAAAAACAATGAAATTATTGAAAATCGATATGAAATCAATCAAAACTTATTGATTTTAACTAGTTTCACAAGTTTGACAAAGTTTTATTTAAGATTTTATGTTTTACACAACTTTTAATTACATAGCGATTTACATGCAAAATCTAGCTTTTTTCACTACTTTTTAACGCTAGTTTGTAAATATCAATAACTGTTTGAAAACATTAGAAAAACAATGAAATTATTGAAAATCGATATGAAATCAATCAAAACTTATTGATTTTAACTAGTTTCACAAGTTTTGACAAAGTTTTATTTAAGATTTTATGTTTTACACAACTTTTAATTACATAGCGATTTACATGCAAAATCTTGCTTTTTTCACTACTTTTTAACGCTCGTTTGTAAATATCAATAACTGTTTGAAAACATTAGAAAAACAATGAAATTATTGAAAATCGATATGAAATCAATCAAAACTTATTGATTTTAACTAGTTTCACAAGTTTTGACAAAGTTTTATTTAAGATTTTATGTTTTACACAACTTTTAATTACATAGCGATTTACATGCAAAATCTAGCTTTTTTCACTACTTTTTAACGCTAGTTTGTAAATATCAATAACTGTTTGAAAACATTAGAAAAACAATGAAATTATTGAAAATCGATATGAAATCAATCAAAACTTATTGATTTTAACTAGTTTCACAAGTTTTGACAAAGTTTTATTTAAGATTTTATGTTTTACACAACATTTAATTACACAGCGATTTACATTCAAAATCTAGCTTTTTTCACTACTTTTTAACGTTAGTTTGTAAATATCAATAACTGTTTGAAAACATTAGAAAAACAATGAAATTATTGAAAATCGATATGAAATCAATCAAAACTTATTGATTTTAACTAGTTTCACAAGTTTGACAAAGTTTTATTTAAGATTTTATGTTTTACACAACTTTTAATTACATAGCGATTTACATGCAAAATCTAGCTTTTTTCACTACTTTTTAACGCTAGTTTGTAAATATCAATAACTGTTTGAAAACATTAGAAAAACAATGAAATTATTGAAAATCGATATGAAATCAATCAAAACTTATTGATTTTAACTAGTTTCACAAGTTTTGACAAAGTTTTATTTAAGATTTTATGTTTTACACAACTTTTAATTACATAGCGATTTACATGCAAAATCTTGCTTTTTTCACTACTTTTTAACGCTCGTTTGTAAATATCAATAACTGTTTGAAAACATTAGAAAAACAATGAAATTATTGAAAATCGATATGAAATCAATCAAAACTTATTGATTTTAACTAGTTTCACAAGTTTTGACAAAGTTTTATTTAAGATTTTATGTTTTACACAACTTTTAATTACATAGCGATTTACATGCAAAATCTAGCTTTTTTCACTACTTTTTAACGCTAGTTTGTAAATATCAATAACTGTTTGAAAACATTAGAAAAACAATGAAATTATTGAAAATCGATATGAAATCAATCAAAACTTATTGATTTTAACTAGTTTCACAAGTTTTGACAAAGTTTTATTTAAGATTTTATGTTTTACACAACATTTAATTACACAGCGATTTACATTCAAAATCTAGCTTTTTTCACTACTTTTTAACGTTAGTTTGTAAATATCAATAACTGTTTGAAAACATTAGAAAAACAATGAAATTATTGAAAATCGATATGAAATCAATCAAAACTTATTGATTTTAACTAGTTTCACAAGTTTTGACAAAGTTTTATTTAAGATTTTATGTTTTACACAACTTTTAATTACATAGCGATTTACATGCAAAATCTAGCTTTTTTCACTAATTTTTAACGCTAGTTTGTAAATATCAATAACTGTTCGAAAACATTAGAAAAACAATGAAATTATTGAAAATCGATATTAAATCAATCAAAACTTATTGATTTTAACTAGTTTCACAAGTTTTGACAAAGTTTTATTTAAGATTTTATGTTTTACACAACTTTTAATTACATAGCGATTTACATGCAAAATCTAGCTTTTTTCACTACTTTTTAACGTTAGTTTGTAAATATCAATAACTGTTTGAAAACATTAGAAAAACTAATGAAATTATTGAAAATCGATATGAAATCAATCAAAACTTATTGATTTTGACTAGTTTCACAAGTTTTGACAAACTTTTATTGAAGATTTTATGTTTTACACAACTTTTAATTACATAGCGATTTACATGCAAAATCTAGCTTTTTTCACTACTTTTTAACGCTAGTTTGTAAATATCAATAACTGTTTGAAAACATTAGAAAAACAATGAAATTATTGAAAATCGATATGAAATCAATCAAAACTTATTGATTTTAACTAGTTTCACAAGTTTTGACAAAGTTTTATTTAAGATTTTATGTTTTACACAACTTTTAATTACATAGCGATTTACATGCAAAATCTAGCTTTTTTCACTACTTTTTAACGCTAGTTTGTAAATATCAATAACTGTTTGAAAACATTAGAAAAACAATGAAATTATTGAAAATCGATATGAAATCAATCAAAACTTATTGATTTTAACTAGTTTCACAAGTTTTGACAAAGTTTTATTTAAGATTTTGTTTTACACAACTTTTAATTACATAGCGATTTACATGCAAAATCTAGCTTTTTTCACTACTTTTTAACGCTAGTTTGTAAATATCAATAACTGTTTGAAAACATTAGAAAAACAATGAAATTATTGAAAATCGATATGAAATCAATCAAAACTTATTGATTTTAACTAGTTTCACAAGTTTTGACAAAGTTTTATTTAAGATTTTATGTTTTACACAACTTTTAATTACATAGCGATTTACATGCAAAATCTTGCTTTTTTCACTACTTTTTAACGCTCGTTTGTAAATATCAATAACTGTTTGAAAACATTAGAAAAACAATGAAATTATTGAAAATCGATATGAAATCAATCAAAACTTATTGATTTTAACTAGTTTCACAAGTTTTGACAAAGTTTTATTTAAGATTTTATGTTTTACACAACATTTAATTACACAGCGATTTACATTCAAAATCTAGCTTTTTTCACTACTTTTTAACGTTAGTTTGTAAATATCAATAACTGTTTGAAAACATTAGAAAAACAATGAAATTATTGAAAATCGATATGAAATCAATCAAAACTTATTGATTTTAACTAGTTTCACAAGTTTTGACAAAGTTTTATTTAAGATTTTATGTTTTACACAACTTTTAATTACATAGCGATTTACATGCAAAATCTAGCTTTTTTCACTAATTTTTAACGCTAGTTTGTAAATATCAATAACTGTTCGAAAACATTAGAAAAACAATGAAATTATTGAAAATCGATATTAAATCAATCAAAACTTATTGATTTTAACTAGTTTCACAAGTTTTGACAAAGTTTTATTTAAGATTTTATGTTTTACACAACTTTTAATTACATAGCGATTTACATGCAAAATCTAGCTTTTTTCACTACTTTTTAACGCTAGTTTGTAAATATCAATAACAGTTTGAAAACATTAGAAAAACAATGAAATTATTGAAAATCGATATGAAATCAATCAAAACTTATTGATTTTAACTAGTTTCACAAGTTTTGACAAAGTTTTATTTAAGATTTTATGTTTTACACAACTTTTAATTACATAGCGATTTACATGCAAAATCTAGCTTTTTTCACTACTTTTTAACGCTAGTTTGTAAATATCAATAACTGTTTGAAAACATTAGAAAAACAATGAAATTATTGAAAATCGATATGAAATCAATCAAAACTTATTGATTTTAACTAGTTTCACAAGTTTTGACAAAGTTTTATTTAAGATTTTATGTTTTACACAACTTTCAATTACATAGCGATTTACATGCAAAATCTAGCTTTTTTCACTACTTTTTAACGTTAGTTTGTAAATATAAATAACTGTTTGAAAACATTAGAAAAACAATGAAATTATTGAAAATCGATATGAAATCAATCAAAACTTATTGATTTTAACTAGTTTCACAAGTTTTGACAAAGTTTTATTTAAGATTTTATGTTTTACACAACTTTTAATTACATAGCGATTTACATGCAAAATCTAGCTTTTTTCACTACTTTTTAACGCTAGTTTGTAAATATCAATAACTGTTTGAAAACATTAGAAAAACAATGAAATTATTGAAAATCGATATGAAATCAATCAAAACTTATTGATTTTAACTAGTTTCACAAGTTTTGACAAAGTTTTATTTAAGATTTTATGTTTTACACAACTTTTAATTACATAGCGATTTACATGCAAAAACTAGCTTTTTTCACTACTTTTTAACGTTAGTTTGTAAATATCAATAACTGTTTGAAAACATTAGAAAAACAATGAAATTATTGAAAATCGATATGAAATCAATCAAAACTTATTGATTTTAACTAGTTTCACAAGTTTTGACAAAGTTTTATTTAAGATTTTATGTTTTACACAACTTTTAATTACATAGCGATTTACATGCAAAATCTAGCTTTTTTCACTACTTTTTAACGCTAGTTTGTAAATATCAATAACTGTTTGAAAACATTAGAAAAACAATGAAATTATTGAAAATCGATATGAAATCAATCAAAACTTATTGATTTTAACTAGTTTCACAAGTTTTGACAAAGTTTTATTTAAGATTTTATGTTTTACACAACTTTTAATTACATAGCGATTTACATGCAAAAACTAGCTTTTTTCACTACTTTTTAACGCTAGTTTGTAAATATCAATAACTGTTTGAAAACATTAGAAAAACAATGAAATTATTGAAAATCGATATGAAATCAATCAAAACTTATTGATTTTAACTAGTTTCACAAGTTTTGACAAAGTTTAATTTAAGATTTTATGTTTTACACAACATTTAATTACATAGCGATTTACATGCAAAATCTAGCTTTTTTCACTACTTTTTAACGTTAGTTTGTAAATATAAATAACTGTTTGAAAACATTAGAAAAACAATGAAATTATTGAAAATCGATATGAAATCAATCAAAACTTATTGATTTTAACTAGTTTCACAAGTTTTGACAAAGTTTTATTTAAGATTTTATGTTTTACACAACTTTTAATTACATAGCGATTTACATGCAAAATCTAGCTTTTTTCACTACTTTTTAACGCTAGTTTGTAAATATCAATAACTGTTTGAAAACATTAGAAAAACAATGAAATTATTGAAAATCGATATGAAATCAATCAAAACTTATTGATTTTAACTAGTTTCACAAGTTTTGACAAAGTTTTATTTAAGATTTTATGTTTTACACAACTTTTAATTACATAGCGATTTACATGCAAAAACTAGCTTTTTTCACTACTTTTTAACGCTAGTTTGTAAATATCAATAACTGTTTGAAAACATTAGAAAAACAATGAAATTATTGAAAATCGATATGAAATCAATCAAAACTTATTGATTTTAACTAGTTTCACAAGTTTTGACAAAGTTTTATTTAACATTTTATGTTTTACACAACTTTCAATTACATAGCGATTTACATGCAAAATCTAGCTTTTTTCACTACTTTTTAACGTTAGTTTGTAAATATAAATAACTGTTTGAAAACATTAGAAAAACAATGAAATTATTGAAAATCGATATGAAATCAATCAAAACTTATTGATTTTAACTAGTTTCACAAGTTTTGACAAAGTTTTATTTAAGATTTTATGTTTTACACAACTTTTAATTACATAGCGATTTACATGCAAAATCTAGCTTTTTTCACTACTTTTTAACGTTAGTTTGTAAATACAATAACTGTTTGAAAACATTAGAAAAACAATGAAATTATTGAAAATCTATATGAAATCAATCAAAACTTATTGATTTTAATTAGTTTCACAAGTTTTGACAAAGTTTTATTTACGATTTTATGTTTTACACAACTTTTAATTACATAGCGATTTACATTCAAAATCTAGCTTTTTTCACTACTTTTTAACGTTAGTTTGTAAATATCAATAACTGTTTGAAAACATTAGAAAAACAATGAAATTATTGAAAATCGATATGAAATCAATCAAAACTTATTGATTTTAACTTGTTTCACAAGTTTTGACAAAGTTTTATTTAAGATTTTATGTTTTACACAACTTTTAATTACATAGCGATTTACATGCAAAATCTAGCTTTTTTCACTACTTTTTAACGTTAGTTTGTAAATATCAATAACTGTTTGAAAACATTAGAAAAACAATGAAATTATTGAAAATCGATATGAAATCAATCAAAACTTATTGATTTTAACTAGTTTCACAAGTTTTGACAAAGTTTTATTTAACATTTTATGTTTTACACAACTTTCAATTACATAGCGATTTACATGCAAAATCTAGCTTTTTTCACTACTTTTTAACGTTAGTTTGTAAATATAAATAACTGTTTGAAAACATTAGAAAAACAATGAAATTATTGAAAATCGATATGAAATCAATCAAAACTTATTGATTTTAACTAGTTTCACAAGTTTTGACAAAGTTTTATTTAAGATTTTATGTTTTACACAACTTTTAATTACATAGCGATTTACATGCAAAATCTAGCTTTTTTCACTACTTTTTAACGTTAGTTTGTAAATACAATAACTGTTTGAAAACATTAGAAAAACAATGAAATTATTGAAAATCTATATGAAATCAATCAAAACTTATTGATTTTAATTAGTTTCACAAGTTTTGACAAAGTTTTATTTACGATTTTATGTTTTACACAACTTTTAATTACATAGCGATTTACATTCAAAATCTAGCTTTTTTCACTACTTTTTAACGTTAGTTTGTAAATATCAATAACTGTTTGAAAACATTAGAAAAACAATGAAATTATTGAAAATCGATATGAAATCAATCAAAACTTATTGATTTTAACTTGTTTCACAAGTTTTGACAAAGTTTTATTTAAGATTTTATGTTTTACACAACTTTTAATTACATAGCGATTTACATGCAAAATCTAGCTTTTTTCACTACTTTTTAACGTTAGTTTGTAAATATCAATAACTGTTTGAAAACATTAGAAAAACAATGAAATTATTGAAAATCGATATGAAATCAATCAAAACTTATTGATTTTAACTAGTTTCACAAGTTTTGACAAAGTTTAATTTAAGATTTTATGTTTTACACAACTTTTAATTACATAGCGATTTACATGCAAAATCTAGCTTTTTTCACTACTTTTTAACGTTAGTTTGTAAATATAAATAACTGTTTGAAAACATTAGAAAAACAATGAAATTATTGAAAATCGATATGAAATCAATCAAAACTTATTGATTTTAACTAGTTTCACAAGTTTTGACAAAGTTTTATTTAACATTTTATGTTTTACACAACTTTCAATTACATAGCGATTTACATGCAAAATCTAGCTTTTTTCACTACTTTTTAACGTTAGTTTGTAAATATAAATAACTGTTTGAAAACATTAGAAAAACAATGAAATTATTGAAAATCGATATGAAATCAATCAAATCTTATTGATTTTAACTAGTTTCACAAGTTTTGACAAAGTTTTATTTAAGATTTTATGTTTTACACAACTTTTAATTACATAGCGATTTACATGCAAAATCTAGCTTTTTTCACTACTTTTTAACGTTAGTTTGTAAATACAATAACTGTTTGAAAACATTAGAAAAACAATGAAATTATTGAAAATCTATATGAAATCAATCAAAACTTATTGATTTTAATTAGTTTCACAAGTTTTGACAAAGTTTTATTTACGATTTTATGTTTTACACAACTTTTAATTACATAGCGATTTACATTCAAAATCTAGCTTTTTTCACTACTTTTTAACGTTAGTTTGTAAATATCAATAACTGTTTGAAAACATTAGAAAAACAATGAAATTATTGAAAATCGATATGAAATCAATCAAAACTTATTGATTTTAACTTGTTTCACAAGTTTTGACAAAGTTTTATTTAAGATTTTATGTTTTACACAACTTTTAATTACATAGCGATTTACATTCAAAATCTAGCTTTTTTCACTACTTTTTAACGTTAGTTTGTAAATATCAATAACTGTTTGAAAACATTAGAAAAACAATGAAATTATTGAAAATCGATATGAAATCAATCAAAACTTATTGATTTTAACTTGTTTCACAAGTTTTGACAAAGTTTTATTTAAGATTTTATGTTTTACACAACTTTTAATTACATAGCGATTTACATGCAAATTCTAGCTTTTTTCACTACTTTTTAACGTTAGTTTGTAAATATCAATAACTGTTTGAAAACATTAGAAAAACAATGAAATTATTGAAAATCGATATGAAATCAATCAAAACTTATTGATTTTAACTAGTTTCACAAGTTTTGACAAAGTTTTATTTAAGATTTTATGTTTTACACAACTTTTAATTACATAGCGATTTACATGCAAAATCTAGCTTTTTTCACTACTTTTTAACGCTAGTTTGTAAATATCAATAACTGTTTGAAAACATTAGAAAAACAATGAAATTATTGAAAATCGATATGAAATCAATCAAAACTTATTGATTTTAACTAGTTTCACAAGTTTTGACAAAGTTTTATTTAAGATTTTATGTTTTACACAACTTTTAATTACATAGCGATTTACATGCAAAATCTAGCTTTTTTCACTACTTTTTAACGCTAGTTTGTAAATATCAATAACTGTTTGAAAACATTAGAAAAACAATGAAATTATTGAAAATCGATATGAAATCAATCAAAACTTATTGATTTTAACTAGTTTCACAAGTTTTGACAAAGTTTTATTTACGATTTTATGTTTTACACAACTTTTAATTACATAGCGATTTACATGCAAAATCTAGCTTTTTTCACTACTTTTTAACGTTAGTTTGTAAATACAATAACTGTTTGAAAACATTAGAAAAACAATGAAATTATTGAAAATCTATATGAAATCAATCAAAACTTATTGATTTTAATTAGTTTCACAAGTTTTGACAAAGTTTTATTTACGATTTTATGTTTTACACAACTTTTAATTACATAGCGATTTACATTCAAAATCTAGCTTTTTTCACTACTTTTTAACGTTAGTTTGTAAATATCAATAACTGTTTGAAAACATTAGAAAAACAATGAAATTATTGAAAATCGATATGAAATCAATCAAAACTTATTGATTTTAACTTGTTTCACAAGTTTTGACAAAGTTTTATTTAAGATTTTATGTTTTACACAACTTTTAATTACATAGCGATTTACATTCAAAATCTAGCTTTTTTCACTACTTTTTAAACGTTAGTTTGTAAATATCAATAACTGTTTGAAAACATTAGAAAAACAATGAAATTATTGAAAATCGATATGAAATCAATCAAAACTTATTGATTTTAACTAGTTTCACAAGTTTTGACAAAGTTTTATTTAAGATTTTATGTTTTACACAACTTTTAATTACATAGCGATTTACATGCAAAATCTAGCTTTTTTCACTACTTTTTAACGCTAGTTTGTAAATATCAATAACTGTTTGAAAACATTAGAAAAACAATGAAATTATTGAAAATCGATATGAAATCAATCAAAACTTATTGATTTTAACTAGTTTCACAAGTTTTGACAAAGTTTTATTTAAGATTTTATGTTTTACACAACTTTTAATTACATAGCGATTTACATGCAAAATCTAGCTTTTTTCACTACTTTTTAACGCTAGTTTGTAAATATCAATAACTGTTTGAAAACATTAGAAAAACAATGAAATTATTGAAAATCGATATGAAATCAATCAAAACTTATTGATTTTAACTAGTTTCACAAGTTTTGACAAAGTTTAATTTAAGATTTTATGTTTTACACAACTTTTAATTACATAGCGATTTACATGCAAAATCTAGCTTTTTTCACTACTTTTTAACGTTAGTTTGTAAATATAAATAACTGTTTGAAAACATTAGAAAAACAATGAAATTATTGAAAATCGATATGAAATCAATCAAAACTTATTGATTTTAACTAGTTTCACAAGTTTTGACAAAGTTTTATTTAACATTTTATGTTTTACACAACTTTCAATTACATAGCGATTTACATGCAAAATCTAGCTTTTTTCACTACTTTTTAACGTTAGTTTGTAAATATAAATAACTGTTTGAAAACATTAGAAAAACAATGAAATTATTGAAAATCGATATGAAATCAATCAAAACTTATTGATTTTAACTAGTTTCACAAGTTTTGACAAAGTTTTATTTAAGATTTTATGTTTTACACAACTTTTAATTACATAGCGATTTACATGCAAAATCTAGCTTTTTTCACTACTTTTTAACGTTAGTTTGTAAATACAATAACTGTTTGAAAACATTAGAAAAACAATGAAATTATTGAAAATCTATATGAAATCAATCAAAACTTATTGATTTTAATTAATTTCACAAGTTTTGACAAAGTTTTATTTACGATTTTATGTTTTACACAACTTTTAATTACATAGCGATTTACATTCAAAATCTAGCTTTTTTCACTACTTTTTAACGTTAGTTTGTAAATATCAATAACTCTTTGAAAACATTAGAAAAACAATGAAATTATTGAAAATCGATATGAAATCAATCAAAACTTATTGATTTTAACTTGTTTCACAAGTTTTGACAAAGTTTTATTTAAGATTTTATGTTTTACACAACTTTTAATTACATAGCGATTTACATGCAAAATCTAGCTTTTTTCACTACTTTTTAACGTTAGTTTGTAAATATCAATAACTGTTTGAAAACATTAGAAAAACAATGAAATTATTGAAAATCGATATGAAATCAATCAAAACTTATTGATTTTAACTAGTTTCACAAGATTTGACAAAGTTTTATTTAAGATTTTATGTTTTACACAACTTTCAATTACATAGCGATTTACATGCAAAATCTAGCTTTTTTCACTACTTGTTAACGCTATCAATAACTGTTTGAAAACATTAGAAAAACAATGAAATTATTGAAAATCGATATGAAATCAATCAAAACTTATTGATTTTAACTAGTTTCACAAGTTTTGACAAAGTTTTATTTACGATTTTATGTTTTACACAACTTTTAATTACATAGCGATTTACATTCAAAATCTAGCTTTTTTCACTACTTTTTAACGTTAGTTTGTAAATATCAATAACTGTTTGAAAACATTAGAAAAACAATGAAATTATTGAAAATCGATATGAAATCAATCAAAACTTATTGATTTTAACTAGTTTCACAAGTTTTGACAAAGTTTTATTTAAGATTTTATGTTTTACACAACTTTTAATTACATAGCGATTTACATGCAAAATCTAGCTTTTTTCACTACTTTTTAACGCTAGTTTGTAAATATCAATAACTGTTTGAAAACAATAGAAAAACAATGAAATTATTGAAAATCGATATGAAATCAATCAAAACTTATTGCTTTTAACTAGTTTCACAAGTTTTGACAAAGTTTTATTTAAGATTTTATGTTTTACACAACTTTCAATTACATAGCGATTTACATGCAAAATCTAGCCTTTTTCACTACTTTTTAACGCTAGTTTGTAAATATCAATAACTGTTTGAAAACATTAGAAAAACAATGAAATTATTGAAAATCGATATGAAATCAATCAAAACTTATTGATTTTAACTAGTTTCACAAGTTTTGACAAAGTTTTATTTAAGATTTTATGTTTTACACAACTTTTAATTACATAGCGATTTACATGCAAAATCTAGCTATTTTCACTACTTTTTAACGTTAGTTTGTAAATATCAATAACTGTTTGAAAACATTAGAAAAACAATGAAATTATTGAAAATCGATATGAAATCAATCAAAACTTATTGATTTTAACTAGTTTCACAAGTTTTGACAAAGTTTTATTTAAGATTTTATGTTTTACACAACTTTTAATTACATAGCGATTTACATGCAAAATCTAGCTTTTTTCACTACTTTTTAACGCTAGTTTGTAAATATCAATAACTGTTTGAAAACATTAGAAAAACAATGAAATTATTGAAAATCGATATGAAATCAATCAAAACTTATTGATTTTAACTAGTTTCACAAGTTTTGACAAAGTTTTATTTACGATTTTATGTTTTACACAACTTTTAATTACATAGCGATTTACATTCAAAATCTAGCTTTTTTCACTACTTTTTAACGTTAGTTTGTAAATATCAATAACTGTTTGAAAACATTAGAAAAACAATGAAATTATTGAAAATCGATATGAAATCAATCAAAACTTATTGATTTTAACTAGTTTCACAAGTTTTGACAAAGTTTTATTTACGATTTTATGTTTTACACAACTTTTAATTACATAGCGATTTACATTCAAAATCTAGCTTTTTTCACTACTTTTTAACGTTAGTTTGTAAATATCAATAACTGTTTGAAAACATTAGAAAAACAATGAAATTATTGAAAATCGATATGAAATCAATCAAAACTTATTGATTTTAACTAGTTTCACAAGTTTTGACAAAGTTTTATTTAAGATTTTATGTTTTACACAACTTTTAATTACATAGCGATTTACATGCAAAATCTAGCTTTTTTCACTGCTTTTTAACGCTAGTTTGTAAATATCAATAACTGTTTGAAAACATTAGAAAAACAATGAAATTATTGAAAATCGATATGAAATCAATCAAAACTTATTGATTTTAACTAGTTTCACAAGTTTTGACAAAGTTTTATTTAAGATTTTATGTTTTACACAACTTTCAATTACATAGCGATTTACATGCAAAATCTAGCTTTTTTCACTACTTTTTAACGCTAGTTTGTAAATATCAATAACTGTTTGAAAACATTAGAAAAACAATGAAATTATTGAAAATCGATATGAAATCAATCAAAACTTATTGATTTTAACTAGTTTCACAAGTTTTGACAAAGTTTTATTTAAGATTTTATGTTTTACACAACTTTTAATTACATAGCGATTTACATGCAAAATCTAGCTATTTTCACTACTTTTTAACGTTAGTTTGTAAATATCAATAACTGTTTGAAAACATTAGAAAAACAATGAAATTATTGAAAATCGATATGAAATCAATCAAAACTTATTGATTTTAACTAGTTTCACAAGTTTTGACAAAGTTTTATTTAAGATTTTATGTTTTACACAACTTTTAATTACATAGCGATTTACATGCAAAATCTAGCTTTTTTCACTACTTTTTAACGCTAGTTTGTAAATATCAATAACTGTTTGAAAACATTAGAAAAACAATGAAATTATTGAAAATCGATATGAAATCAATCAAAACTTATTGATTTTAACTAGTTTCACAAGTTTTGACAAAGTTTTATTTAAGATTTTATGTTTTACACAACTTTTAATTACATAGCGATTTACATGCAAAATCTAGCTTTTTTCACTACTTTTTAACGCTAGTTTGTAAATATCAATAACTGTTTGAAAACATTAGAAAAACAATGAAATTATTGAAAATCGATATGAAATCAATCAAAACTTATTGATTTTAACTAGTTTCACAAGTTTGACAAAGTTTTATTTAAGATTTTATGTTTTACACAACTTTTAATTACATAGCGATTTACATGCAAAATCTAGCTTTTTTCACTGCTTTTTAACGCTAGTTTGTAAATATCAATAACTGTTTGAAAACATTAGAAAAACAATGAAATTATTGAAAATCGATATGAAATCAATCAAAACTTATTGATTTTAACTAGTTTCACAAGTTTTGACAAAGTTTTATTTAAGACTTTATGTTTTACACAACTTTTAATTACATAGCGATTTACATGCAAAATCTAGCTTTTTTCACTACTTTTTAACGCTAGTTTGTAAATATCAATAACTGTTTG
>CAWVQA010000415.1:0-136000 GCA_963932145.1 Acanthosepion lycidas
TACAATGTATTTTAAATGATTACGAATATTTAAACCGTTCGATATTTTATTATGTTTCAACAATATATAGTGCACAAATTAAGTTTTCAAATTGCGTTAATTTATCAGTTGCCTGATTTGTAGCACATCTTTCGTTTTCAAACAATTTACTTGTATATGGAAAATAAGTTTTTGTTAATACATAGTTTAAAACTGAATAGATGTGAACTTTCTTATTGCCACTGTATTACGTCTTTCATTTTGGGCCCAAACATTTCACTTCATATAGAAGGTAGGCATATAAAGAATATATATATTAAACTCTTGTTCTGATAAAGAAAATTCTTGTGTCGAACCAAATTGGTCAGATACCTAAAAGTCATCAAGTTATCTTCAGTACTGTGGCTGTGAGGAAGTCAACCCCTTCCAATTATTAAACAAAGTGGAGGCAGGCTAAGTTTCAGTCCATTCTTTCACTACCTGAAACATATCGCACCATAGATTTGCAATTTTCAAATTCCTTTTTACAAAAATCATTTAATGTGTGTTCAGTCTTACAGTTTATCAAAACCAACATGTTTGCTATTGCGCTGAAAGTTTCAACATTTCTTTTACTTTTGTTAATGTGTCAGAACAACTGCACAACATTTCAGTAGTAAGCTTTTCTTAACTTTAGTATTTTCTATTTATATATTTTTCATAATCTAAGCAAAACATGGGACAAATTCATCTTGAAATAGATTCTTGATAATTTTAAATTCTGACACGCATCCACATATTCGATTAAAATCAAATCTTTGAAACTTATTGGTCAGGAGGATTTTTAAAAAAAATCCAGTCTATAATTAAGAGAAGAAATCTATTTTCTTGGATCATACACCGTTCTATTTAATTATAGATATTTTCGTGATGCTCTTTATCCTTCTATCTAGAGATTGATTTATTTGGAAAAAATCTAAGAACTATGCAGACTGCAGTATTTATTTCGGATAAAACCAGGATAGTAAAGTAATCTATTTTTACCTTTATTTATTTATTTATTTTTGTTTATTTATTTTTACCTTTATTTGATTAATTATTAATTAAATATGTTGATATGAAAGAATGTTCATTGGTTGGTTAACACGAATTTCGAGGAGAAAACATTGACTTTGATAATAAAATCTGACCGTACCAATACTTGTTCACCTGATTTAAAGTATCAAAATTTCATTTCAGTTAATAAAGATAATTTTTTTTTTGGTTTCATTTCCTGCGACATCAAAAATTCTATTTAAAATAATTTTATAGAACTTTTTCTGAAATAAAAATCGGAAAATGAAAGGAAAAGAAAAATTAAATAATGAAACAGTCATATTGGTAATAAGTCAAGAGGCACGGTGGAGTATTTGATAGCGGCTTGGAGCCAAGTTCGAATTCCCTTGGAAAAGATATGAATCCTCTTCTTCTCACCAGCTATGGTTAAATAGCAGTACAGACCGGGTTCTATATTCCTGGATGGCATCTGGTCTACTGCAAAAAGAAATGGCAACCTACTGCGAGAAAAAAAAAATCTGCCTCATCAGTCATGTATCGAAAGATACATGATCGCCTAAAAGTGTATCGCGCATGGCACTTAACTGAATCGGAGAACCGAGCTCGAATTCCCAGTTGAATCCATTACATTCGCTTACGTGTTAATTCCCTTGCGAAATGTATGAATGCACTTTTTCTTCCCAAGCTATGGGTAAATATCAGTACAGACCGGGTTCTATAGCCTTGGATGGCATCTGATCTACTGCAGAAAGAAATGGCAACCTACTGCGAGAAAAAATCTGCCTCATCAGTCATGTATCGATAGGTACATGATCGCCTAACGGGTATCATGCATGGCACATAACTGACTGGCGTGTTTATTAAGAAGATCGAGATCAGCAATATGTATCAGGTAATCTGGAGTTGAAATTATCTGGATACCAACAAGGTCTTTGAACCCAGCCAAGTTGTCTGGCGGAAGGCAGGTAACAACTGTTTCCATTAAATAACCCTTGCGTGATTAGATGGATAAGTTTCAATGCTTTTTTAAATTGTAAAAGTTAAAGGAGGTTTAATTTCGCTACTCAAATTTACGTGATGTGATGCCAGTCATCAAGGATAAGTTATTCTTAGGCTTAGACAGTAAACAAAATTCCGAGATATTTGATGCCCAAACTTGAAGCATATCAGAAATGTATATTTAAAACAATAAGTTTAAATACGTTAGTTTTTCGTTTGTATTTTTAAAACATCAGTTGAACGTCAAGAAAACGAAAACAAATTTGAAATGAATTAAACGTTTATGATGTGAAAAGTTGAAATAGCAATCAAATATTTTTTATCTTCTTTAAATGTGCAATTATAATGACTTTAAAAACATTTCAGATCCATTATTGCATAGGGAGCTTAGCTTATCATTTCTGAATACGGAGATGCCAGTTCAGGACCTCTAAAACCAGACATAGTTCAGATACAATAGATACTTTGGAGTTGTGCATTCTTCAAAAAGATAATAAATGGAATTGCGGCCCAATTTGGACTGTAATGAGATTATTTCCTTTTTTACAAATTATTTAAGATCTTTTATTATGCTTCATTTTTACCTACTTGCAAAAATTAAAATCGAAATAAAAGTTATCAGCAAGGATTTTATTTAATTGTTGTGTATAAAACTTTTCTAATTTTTAATCATATCCAGAGATGAGAGATTAAAAGAAAGTCTTAAAAATGAGTTATCTGTCTACACTGATTTTGCAAGGTAAAATTATTTCCCTCTTTAGAAAAAGAAGTTCGGACTTGAAAAAGGAATATTTTTGAAAATATAAATTGATACATTATTTTCAGACATAATCCTTGGAATCTGTCGGAAGAAGGGATGGTGTCTACATGTGATAATTTTTTTAAAATAAATCAAAGGCACTAAATTTTTTATGTTTTTTTTCTTTTTTTTTAAGTCTCTTTCTCTTTTTTTATTCCGTAATATCTTCCCTGTCATACCAAAGGGTATTTTTTGAGGGGTGGAAAACATCAAAATTCACGGTCTTTTAGGTATTGAAGAGTGGATACATCGAAGCTGGTAAGTTCCATGAATTCTAGAAGCGGATACTGGATTATTAAAGTGATACAGACGAGAATTCGGCTTAAAGAAAGCAATCAACCAATGTATTTTCAAGCCCGAAAAGTTCATGCTCATATGTTACCCTTGGTTGTTACTAAGCTGAAAATGTGTTGGAACAAGGAATATTAGAAAAAGTCAGCCAGGATGGTAGCAGTTATGATTCATCCACTGTGCTGATATGCAAGTACAATGAAGATTTAAGAATTTGTGGCAATTATAAGATTGGCGTGAATCACCAAAACTGTTCTGATTCATTGCCACTGCCAAACACTGAAATAACGTACCATGAGTTTGATGGTATTAAATAATTTGCTAAAGTTAACTTCAAGTCAGCATATAACCAGATAACAATTGATAGCAAGTTTCAAGAAGTCACCAAAATGAACATATTATTGGATTAAACAGAAGGACGTTTGGAGTTAAAAATTTAAAACACAAAATCAAAAAAACCATCGAAAATGTTTTAGAGGTGATTAAAAATATAATTGTATATGAGGACAATATTGGCATTGGTGCTTGCAGAAAAGAAGCGCTAAACAGTAAAACGGGGCAAGTTTGAGAAAATTAAATAGGACTGTATGACAATTAATCGTGATAAATGCAAGTTTAATTGGGAAAATCATACTTAGGATATCAAATATCCAAAGATGGTATATTGCTGGATGATAAACTCGTAAGATTTGAGAGATAGCTGCACCCAGAAATAAGAGTCAGAATCTTTTTTGTGATTAACCAATTTCTATAACAGATATCTACCGCGATATAGTGGAACGATTTAACAAAATAAGGAAGAAGAATACCGAATTTCAATGGACAAAAAGACAGGAGGTTGCTTTCGAGAAATTAAAAAATAAAACACTCGTAAACAAAGGAGTTGTTAAAATTTTGGACTCGGCGAAAAAATTGACGTTAACAAACTGATGTCAGTGACTGTGCTATAGCCGCAATGTTGTCACAGGGGTTATTACCTTGTAATGTACTTATCCGGAAAACTAACATTGACGGAGGCGAATTATTTAAATATTGACAAGGAGGAGGAAATAGCGATTGTGTGGAGCAAAGAAAGAGCTAGATTTTTTTTTTTTTTTTTTTTTTTTTTGCTGGGTAGGACATTTCTATTGAAATCTGATCATAAGCCTTTGGAATTTATATTCAACACCAGAAGAGAGTTCCCAAATGTCAAATCTGCAAGGATATTAATATGGACGATTAGGCTGATGTCGTTTGACTTTGACATTGTATATATTAAAGGAAATACTATTCCGTATGTTGATGCATTATCTTGGTTAAAGTTTGGGAGTAAAAATATTGAAGTAATCGGAAATATTGCGGATAGTTTTTTGTACTAGATAGAAATGGATGTATTATCCTTAAAAGGGCTTAGGCTGGGAAATAGACAGGGACCAGTGTTGAATAGAATTTTGGGTAGAAATAAAGAGAAAAACATGGAAGAATTGCTGTATGACCGAGAGACCTTTTAAAGAATCAAGACACAACGATAGAAAAAGAAATTATGTGTAATGAAGATATCCTAGTACCTCCACAGTCTCCGAGAAAGAATTAATTAAAGCCGTGCACAACGATATGCATGGAAGTATATTGGTTACGCATATGTGTTTAACATTGTAAGCATGGTGGCCAGGCTATTCAAGAGGGTGGAAGAACATGGTAAAAAAAAAAACCCAAAGTGTGCAGAAATAAAGAAATTTAGGCAAACTAAAATTCACTTCTGGCCAAAGGAAATGGAGCCCTGGACGCGAGTACATGTGGGTCATGCCACCATTAAAGCTATGTAGCATGAGTATTGTTCTCTTGACGGTCGTTCAAACAGAATGTTCGTAAGTGCTGCTTGTTTGGTATTTACATTGTTTTTCCTTCACCGGTTTTCTTACCAGTGATCACTTTATTCATTTCATCTTTTCGGTGGGCCTCTCTTCCCGACATGCTCCCCCTCCCATGACCACAAGGCCTATGAATTGTGTTCATAGGACGGGTAATCATGTGCCGGTCCTCGCATTTGTTGGGTTAATAATCTAGGTGGTTGTGATACCTTTGTACTACGCCGTAGACCCTGATTTGTTGGCAGTTATACGATTGTGGGTTGTCTTCCGTCCACTTCCATTTTGTCCAAGACCCTGTCGCCGCATTCCGGCTCGTCTATTTCCATACTTTTCAGTGCGGTGTATGGTGGTTCGTCATCGATGGAAGCGGTTGTGATGTCCGGTAGTCTGGCATATCTACGACGGGTAATATCACCACTTCTGCTCTCGTCCATTACTTTGAGGGTAATGTACTGATGATATGTATTTTTTTTTTTTTATTCCCTAATCCTTAAGGAACGAATTGTATTTTTGGGAGTCAAATTGCGTTCTTCCGTCCGACGATATCTCCTCCGGTGCACCGTACATAAAGAACCAACTTCGTAAGGACTCGCATATTGTTTTAGCTTTCCCCGATGTTAATGAGGGCTACTTCCAGTGAGAAAAAGAGCACCATGACGCAATTTACTCAGCCAGAAATATGTATTGCTTGGCATTTGCACCAGAAGCTTCAGTACGAACATTTCATGGTGTTTAGATGTCAATCTGAAGACAGTGCAGAGGATTCCGAAAGAGTTGGATGAATCTAATTGTGATTACAAAGGCACAGCAGCTCAAAAAAATAACTCTGATTGTTCTGATAAGAAAAGAACATCAGACTCGACACGGAGGCCTACTTCAAGAAGTAGTGCTGCCCTGAATCAAGATGGTGTCTGCTGGGAGGTCAAAAGAGCTGTTATTCCTTTGACGCCACGATTAATGAATACACTTTCTACTCACTCAGTAATGTTTATTTATAAGAATATAAAAGTATATGATCCAATTACAATGTGATATTTATCATTTACTATTTTATGAAAAAATATATTTAAAACAAAATATTTTTATTAAAAAATTTACAAAAATAGAATATATATATATATATATATATATATATATATGCAGCTCAAGGCCTTTTTTACATGGAGTTTTCCGAACCCATAGGCTCGGGTAAAAATTACTCATAGACCCCTTATACACGGGCTTGGGTTGCTCTCTATCTCTTCGGCGTAGGTTCTATTCTGCCCGAAGATAGAAAGGTCGACAAACTCTAAGAGTCCTGTGGGCATTTACGTTTGACTCACCACTGAATCAAAATGTGACACAAGGTCAGTTTGTTTTAACGTGGGGACTTGTGTGTCAACACTCGGGCCACTAGATAAAACTGGTCTGAGCTAGTTATAGTCGGTTATCCCACCACTACAGAACAGATTTTACGGAACAAGTTCGAGGATTCTGTCCAGGCAGTGGGGAGAGGACAGTCACCAGCACGGAATAGATACTACAGCAGCATCTCCTCCAACGGGAAAACCCATCCTCTGATCGATTCGACTGCTTCGACATTTATCGGAGACCCCCCCACCACCACCACCACCACCACCACGACCACGAGGTGTGATGTGGTGCAAGGTCGGTTTTTAACATGGGACTCTCCGAGAGGGTATGTTTGGGCAAAAATTACTCGTAGACCTTGCATACTCGGGGTCGGGAAGTTGTCTGCTTCCCTAGACGATACTTTGCCGTTTGGCATAGTCTCGTCTGGGTTTCTCTCGCTCGGAGGCAGAGAGGTCGACAAGAGAGATACTGCTGGCCATGTGGACTAAAAATGCATTGATATAATTTACAATGGAGAGAGAAATCAACAAAAAAGACTAGCATTGATGGATGTACTAATATCTTTATCAGAACCTGGGTTCAAGATATCCCTTTATCGCAAGCCAACATTCACCGAACTATACCTCAACTTCGACCCCCAACAAAGTAACCTACAATATCGAGTAAAAGTCATGTGGCGATCCAGAGACATATGAACAAGAAATGGTCAGTATAAACAGTAGCCTAAAGTGTAATAACTACCTTGGGTAGATGAAAAAATCCCCCATAAACTGGGAAAGAAGTGTACAAAATGATAACAACACTCAGAAACCAATCTCGGTCTTCCCACCCTATGTAAATGGTTTATTGGGAAAGGTATAAAGGATCTGTGGTAGAGCAACCTTCCGGTGTGGTTCAACACTACGTAAACACCTCTTTCGAGTAAGACCACCTATAAAGGAGAACAAGATTAAGGACTGTGCGTAACATCATCCCGTGGAATTGTGGCAAGAAATATGAAGGACAAACAGGCCGTCGCCTGAAGATAAGACTACAGGAACACCGTCAGGACATAACACGAGGGAAAATAAGAAGATCAGGCATGGCTGATCATATATGAAGGGAAGAGGGAGATCCCTGCCTCTGTGGGATTAACTTGATATAATAGAGAACATTAGTGAAAATACAAAAAACTTAAGGAATCAGCGCCAGACTACAAAAATCTCGGCCAAGCATAGACATGAATGAAATATGGGAACCAGTAATACAGAGAGCTGGTGAAAAACAACAATAACAAAATTGTATATGCGCTCTGGTAATATATATATATATATATATATATATATATTTGGTTGGTGCAAAAATAATTTCGTTTTCTCACATAGTAACATATGTTAGAAAACGAAATTATTTTTGCACCAACCTAATATATATATATATGTGTGTGCGTATGTATTTATTGTACAATTACGTTTATAAGTCCGCAAAATTAATTCTCTGAAGTCTCTAAGGGCACCTGTGTGTGGATAAAAGTGTTGGTTAAGTGATCCAAAAGAGGAAAAATAAATAAATAAATAAAAACAAACTTGGAGGCTTGCGAATTAATATCCCAACTCATGACACGTGGAATTAGAACAATATATCCCCATGGATTAAATAAGTGGTTTGGCTCGAAATTCTAGCGTATATCACCTGAAGAAGGCCCGAGCGTACAACGTCCGAAACCTCGTGAATATAGCAATAAAGATCAGGACAACAGCCCGAACAATATAATATATATATATATGTATGTATGCGTATATATATATATATATATATATATATATATATATATATTGAATACGGCCAACAAGAAAGATTCTTTCATTCTTTTCTATCTGATAAAAATAAGGAAACCAAAAATGTATCTGGTAAGTTGGTAAGTTATTAAAAAATAAATTGGTATGGTGGTGATTTGCAGTTTAAGATCATTCTTGATTGTTATATATATATATTTATATATATTTCTTTATTCTGTTTATCTGGCCTTTCCTTTTTTGTTAACAAGTTTTGTTCCGCTAGAGCAGTGGTTCCCAAACTTTTTGGGGGGCCGCATGCTTCAACAAATGTTGTGATAAAAAATTACATTTAAAAGTAAAACAACAAGGGGCGGTGATCTCACTTTTTCCTTCATATGTGGTCAGCTCCGCCTGATTTTTCTATTTCCCCTCGTGTTATGGTTTTACGATGTGTTTGCAGTCTTAAGGGAGCAGACCGTTTTTCCTTTCTTACCAAAACTGCAGGGGATGGTGAACACATAGTCCTCAATCAAGTTCTCCTCTATTTCTTAACCGAAAGACGTGTCTGCGAAGTTTTCAAAAACTTTTGAAGGTCGTCCAGATGTTATATAGATCTCAGATCTTTTGTATTTTTTTCCGATAATCCCTTCACATAAGTTGACCGAAGCTGTTTTCTGAATATAGTTATCCTCTTGTATCCTTCTATCCCAGTTTGTAGGAGCTGCTGTCATGTACCTAGATTAGTTGTTACGTTGTAGAGTACTGCTTCTACTGACCATTTCTTGGTCATATGTCTCTGAATCACCACTTATGACTTTTGCTCGATGTTGTAAGCAGGGGACAACTCCTTTCTTTACACTGTATGCCTGTTAGGAGTTGAAGTTGAGGTATAGGTCGGTGAATGTTGGCTTGCGGTATAGAGATGTCTTGAAGCTATGCTCTGTTCGAGATATTAGTGCTGTTTGCGAGTTTGATGTCGTTTTTTCTGTCCACTGGGAACTGTTTCGATGATCTTATTGAGTTCACTTGGTTCAGGAGAAATTGGACTTCTTCCTGGGTTGACCAGAGTATGAAGGGGTCATCTACGTAAAGTAAATGTAAGAATTTGGGTTTCTAAGAATAAGCTCCTTTTTTAGAAGCGGGTTTAAATAATTTAGAAATATTATTTTTGTTATAAATTTCTATATTTTAGGACTGATATTATTAGTTAACGAACGAACTTCATATTTCTTCAAAACAATTGTTCTCGCCTGTCATTACTACACTACTAACGTCAAGCGGAACCGAAAAAGTTCTACAGAATTATCTAAATAAATAAAAATAATGTAGATTCTGTGAAAACTGCCTGTACCGAATTATTTATTTTAAACAGATGAAAAACAGCAAATTTTAAAAATAAAATTATTTGTTGTAGTAAATAACAATTCGGAGTAAATAACAAACATTAGTTGTTTTTTTTTTTTTTTTACATGGTAACTCCGATGTATTAATGTCTAAAAGTTTGAAATTCAAATGGACTTTTCATAATGGTAAAAGGAAATTTAGAAAATTGATGTCTTGCTGAACATGTTGTTTATTTTGAAATATTATAAAATGTGATGTTGAAGAGAAAAATAATAAAATGTACTGCCTAGCGCAAGGATTGAACTTACAGCATTCAGTTAACGAGCTAGCGATGTCAGCTCTTACTGACTTAGTGCAAATGTCACCCCTGTTGACTGAAATAAGATCATCCATAGAAGCTGTATAAAAGACAAGACTTTTCCTCTCTCGTTAAACTTTTTTGAGTTGCCGGGGGAATCTTTGTCACTCGTCATAAGCCACCCCCCTCTCTCCCCACTAATAAAACAAAAACAAAAAAAAAAACCCGAAAAAATCAAACCAAAAACAAACCTCAACTGGTGTTTTTATTTGCTGAGAAAAGAGAAGACGAAAAAATCAAAACAAGTAAAAGAGAGATCAGAAAAAAGACTTAATTTCAACTACGAAAGGTAACCGAACTTCTTTTCCTTTCTTTAAATTTTGAATATTACTGTTTAAAATTGAAACTTTAAATACACTTCATAGACATTTGATCATCTAGTTCCTCTTGTTATTAACAGCGTTGAATTTATTCGTCGCTGTTAAAAATTGTTTACCATGAAGTCCTAAAATTAGAGAAATTATATAACCACAAAGTAGGGTTTTTGACAAAGAGGGTTTTTCCAAAGAAATCAATTTATTCAAATTTCCCCATGTATAATACGCATTTTTTTCTAAAAAAAATTAAGCAAAATTAGGAGTCCGTATTATGCGCAGCAACAAAAAACATCTTTAAAATTTGCGTTTTCATAGGTTGATTTTTTTAGTTACGAAATGACTATTCACCACAAACAGACGTCAATTTGACAAAAACATTCGGCGATTGCGACCGCATAAGGATGTTAAATACAATCATATGTACCTAAGAATACTTAGAAATGTAAAATAAAATAAGAATTATTATAAAACTAAATCAGAATATTATTCTATGTTTAAAACCATTTTGTTAATAAGAGTAGGAAACGTTGGCCGTAATGAAATTGGGGAGGTAGAGTTTATGGGGTTTGATTACCAAACAAGGGGTGCGTATTCTACGTTTGTAGAAGCATTTTCCCAACATTTTCAGCCAAAATTTTAGGGGTGCGTATTATGGATGAAGTCGTATTATACTATGTACCTCCACGAAATCGCTAAAAAAAAGAGCATAGCTTGATGAAAAAGACGCCAATCTTGCCGAAAACAAAATTTTATTGTCTAAATGCTTATGTTATTAAGAGGAAAGACCAAAGTTTTTTTTTATTTTTAAAAATGTTTCCTTCTTTTTAGAACATACTAAATTTTGATTAAAAAACTTTGTTTCTGTTTGTATCAGCGGAACTAGTAAATAAGACAATTTTTAGCACGTTTTTTTCGTATGACACACATTAATTTGAAAAATCGTGCAAAAATAGAAATAATTGTCGGATGTTAATGAAACTTTCAGGAACTATTCACAGATGATCGCAATTATTATAAATGTTTCTTTTATTAAGGTCATGGTAGAAATATTTTTTTTAAATATTTATTACCCCCCTTCCAACTAATTTTATGAAAACGCTAGAAATTCGATCGCATCGGGTTTAGTGATTACAAAAATTAAAAGCACAGGGCTTTGAGGAATGCAAAGCATGTCTTTTTTTGTTTTTAATTGGAGCCAACGTACCTGAAAATCAGCTCTGAATTGTAACATACAAAACCCAATAAAACAAAGATATTATTTAATTTCAAATGCTTTTATTTCTTTTAGTTGTTTTTATGAATATGGACAATAAATCCTGTAAGCAAAAAATTTTTTTCGATGAAAAATGAATTTTTAATACAATTATTTATTTCTTTAATTATAATAGATTTTACATTTAAATATTATAAAATTAGTTAAAAGTTATTAGTTATAATAGATTTACATTAAAATATTATAAAATTAGTTAAAAGCCCCATCGATTTTCCTAAGTGTCCTTATGAGATAGATCTTTTTTAGCGCGTTGTAAATTGTATCATTTTGACTAATCAGAAGATCCACAGTAATTAAGAAATGTAATTTTGTGCTTATAACCGGGCTGTAATTATAAAGTACGGAAGACCAACCAGAATATAATTAAGTTGCGTTATTCTCCGCTGTTAAGGCCTTTACTTTTGCGGAACACGTGTGGAGAAGTTAATTTGATTTTTCAATTTCAACTGAAAAGGGTACCTACAAGTATCAGTATCATCTTATGAAATTTATATGATCTTATTTTTATATTAATCTCAGTTATGACATTTTTCCATAAATGAAATATCAAAATTAATAAAATGAATGCAAATACAAATAACAGTAAAATGTAATAAATGTACATAAAATTGTAGTATTTTATGTACAGTTCTGATAAAATTTCATAAGAAAGGTACCTATAAATGAATTAGACACATTTCTTAGGAAATATGAAATTTAATGTCACTCTTAACAGTCTTATTTTAATTTCTTTATAATATACTTTCCATAAAGCATCATAAACGTAAAGGTGAAAGCTAAGTACAAAAAAAAAATTAGACCGCTGAAAGTTTTCGTTAAAATAACGAGGTAAATAATTTGTTCGCTTAAATGTAAATTATTTCACTTTTCTCCTTCCGTAGAATAAATTAGCCTCATGGAATTCGTAAATATGTCATTCATCACCTGTCAAGAGACGCGAAAGTTTGACCGGCTTTGTTTTATTTTCAAATTACATCTTCTTGATACAAAAGCTAAGTTTGGTTCAAAATATTTTAAATAAACATTATAATGTCGGATTTTTTAAAATAAGTTTTGAAAAAATGATAATTGATATTTAAAAGAATTTCAAAGTGAGATTTCTAGTTTTTTTTTTAAATGGAAAAAATGGTCAATTTTGCTGACTCAAAAAAAAAAAACTAGATTCTTAACGAAAATTTCGGACGTGCTAGGAACGATTATAAAATGTAAAAAATACCCCAAAATTACTTTGATCTTTCTTCTTAATAATAACAAACGTTTAGACGATAAAATTTTGTTTTCGTCAAGTTTGGCGTCTTTTTCATCATGCTTTTTTTAGCAATCTCGTGGAGGTACTTATGTGGGGAATTACGTTAGTTTGCAAAATTGAATGAAACATAGTTTGTAAATCTTGACAAAAATGTTAGTGATAACACCCTTCGAATGGCTCTTAAACCGTCTATAAAAATCCTTTACAAGTCATAAATGAAGCAAATATTTTAAATTTCTTCAAGTAACGGTGCTAGCACGTATTAGGACAAAACTCTTTTTGTAATAATGGCAATTTCAGTCTACCGTACATAGAAATAAGGAACGTATTAAGTAGAAAAATACAACATAAAAAATGATTTGAAAAAAATTGGAATCACTAAATTTATTAAACTTTGCAATTTTGAACTCGTAAATTTTGTTTCTACTTAATTACTAATTATCACAAGGAAATAGGCTAATACAGCATTTTGTACGATTTTAAAACTATTATAAATTATTATAATTAAAATGTAAAACAAATAAAAAATTCTTGTAAAATTTAATTATTCATCAGAAAAAATTTATTTCTTCAGGCAATAATGACCTTAATATTACTTATTTACAAAAACAATTAATAAAAGCTTTTCTAATTAAGTAATATCATAGTTTTATTGGATTCATTATTTTTCACTTCAGAGCAGATTTTCAGTTAGCACAAAGTTGAAAAAAAAAAGTAGGTGATTTACCATCTCTAATGACTCTTACTTTAAACAAAAAAAAAAGTAAATGGGGTGTAACATATTTAAAAAAAAAATATTTGTTACCAAAATTTACTAAAAAGAAATATTTCAAAAATAATTTCATTCATTTGTGAATAAGTCCCGAAAATTTCATTAAAATCGGACAATTACTTTAATTTTACAAGCATTTCCAAATCAATGTGTTTTCAACGGGAAAAAAGCGCAAAAAAAAAAAACAATGTTATTTTAACAGCACCGCGATGACGTAAAAAAAAGAAGACTTTAACCAAAATTTCGAGCGTCTGAGAAAATATTTAAAAATTTCAAAAAATAATTAAAAAATACTTTGGTCTTTCATCTTAATAATAACATAAGCATTTTGACGATAAAACTTTATTTTCGTTAAGTTTGTGGCATTTTTTTATTACGCTATGCTGTTTTCCCGCGAAAAAGTGGAGGTACCTAGACCGTTTGATTACCAAACAAGGGGTGCGTATTCTACGTGTGTAGAAGCATTTTCCCCACATTTTCAGTCAAAAATTTTAGGGGTGCGTATTATGGATGAAGTCGTATTATACGTGGGGAATTACGGTAGTTTGCAAAATTGAATGAAACATAGTTTGTAAATCTTGACAAAAAATGTTAGTGATAACAGTAACACCCTTCAACCGTTCAGTAATCCTCTACTTCGAATGGCTCTTAAACCGTCTATAAAAATCCTTTACAAGTCATAAATGAAGCAAATATTTTAAATTTCTTCAGAAGCTATTAAAGTAACTGTGCTAGCACTATTCTTGTTAAACATCTGATGATATTTTCTGGTAGAAACAAAGATCCATTATTGCTATTGATTTGTGATATTAACATCTATGGAATATGAAAAACAACATTTGGAGAAAAACATTACTTTTAGAGTCTCGGTGGTTGATAGTTGTTTTCTGCACTGTCTACAGCCCATCTAACCAAGTGGCTCTTTTTCATTTGAAATTTTTCATAAATTTGAAATCAGTAGATGCCGTTTATGTTTCAAACTTTCAGTTCAAGCATTATGTTTAGGAATGTTATCTTTTATTAATTTTTGATAGATATCTGATGTTACTTTTCACCACAGCAGTAAACAATACGGAATGGAAATAAGGAATAGACTCCAGGTGAGATATTACTTTCAACCTTGAGGAAATCTATGTTCAGCTGCTGCTCTACAGATTAAGCTGCTGGGACTTTTGTGGTTGGCAAAAGACCCAGTTTAACCATTAAACTTTTACATTTTCCCCTTGGATGTTTGATGCCATATTTGCGATTATTTTTACCACTATTATTATTAGTATTAGCAGTGGTGGTGGTAATATTGATTTATTCTTTATTAGATAAAATATTGTCAACCAATATTAATTTTTGATTAGTACTGTTGAGAAAATGCTCCCAATCCCCAAAACGAATGGAGACTAGTCAGGTTGAGCAGAGAGGGGGGAGCAATAGCACTTATCTCAAGTTGCAAAATATATTGCCACTTCTCTGTGATGTATAAATATAGAAGGTAAATTTAGCAATAAAAAAAAGATTTTTCCCTTCTTTTTATGCAACTTCAGGGATCACATAGTAAACCTGTCATGTGACCACTGTAACTCTAAAGGGATAGTACAGAAAATAACAAGCTTTTGTTTAGTAAGCATTTGAACAACACAAGGTAAATACTCTTCTCCTTTTCTGTCTGACCAACAGTTAATTTCTCCACAATATTTCTGTCAGCTTTTTTCTCTCTTAGTATTTGTAGTAATATTATCTGGAATTTTTATAAGATGAAGCATCGACAGTCATTAATCAATTTTGACTTCTTTAATTTCTATTGTTTTTCATCAAGTAGTATTAGTATTAATATTGAATTTTTATTAAACATTGAAAATTCTAGTTTTCCTCTTTTTGTTTCATCTTAATTTGACTTGCTTTTCAAAACAAGTATTTTGAATGTTAGTCTCTGATTAGAATTAAACAAAATGGATTGGAAATTAATTGTTGACAATCCTTCATTTGATAAAAAAGCAAATTCTCTTCCACTTATATTCCTCAATATACTTTTGCAAAGAATATTGATTTGTGCTACAAAAATTGCATAAAACATTCAGTTGGCATTTGTTTTTGCTGTTGAATGAAAAGAAAACTCAACCATAAACCATGTGGTACTTAATGGAGCTTAAAAAACCAGGCTACATGTACACTGATATTTCTGAAGAAATGTTAGCTGCCTTCATTGGTATTTATGAAATGGCTTAATCTTCCATAAATAATTTAAAGAAAGAACTGAATTTATTTGAATTATTGTTAACATTATTTTTTTTAACTAATTGTTCACCTAAAACAAGGCTCAAGAGCTACTCAATGTAGAGGGTTACTGTTTGAAGTTGAGGCATGTAAGAAGAATAGGTAAAAATGGTTAACTCCCCTGTATAGCTGTACTTTATACATAAGGTCACAAACAGTATATTTTCATAAAAAAAAGTATGAAAGATACATATTTATAGTAAAATTAATAAAAATTTATCCTCCGGGTCATATAGCAAAATTGAAAACATGGCACAGATTGTCAAAAAAGATTTTTAAAATTTAAAAAAAAAAAACAATTTGGTATGATTAATTTCATTTATTGAAAAGAGAAACAAGTTTTTACTTCTTATTTGATTTTGTTAGGTTATTTGTTTCAAAAATGCAGATACGTAATTATAATTTAACCATGAAATAAAATCATTCTCTTTAATTTATAAATAATTCAAAAGTGAATACATTTAAATACATTTATTTCATGATTTGAATTTTTAATATTTAGATTTTGATATTAAACAAGCCATTTGACTCATAAAAAAACAACCGAACCAAATTGACTTTTTAATTCTATTTTCTCTGCTGATAACGTTGTAGCACCTGGACATTCATGTATAAGATAAAGTTACATAATTCTGTTCTCTGATTGGTCAACAGAGAAGCTGTCTCAGCTAATCATTGGTTAATCAAATTTTGTATGCATATTAATATCCTTTTGGACTATATACACATCACTAAAAAAAAAAATATCTATTTTTCTCTGAATAATAACCATTTATTTTTAGCATCCAATTTATAACCATGAATTTGTAGCAATCATACAGCAAGGCATCAGACTCTTCCTGTCTGATCTTCTGTGAGTGCCACCAATGGGGTGGGGTGGGGTGGGGGGAAATTGAGCAGGATAGTTAAATATGTAGAGAAATAAGTAGTCGTCCATCTGACAAACTTGTCTTTGCAATTGCAAAGCATTACCAGAATCACTTAGGAACAGTTGTGGAAAAGGAATACACTTTGTAAATAAAGAAAGTCACAGAAAAAATAGCAGTCATTACATTCATATTTAAATTACAAGATGAAAAATAAATGGTAAATTTGACATTTAGAATTTTATTAAACACAATGTTATGTAATTGAAATAATTATAAAAATAATCCAAAATAAAAAACTAAATTGATGAAGCAATTGAAATCAATTTTTGTTAGCAATTTGTTTGACTGAAGAATGATATTAGCCCTGCATTTATCAATAGTCTGATACCATATATAACTATTGATCTGTTCCATTTATTGATTTTGATGAATGTATCCAGCAGTTTGATTTTTTAATACTAGAATATTAATTGAATAATTTCCTTTGTTTATGGCATTTTCAGTTTTGATTTGCTCATCCGACCATCTCATCTCCTCTTCATGAAAATGTTTGCTGGTGTATACAATCAGAAAATAAAGTGACAGGTGACTCTGCATGTTGGTGTCTTGTAAGGTGGGTATGTTTTTTTGTTGTTTTTTTTTTAGCATTTCACTCCATGCAAGGTGGAAGTCCTACTAGCACGTAGGTGGTACAGTGAATGAGAGCAAGAGTAAAGTGGTGTGTTTGAGGAAAGAAGAAAGAGAAAGACGGGAAACAAAGCATTAGAACATGTCTATTGACATATGCATATTTGAAGATTGTAGCTATTAGGGAAGCAACTAAGAGGAAGGGAGTTCCACAGATGGGAAGTGCAAGATAAGAAGCTATTCGAGTAGAAGAGACGGCTATATTTAATCATTTCAACCTAGTAGCATGCTTGAATTCATGCAGTTTGGGAACCAGAGAAAGTAGTTCATCAGAGCAGTTGCTGTGAAAATACTTGTAGAAAAGACAGAGGGAAGCAAAGGTACATCTGTGAGAAATTGACAGTAGATGAGATGCCAGATCAGGACCCATCATATCCTATTTCCATCTCTGGATTCTGTTGAGGTCTTGTTACTTTTAGCTTTAATCCAATCTAAACTCTTTGTATTTCACAAACATTTTTTTTTTAATTCAGGACACACTTGTAGAATAACTGAAATTCTGGGGCATACTTTAAATTTTAATAAGGAAATCATTAATCATGAAATTTGAAAATAGGAAAATAATACAGAGGTCTCCTGAAATAAGCATTAATTTCTTTTTTTTAGACATTACATTGCTTGGTGTCTTTAACTTTTAAAAAGAAAGATTTTTTTAAATATAAAAATGATCCATAAATTACTGTCCTGTTAATGTGGGGCACACCTTGTTTTCTTTCAGGGAACATTGATGTGAATGAAAGCACCAACTGAGAAACAAGGATCTGAAATAATAAATGATAAAGCTATAAGTTACAATCTACTCAAAGATTCCTTGAAAGAAGTTAATAGCAAAATGGATGTCTTAAAAGCTGACTTCCTCTCTTCATGATGTAGGCAATCATGGCTTTCCACAACTTCCTATCCTTCATAGCTCTTAATAATTCATTTTTTTGTTATTTCTCCTAAACCTTGTTCCATTTACTCAAGCTTACTAAATAGGTTATACATTGTTTTCCTCTGTCCCTCTTGCCTTCTTGCGAGTATCTGATTTGCCAAGCCCTCTTTACTCATTATGTGCCAAGGAAATTTCAACTATCAACATATGTTAAGTATAAGTTTCCTTCTGGTTTCCATTTTCTTTAAAACTTAATTCTTACTTGTTGCTTACATATTCAGTCCTTGGTATCCTCAGTATCCTTCTGTAGAATCACGTTTCTGTTTTTTGAGGTCTCATCATTTTTCAGTGTTAAATTCTTTAATGTTTATTAAGTGATAATACTAGAATGTTGAATAATAAGTAATTTCATTAAATTAATTAGTCAAATATTATTGTGTTTTTATGCTCAGTCAGTAAAGATCCAGGGTCATTTTTCAGTAAATTTGCATATTAAGCCCCAGAAACCAATTGTAATGAAAATTTCCATTCTGGTGTAAATGTACACGATTATTTAAAAAATACCAATAAATGTTTGCAGACAAATACGGTTTAGGAGTTACCATCAATGGTGAGTACTATGCCAACTTGCTGAGGCAGTTATAGCTCATAAATATAGCATACTTTAAATATATATATATATATATATATATATATATATATAGTAAGTAATCCATGTGAATCATCGTAATATAAAATATTAAGACTGATCCACAGAAGAGATCTCAATATATTTATTATAAAGCAAACAGGAATTACTGTAGATAAAATTCAATACCCCATATGATATATAGCCATTTCACCCACAATGGGCTTGTCTTTTTAAATACATTTACTCCTAGTTGTTAATTTCCCCCCTCTTTCTTCGTATTTACAAAAACATTGATTCATTTCTTTATCTAACTTCTTGGTGTTGACAAGCTGGTTCTGGGTAAAATGGCTCTTTATCCTATGGGGTATTGAATTTTATCTACTTGTAATATATATATAGATATATATTGTTCAAAAGTCTGAAGCCACTCCCAGCATTAGCATGGGAAGAACTTGATAAAATAGTGAAAAAAATGAAATAGCATCATCAGAAAAATGGATTCTCTTTTAACCAAATCTATATCAATAAGAGAGAACTTAATTTATATTAGTCACATGGATATTGGATTAATTCAAGAAACTCCTTAGTAACCCATTAGATAAAACTGTGATATTACTGACACATTTGGGATAGGATAGTGGATGGTTTCCTTCTTTGGGAGTGAGAATAGTATAATGGTGATAATTAATTGCCAATACCATTAGAATAAACAGTACACTGCATGATTTCACCCTCCCGCACTTGTGGAAAAGGACTCTGTCAGATATCTCATAATACAAAATATGTAAAAGTCTAGCTGTAGATGCCATGAAATGTTGCTTTGTTGATTTGACTCACAAGAGAATGCTTACCCAATCCCAACAAGCTTAACCTGTTTGAGTCTAGAGTCAACAGTTATCTTCCCCATATATCCTCATAAACTGAGTGGCTTTTGAGCCTTGCACAGGGTTAACATTATTCCAAAAAAAAAAAAAAAGGGAAAAAAACATCATGAAACTGTTGTTACCTCGAATGTAATGTATGAATGAGTCTGCTGGCAACATAAAATGATGAGAATGATACAATGAAAGGCAATGTAATTCAATGCCAGTGCTACTCAACCTATCAGCCAGTGTATTGTATAATACACACTGCATTCTACAGAGTTTTAGAGTTGTCAACCCACTTTTTCCATTAAATGAAATATTTTCAAAATTAGTATTGTAGGAAATTTATCAATACATCCATGTCTACAAGGATTTTTCATTTGGTTGAATCGAGCAAAGTGCAGCTTTGACAATGTCACTGTTGTGTCCTTTAACAATTAAGATGTCCGAAAACCGGTTTGCTCAATGGGTCTGCATTTCTTCTTAATTTCTTGCTTAATCCATGTATAAAAGAATTTTTCCAGTTGCTTAAGTATGGACAATGTGGCGTTTGATGATACGTCGACTTGTGTTAGTGGATTTGTTGGGATTTTCATGAGGCCCAAAACTGGGGGATCAAAATTTTTTATTCATATTGATTTTATTATTAATTCTTATGTAGTTAGATGCATAAGATAAGAAAAAAACAATTGCAATCCTATTCGTGCAAGATATATGCCTTAAATAAGACATGGAAGATAGCAGTTTTAAACCCTCATAGTAATAGAAGCCTCAAAAATGCCAATTTCCAAAACTTTTTATTCATATTCATTTTATTATTGATTCTAATGTAGTTAGATGAGTAAGAAAAGAAAAAAAAACAATAGCAATCCTTATATATGCCTTAAATCAGACATCGAAGATAGTGGTTTTAGCCCCTAGTAGTAAGAGAAGCCTCAAAAATACCATTTTCCAAAACTTTTTATTTTGGGATTTTATTATTGATTCTTATGTGGTTTGATGGGTAAGAAAAGAAAAAAACAATGGCAATCATTTTTTGCAAGATATAAGCCTTAAATCAGACATCGAAGATCGAGGTTTTAGCCCCTACTAGTAATAGAAACCTCAAAAATGGTATTTTCCAAAATTTTTATTCATATTGATTTTATTATTGATTCTAATGTAGTTTGATACATGAGAAAATAAAAAAAACAATTGCAATCTTTTAGTGCAAGTATTAAATTGTGCAGAATTTGTCGACTCATGCCTGTCTTGAAGGATTTAAAATTTGGCTTAATAGAGCAAAGTAAAGCATCGACCATGTCGCTGCTGTGCCCTTTCAAAGTTTACAGTGTCCGAAACCCGGTTTGCTCGATAAGATTGCATTTGAACTTTGCCCCTCTATGGAGCCCTCATAAAATAGATATGAGATTGAGAGGAATTTCTTGCTTAATCCATGTATGAAAGAATTATTTAAGTAGATTGAGTAGGGAGAGAAGGCCTTAGATGATACGGTAACTTGGGTTAGTAGAATTGTGGGATTTTTCATGCGGACCGTAACTGGGTGATCACACATTTTCACTACTTAACTTTTATCCAGTAAGTGAAATAACTTCAATGTCTCGACACAGGCCTGTCTAGAATGATTTTAAAATAGGTTTAATAGACACGATACAGCAACGACCATGTAGATGCTGTGGCCTTTGATAACTGACAGTGTTCGGAAACCGGTTGGCTCGATAAGATTGCAATACAAATTTTTCCCATCTAAGGAACCCTCATAAAATAGATATCACATTGTGTGGAATTTCCTGCTTAATGCAGGAGTCAAAGAATTATTTCAGTCACTTCTGTAGGGAGGGAGTGATGTTCGAGGATACGGGACCTTGTGTTATTGAATTTGTTGGAATTTTCATGCGGACCAAAAACTGGGGGATCTCTCACCATATCCCTGCTTTATAACTTTTTTCCAGCAGATGAAATCTCTTCAAAATTGGTATTAAATTGTGCGAAATCTCTCACTCTGTCGATGTCTACAAGCATTTTTCATTTGCTTTTATAGTGCAAAGTGTAGCTTCGAGTGTGTCGCTGCTGTCACCGTGGGCAATTTACAGTGTCCGAAAAGCGGTTTGCTCAAGGAGATCCCATTTCAAGTTTTTCTTCTCGAGGGGATCCTCATGAAATAGATATCAGATTGTGAGGAATTTCCTGCTTAATCAATGAGTCAAAGAATTATTTCAGTCCCTTGTGTAGGGAGGGAGTGACGTTCAACGATACGGGACCTCATGTAGTGAATTTGTCGGAATTTTGAAGTGGACCAAAACTGGGGGATCCCTCACCATTTCCCTGCTTTATAACTTTTTTTCCAGCAGATGAAATCTCTTCAAAATTGGTATTAAATTGTGCGAAGTCTCTGACTCAGTCCATGCCAACAAGCATTTCTAAGTAGCTTTTACAGGGCAAAGTCTAACTTCGAACTTGCCGCAGCTGTCACCGCTGGCAATTTACGGTGTCCGAAAAGCGGTTTTCTCGAAGAGATCAGATTTCAACTTTCTCCACTCTTGGGCACCCTCATGAAATTGATATCAAATTATGAGGAATTTCTTGCTTAATCCATGAGTCAAATAATTATTTAAGTCGATTGCGTGGGGAGAGAGTGAACTTCAACGATTCGGGACCTACCGTTAGTGAATTTGTTGGAAGTGGACCAAAACTGGGGGGCCACGCCCAATACATTGCATTATAAATTTTTTCCAGTAGCTGGAATCTCTTCCAAATTGGTATCAAATTCTGCGGAATCTCTCACTCTGTGCATGGCTACTAGCATTTTTCGTTCGCTTTCATTCGGCAAACTGCAGCTTCGACCATGTCACTGCTGTCACCGTTGGCACTTCATGGTGTCCGAAAAGCGGTTTGCTCGCAGAGATCCCATTTCTACTTTTTCCTCTCTTGGGGATCCTCATGAGATGTCAGATTGTGGGGAATTTCCTGTTGACTCCATCAGTCAAAGGTTTATTTCAGTCGCTTGAGTGGGGAGGGAGTGACCTTCGACGATTCGGGACCTAGCGTTAGTGAATTTGTTGGTATTTCAATACGCATCAAAACTGGGCGGGGGTTCCCCCAATTCATTGATTTATAAATTTTTTTCCAGTAGCTGGAATATCTTCCAAATTGGTATCAAATTGTGTGGAATCTCTCATTCTGTCCATGGCTACAAGCATTATTCGTTCGCTTTCCTGCGGCAAACAGCAGCTTCGACCATGTCAATGCTGTCACCGTTGGCACTTCATGGTGTCCGAAAAGCGGTTTGCTCGAAGACATCGCATTTCTTTTTTTTTCCTCTCTAGGTGATCCTCATGAGATAGTTGTCAGATTGATGGAATTTCCTGCTGACTCCATCAGTCAAAGGTTTCTTTCGGTCGCTTCTGTGGGGAGGGACTGACCTTCGACGATTCGAGACCTAGTGTTAGTGACTTTGTTGGAATTTTCATGCGCACCAAACCTAAGGGTGCGTCCCCCAATTCATTGCTTTATAATTTTTTTCCAGTAGCTGGATTCTCTTCCTAATTGTTATCAAATTGTGTGGAATCTCTCACTCTGTGCATGGCTACAAGCATTTTTCGTTCGCTTTCATGCGGCAAACTGCAGTTTCGAACATGACACTGCTGTCACCGTTGTCACTTTACAGTGTCCGAAAAGATAACAGTATGAATTTGAAGGCAAAATATATTTTTGCAGATTTTAGATTAGGTCTTTCCCTGTCCATAATGCTAAATTAAGGAAGTAAAATAGAAATAGAAATAGGAAACAGAAGTGAAATGTACAGTGATACCCCATTTTGTGCCCACTATCTTTTTCCTGTAAATACCAGTCATATGAGTCGAGTCCATCCATGCTACGATCACGGTTTGAATTTGAAGGCAAAATATTTTTTTGCAGATCTTAGATTAGGTCTTTCCCTGTCCATAATGCTAAATTAAGGAAGTAAAATATAAATATAAATAGGAAACAGAAGAGAAATATACAGTGATCACCCATTTGGTGCCCACAATCTTTTTCATGGAAATCCCAATGATATGAGTCGAGTCCATTCATGCTACGATTACGGTATGAATTTGAAGGCAAAATATTTTTTTCCAGATCTTAGATTAATCTTCCCTGTCCATAATGCTAAATTAAGGAAGTAAAATGGAAATATAAATAGGAAACAAGAGAAATATACAGTGATCACCCATTTTGTGCCCACTATCTTTGTCATGGAAATCCCAGTCATATGAGTCGAGTCCATGCATGCTACGATCACGGTATGAATTTGAAGGCAAAATATTTTTTTGCAGATATTAGATTAAGTTTTTCCCTGTCCATAATGCTAAATTGAGGAAGTAAAATAGAAATATAAATAGGAAACAGTAGAGAAATATACAGAGATCACCGATTTTGGGCCCACTATCTTTTTCATGGAAATCCCAGTCATATGAGTCGAGTACATGCATGCTTTGATCACGGTATGAATTAGAAGGCAAAATATATTTTTGCAGATCTTAGATTAGGTCTTTCCTTGTCCATAATATTAAATTAAGGAAGTAAAATAGAAATAGTAATAAGAAACAGAAGAGAAATATACAGTGAACACCCATTTTCTGCCCACAATCTTTTTCATAGAAATTCCAGTCGTATGACTCAAGTCCATGCATGCTACGCTCACGGTATGAATTTGAAGGCAAAATATTTATTTGCACATCTTAGATTAGGTCTTTCCCTGTCCATAATGCTAGATTAAGGAAGTCAAATAGAAATATAAATAGGAAACAGAAGAGAAATATACAGTGATCACCCATTTTGTGCCAAGTATCTTTTTCACGGAAATCCCAGTCATATGAGTCGAGTCCAGGAATGCAACAATCACGGTATGAATTTGAAGGCAGAATATTTTTTTGCAGATTTTAGATTAGGTCTTTCCCTGTCCACAGTGCTAAATTGAGGAAGTAAAATAGAAATAGTAATAGGAAACAGAAGAGAAATGAACAGTGATCAACCATTTTGTGCCCACTATCTTTTTCATGGAAATCCCAGTCATATGAGTCGAGTCCATGCATGCTACGATCACGGTATGAATTTGAAGGCAAAATATTTTTTTGCAGATCTTAGATTATGTCTTTACCTGTCTATAATGCTAAATTGAGGAAGTAAAATATAAATATAAATAGGAAACAGAAGAGAAATGTACAGTGATCACCCATTTTCGGCCCACAATATTTTTCATGGAAATCCCAGTCATATGAGTCGAAACCATGCATGCTACGATCACGGTATGAATTTGATTGCAAAATATTTTTGTGCAGATTTTAGATTAGGTCTTTCCCTGTCCATAATGCTAAATTGAGGAGGTAAAATAGAAATATAAATAGTAAACAGAAGAGAAATGTACAGTGATCACCCATTTTCGGGCACAATCTTTTCCATGGAAATCCCAGTCATATGAGCCGAATCCATGCATGCTACAATCACGGTATGAATTTGAAGGCATATTTTTGTGCAGATTTTAGATTAGGTCTTTCCTTGTCCATAATGCTAAGTTGAAGAGGTAAAATAGAAATATGAATACGAAACAGAACAGAAATTTACAGTGATCACCAATTTTCGGCGCACAATCTTTTTCATGGAAATCCCAGTCATATGAGTCGAGTCCATGCATGTTACGATCACGGTATGTATTTGTAGGCAAAATATTTTTGTGCAGATTTTAGATTAGGTCTTTCCCTGTCCATAATGCTAAATTGAGGAGGTAAAATATAAATATAAATAGGAAACAGAAGAGAAATGTACATTGATCACCCATTTTCCGCCAACAATCGTTTTCATGGAAATCCCAGTCATATGAGTCGAGTCCATGCATGCTACAATCACGGTATGAATTTGAAGGCATAATATTTTTGTGCAGATTTTAGATTAGGTCTTTCCCTGTCCATAATGCTAAATTGAGGAGGTAAAATATAAATATAAATAGGAAACAGAAGAGAAATGTACAGTGATAACCAATTTTCGGCCCACAATCTTTTTCATGGAAATCCCAGTAATATTTGTCGAGTCCATGCATGCTAAGTTCACGGTATGAATTTGAAGGCAAAATATTTTTGTGCAGATCTTAGATTAGGTCTTTCCCTGTCCATAATGCTAAATTGAGGAGGTAAAATATGAATATAAATAGGAAACAAAAGAGAAATATACAGTGATCACGCATTTTCGGCCCACAATCTTTTTCATGGAAATGCCAGTCATATGAATCGTGTCCATGCATGCTACGATCACGGTATGAATTTGAAGGCAAAATATTTTTGTGCAGATCTTAGATTATGTCATTCCCTGTCCATAATGCTAAATTGAGGAGGTCAAATAGAAATATAAATAGGAAACAGAAGAGAAATGTATAGTGATCACCTATTTTCGGCCCACAATCTTTTACATGGAAATCCCAGTCAGATGAGTCGAGTCCATGCATGCTACGATCACGGTATGAATTTGAAGGCAAAATATTTTTGTGCAGATCTTAGATTATGTCATTCCCTGTCCATAATGCTAAATTGAGTAGGTCAAAT
Organism: Acanthosepion lycidas; assembly: GCA_963932145.1. Lineage (NCBI taxonomy): Eukaryota > Metazoa > Mollusca > Cephalopoda > Sepiida > Sepiidae > Acanthosepion > Acanthosepion lycidas. Next base: position 26,147 of record CAWVQA010000415.1, read on the forward strand.
AGAAATATAAATAGGAAACAGAAGAGAAATGTATAGTGATCACCTATTTTCGGCCCACAAACTTTTTCATGGAAATCCCAGTCATATGAGTCGAGTCCATGCATGCTACGATCACGGTATGAATTTGTAGGCAAAATATTTTTGTGCAGATTTTAGATTAGGACTTTCCCTGTCCATAATGCTAAATTGAGGAGGTAAAATAGAAATATAAATAGGAAACAGAAGAGAAATGTACAGTGATCACCCATTTTTGGCCCACAATCTTTTTCATGGAAATCCCAGTCATATGAGTCGAGTCCATGCATGCTACTATCACGGTATGAATTTGAAGGCAAAATATTTTTGTGCAGAGCTTAGATTATATCTTTTCCCTGGCCATAATGCTAAATTGAGGAGGTAAAATATAAATATAAATAGGAAACAGAAGAAAAATGAACAGTGATCACCCATTTTTGGCCCACAATCTTTTTCATCGAAATCCCAGTCCTATGAGTCGAGTCCATGCATGCTACGATCACGGTATGAATTTGAAGGCAATATATTTTTGTGCAGATCTTAGATTAGGTCTTTCCCTGTCCATAATGCTAAATTGATGATGTAAAATATAAATATAAACAGGAAACAGAAGAGAAATGTACAGTGATCACCCATTTTTGGCCCACAATCTTTTTCATGGAAATCCCAGTCATATGAGTCGAGTCCATGCATGCTACGATCACGGTAGGATTTGAAGGCAAAATATTTTTGTGCAGAGCTTAGATTAGGTCTTTCACTGGCGATAATGCTAAATTGAGGAGGTAAAATAGAAATATAAATAGGAAACAGAAGAGAAATGTACAGTGATCACCCATTTTGTGCCCACAATCTTTTTCATGGAAATCCCAGTCATATGAGTTGAGTCCATGCATGCTACGATCACGGTATGAATTTGAAGGTAAAATATTTTTGTGCAGATCTTAGATTAGGTCTTTCCCTGTCCATAATGCTAAATTGAGGAGGTAAAATAGAAATATAAATAGGAAACAGAAGAGAAATGTACAGTGATCACCCATTTTCGGCCCACAATCTTTTTCATAGAAATCCTAGTCATATGAGTCGAGTCCATGCATGCTATGATCACGGTATGAATTTGAAGGCAAAATATTTTTGTGCAGATGTTAGATTTGGTCTTTCCCTGTCCATAATGCTAAATTGAGGAGGTAAAACAGAAATATGAATACGAAACAGAACAGAATTGTACAGTGATCACCAATTTTTGGCGCACAATCTTTTTCATGGAAATCCCAGTCATATGAGTCGAGTCCATGCATGCTACGATCACGGTATGAATTTGAAGGCATATTTTTGTGCAGATTTTAGATTAGATCTTTCCCTGTCCATAATGCTAAATTGAGGAGGTAAAATAGAAATATGAATAGGAAACAGAAGAGAAATGTACAGTGATCACCCATTTTCCGCCAACAATCTTTTTCCTGGATATCCCAGTCATATGAGTCGAGTCCATGCATGCTACAATCACGGTATGAATTTGAAGGCATAATATTTTTGTGCAGATTTTAGATTAGGTCTTTCCCTGTCCATAATGCTAAGTTGAGGAGGTAAGATAGAAATATTAATACAAAACAGAACAGAAATGTACAGTGATCACCAATTTTCGGCGCACAATCTTTTTCATGGAAATCCTAGTCATATGAGTCGAGTCCATGCATGCTACAATCACGGTATGAATTTGAAGGCATATTTTTGTGCAGATTTTATAATAGATCTTTCCCTGTCCATAATGCTAAATTGAGGAGGTAAAATATAAATATAAATAGGAAAAAGAAGAGAAATGTACAGTGATCACCCATTTTCGGCCCACAGTTTTTTTCATGGAAATCCCAGTCATATGAGTCGAGTCCATTCATGCTACGGTCACGGTATGAATTTGAAGGCTAAATATTTTTATGCAGAAATTAAATTAGGTCTTTCCCTGGCCATAATGCTAAATTGAGGAAGTTAAATATAAATATAAATAGGAAACAGAATAGAAATGTACAGTGATCACCAATTTTCGGCGCACAATCTTTTTCATGGAAATCCCAGTCATATGAGTCGAGTCCATGCATGCTACAATCACGGTATGAATTTGAAGGCATATTTTTGTGCAGATTTTAGATTAGATCTTTCCCTGTTCATAATGCTAAATTGAGGAGGTAAAATAGAAATATGAATACGAAACAGAACAGAAATGTACAGTGATAACCCATTTTCGGCCCACAATCTTTTTTATGGAAATCCCAGTCATATGAGTCGAGTCCATGCATGCTACGATCACAGTATGAATTTGAAGGCAAAATATTTTTGTACACAGCTTACATTAGGGCTTTCCCTGGCCATAATGCTAAATTGAGGAGGTAAAATAGAAATATAAATAGGAAACAGAAGAGAAATGTACAGTGATCACCCATTTTCGGCCCACAATCTTTTTCATGGAAATCCCAGTCATATGAGTCGAGTCCATGCATGCTACGATCACGGTATGAACTTGAAGGCAAAATATTTTTGTGCAGATTTTAGATTAGGTCTTTCCCTGTCAATAATGCGAAATTGAGGAGGTAAAATATAAATATAAATAGTAAACAGAAGAGAAATGTACAGTGATCACCCATTTTCGGCCCACAATCATTTTCATGGAAATTCCAGTCATATGAGTTGAGTCCATGCATGCTACGATCACGGTATGAATTTGAAGGTAAAATGTTTTTGTGCAGATCTTAGATTAGGTCTTTCCCTGTCAATAATGCTAAATTGATGATGTAAAATATAAATATAAATATGAAACAGAAGAGAAATGTACAGTGCTCACCCATTTTCTGGCGAAAATCTTTTTCATGGAAATCCCAGTCATATGAGTCGAGTCCATGCATGCTACGATCACGGTATGAATTTCAAGGCAAAATATTTTTGTGCAGATTTTAGATTATGTCTTTCCCTGTCCATAATGCTAAATTGAGGAGGTAAAATATAAATATAAATAGGAAACAGAAGAGAAATGTACAGTGATCACCCATTTTCCGCCAACAATCTTTTTCATGGAAATGCCAGTCATATGAGTCGAGTCCATGCATGCTACGATCACGGTATGAATTTGACGGCAAAATATTTTTGTGAAGATTTCAGATTAGGTCTTTCCCTCTCCATAATGCTAAATTGAGGAGGGAAAATATAAATATAAATAGGAAACAGAAAAGTAATGTACAGTGATCACCCATTTTCGGCCCACAATCTTTTTCATGGAAATCCCAGTCCTATGAGTCGTGTCCATACATGCTACGATCACGGTATGAATTTGAAGGCAAAATATTTTTGTGCAGATCTTAGATTAGGTCTTTCCCTGTCCATAATGCTAAATTGAGGAGGTAAAATATAAATATAAATAGGAAACAGAAGTGAAATGTACAGTGATCACCCATTTTCGGCCTACAATCTTTTTCATGGAAATCCCAGTCATATGAGTCGAGTCCATGCATGCTACGATCACAGTATGAATTTGAAGGCAAAATATTTTTGTTCAGATCTTAGATTAGGTCTTTCCCTGTCCATAATGCTAAATTGAGGAGGTAAAATAGAAATATAAATAGGAAACAGAAGAGAAATGTACAGTGATCACGCATTTTCTGCCAACAATATTTTTCATGGAAATCCCAGTCATATGAGTCGAGTCCATGCATGCTACGATCACGGTATGTATTTGAAGGCAAAATATTTTTGTGCAGATTTTAGATTAGGTCTTTCCCTGTCCATAATGCTAAATTGAGGAGGTAAAATAGAAATATAAATAGGAAACAGAAGAGAAATGTACAGTGATCACCCATTTTCGACCCACAATCTTTTTCATAGTAATCCCAGTCATATGAGTCGAGTCCATGCATGCTACGATCACGGTATGAATTTGAAGGCAAAATATTTGTGTGCAGAGCTTAGATTAAGTCTTTCCCTGGCCATAATACTAAATTGAGGAGGTAAAATATAAATATAAATAGGAAACAGAAGAGAAATGTACAGTGATCAGCTATTTTTGGCCAACAATGTTTTTCATGGAAATCCCAGTCATATGAGTCGTCTCCATGCATGCTACGATTACGGTATGAATTTGAAGGCAAAATGTTTTTGTGCAGATCTTAGATTAGGTCTTTCCCTGTCCATAATGCTAAATGAACAAAGTAAAATAGAAATATAAATAGGAAACAGAAGAGAAATGTACAGTGATCACCTATTTTCGGCCCACAATCTTTTTCATGGAAATCCCAGTCATATGAGTCGAGTCCATGCATGCTACGATCACGGTATGAATTTGAAGGGAAAATATTTTTGTGCAGAGCTTAGATTAGGTCTTTCGCTGTCCATAATGCTAAATTGAGGAGGTAAAATATAAATATAAATAGGAAACAAAAGAGAAATATACAGTGATCACGCATTTTCGGCCCACAATCTTTTTCATGGAAATCCCAGTCATATGAGTCGAGGCCATGCATGCTACGATCACGGTATGAATTTGAAGGCAAAATATTTTTGTGCAGATCTTAGATTTGGTCTTTCCCTGTCCATAATGCTTAATTGAGGAGGTAAAATATAAATATAAATAGGAAAGAGAGGAGAAATGTACAGTGACCACCCATTTTCGGCTCAAAATCTTTTTCATGGAAATCCCAGTCATATGAGTCGAGTCCATGCATGCTACGTTCACGGTATGAATTTGAAGGCAAAATATTTTTGTGCAGATTTTAGATTAGGTCTTTCCCTGTCCATAAAGCTAAATTGAGGAGGTAAAATATAAATATAAATAGGAAACAGAAGAGAAATGTACAGTGATCACCCATTTTCGGCCCACAATCTTTTTCATGGAAATCCCAGTCATATGAGTCGAGTCCATGCATGCTACGATCACGGCATGAATTTGAAGGCAAAATATTTTTGTGCAGATCTTAGAATAGGTCTTTCCTTTTCCATAATGCTAAATTGAGGAGGTAAAATATAAATATAAATAGGAAACAGAAGAGAAATGTACAGTGATCACCCATTTTCGGCCCACAATCTTTTTCATGGAAGTCCCAGTCATATGAGTCGAGTCAATGCATGCTACGCTCACAGTATGAATTTGAAGGCAAAATATTTTTGTGCAGATTTTAGATTAGGTCTTTCCCTGTCCATAATGCTAAATTGAGGAGGTAAAATAGAAATATAAATAGGAAACAGAAGAGAAATGTACAGTGATCACCCATTTTCGGCCCACAATCTTTTTCATGGAAATCCCAGTCATATGAGTTGAGTCAATGCATGCTACGATCACGGTATGAATTTGAAGGCTAAATCTTTTTGTGCAGATCTTAGATTTGGTCTTTCCCTGTCCATAATGCTAAATTGAGGAGGTAAAATAGAAATATAAATAGGAAACAGAAGAGAAATGTACAGTGATCACCCATTTTCGGCCCTCAATCTTTTTCATGGAAATCCCAGTCATATGAGTCGAGTCCATGCATGCTACGATCACGATATGAATTTGAAGGCAAAATATTTTCGTGCAGATTTTAGATTAGGTCTTTCCCTGTCCATAATGCTAAATTGAGGATATAAAATAGAAATATAAATAAGAAACAGAAGAGAAATGTACAGTGATCACCCATTTTCGGCCCACAATCTTTTTAATGGAAATCCCAGTCATATGAGTCGAATCCATGCATGCTACGATCACGGTATGAATTTGAAGGCAAAATATTTTTGTGCAGATTTTAGATTAGGTCTTTCCCTGTCCATAATGCTAAATTGAGAAGGTAAAATATAAATATAAATAGGAAACAGAAGAGAAATGTACAGTGATCACCCATTTTCGGCCCACAATCTTTTTCATGGAAATCCCAGTCATATGAGTCGAGTCAATGCATGCCACGATCACGGTATGAATTTGAAGGCAAAATATTTTTGTGCAGATTTTAGATTAGGTCTTTCCCTGGCCATAATGCTAAATTGAGGAAGTTAAATATGAATATAAATAGGAAACAGAATAGAAATGTACAGTGATCACCCATTTTCAGCCCACAATCTTTTTCATTCAAATCCCAGTCATATGAGTCGAGTCCATGCATGCTACGATCACGGTATGAATTTGAAGGCAAAATATTTTTGTTTAGATTTTAGATTAGGTCTTTCCCTGACCATAATGCTAAATTGAGGAGGTAAAATAGAAATATAAATAGGAAACAGAAGAGAAATGTACAGTGATCACCCATTTTCCGCCCACAAACTTTTTCATGGAAATCCCAGTCATATGAGTCGAGTCCATGCATGCTACGATCACGGTATGAATTTGAAGGCAAAATATTTTTGTTCAGATTTTAGATTAGGTCTTTCGCTGTCCATAATGCTAAATTGAGGAGGTAAAATAGAAATATAAATAGGAAACAAAAGAGAAATGTACAGTGATCACCCATTTTCGGCTCACAATCTTTTTCATGGAAATCCCAGTCATATGAGTCGAGTCCATGCATGCTACGATCACGGTATGATTTTGAAGGCAAAATATTTTTGTGCAGATTTCAGATTAGGTCTTTCCCTGTCCATATTGCTAAATTGAGGAGGTAAAATAGAAATATAAATAGGAAACAGAAGAGAAATGTACAGTGATCACCCATTTTCTGCCCACAATATTTTTCGTAGAAATCCCAGTCATATGAGTGGAGTCCATGCATGCTACGAGCACGGTATGAATTTGAAGGGAAAATATTTTTGTGCAGATTTCAGATTAGGTCTTTCCCTGTCCATAATGCTAAATTGAGGAGGTAAAATAGAAATATGAATACGAAACAGAACAGAACTGTACAGTGATCACCCATTTTCGGCGCACACTCTTTTTCATGGAAATCCCAGTCATATGAGTCGAGTCCATGCATGCTACAATCACGGTATGAATTTGAAGGCATAATATTTTTGAGCAGATTTTAGATTAGGTCTTTCCCTGTCCATAATGCTAAATTGAGGAGGTAAAATATAAATATAAATAGGAAAAAGAAGAGAAATGTACAGTGATCACCCATTTTCGGCCCAGAATCTTTTTCATGGAAATCCCAGTCATATGAGTCGAGTCCATGCATGCTACGATCACGGTATGATTTTGAAGGCAACATATTTTTTTGCAGATTTTAGATTAGGTCTTTCCCTGTCCATAATGCTAAATTGAGGATGTAAAATATAAATATAAATAGGAAACAGAAGAGAAATGTACAGTGATCACCCATTTTCAGCCCACAAGCTTTTTCATGGAAATCCCAGTCATATGAGTCGAGTCCATGCATGCTACGAACACGGTATGAATTTGAAGGCAAAATATTTTCGTGCAGATCTTAGATTAGGTCTTTCGCTGGCCATAATGCTAAATTGAGGAGGTAAAATAGAAATATAAATAGGAAACAGAAGAGAAATGTACAGTGATCATCCATTTTCGGCCCACAATCTTTTTCATGGAAATCCCAGTCATATGAGTCGAGTCCATGCATGCTAAGATCACGGTATGAATTTGAAGGCAACATATTTTTTTGCAGATCTTAGATGAGGTCTTTCCCTGTCTATAATGCTAAATTGAGGAGGTAAAATATAAATATAAATAGGAAACAGAAGAGAAATGTACAGTGATCACCCATTTTTGGCCAACAAACTTTTTCATGGAAATCCCAGTCATATGAGTCGAGTCCATGCATGCTACGATCACGGTATGAATTTGAAGGCAAAATATTTTTGTGCAGATCTTAGATTAGGTCTTTCCCTGGCCATAATCCTAAATTGAGGAGGTAAAATAGAAATATAAATAGGAAACAGAAGAGAAATGTACAGTGATCACCCATTTTCGGCCCACAATCTTTTTCTTGGAATTCCCAGTCATATGAGTCGAGTCCATGGATGCTACGATCACGGTATGAATTTGAAGGCAAAATATTTTTGTGCAGAGCTTAGATTAGGTCTTTCCCTGGCCATAATGCTTAATTGAGGAGGTAAAATAGAAATATAAAAAGAAAACAGAAGAAAAATGTACAGTGATCACCCATTTGCGGCCCACAATCTTTTTCATGGAAATCCCAGTCATATGAGTCGAGTCCATGCATGCTACGATCACGGTATGAATTTGAAGGCAAAATATTTTTGTCCAGAGCTTAGATTAGGTCTTTCCCTGGCTATAATGCTAAATTGAGGAGGTAAAATAGAAATATAAATAGGAAACAGAAGAGAAATGTACAGTGATCACCCATTTTCGGCCCACAATCTTTTTCATGGAAATCGCAGTCATATGAGTCGAGTCAATGATTGCTACGATCACGGTATGAATTTTAAAGCAAAATATTTTGGTGCAGATTTTAGATTAGGTCTTTCCCTGTCTATAATGCTAAATTGAGGAGGTAAAATATAAATATAAATAGGAAACAGAAGAGAAATGTACAGTGATCACCCATTTTCTGCCCAAAATCTTTTTCATGGAAATCCCAGTTATATCAGTCGAGTCCATGCATGCTACGATCACGGTATGAATTTGAAGGCAAAATATTTTTGTGTAGATTTTAGATTAGGTCTTTCCCTGTCCATAATGCTAAATTGAGGAGGTAAATTATATATATAAATAGGAAACAGAAGAGAAATGTACAGTGATCACCCATTTTCGGCCCACAATCTTTTTCATGGAAATCGCAGTCATATGAGTCGAGTCAATGCATGCTACGATCACGGTATGAATTTTAAAGCAAAATATTTTTGTGCAGATTTTAGATTAGGTTTTTCCCTGTCCATAATGCTAAATTGAGGAGGTAAAATACGAATAAGAATAGGAAACAGAAGAGAAATGTACAGTGATCACCCATTTTCGGCCCACAATCTTTTTCATGGAAATCCCAGTCTTATGAGTCGAGTTCATGCATGCTACGATCACGGTATGAATTTGAAGGCAAAATATTTTTGTGCAGATCTTCGATTACGTCTTTCCCTGTCAATAAGGCTAAATTGAGGAGGTAAATATAAATATAAATAGGAAACAGAAGAGAAATGTACAGTGATCAACCATTTTCGGCCCACAATCTTTTTCATGGAAATCGCAGTCATATGAGTCGAGTCAATGCATGCTAGGAACACGGTATGAATTTTAAAGCAAAATATTTTTGTGCATATTTTAGATTAGGTCTTTCCCTGTCCATAATGCTAAATTGAGGAGGTAAAATATAAATATAAATAGGAAACAGAAGAGAAATGTACAGTGATCACCCATTTTCAGCCAACAATCTTTTTCATGGAAATCCCAGTCATATGAGTCGAGTCAATGCATGCTAGGAACACGGTATGAATTTTAAAGCAAAATATTTTTGTGCAGATTTTAGATTAGGTCTTTCCCTGTCCATAATGCTAAATTGAGGAGGTAAAATATAAATATAAATAGGAAACAGAAGTGAAATGTACAGTGATCACCCATTTTCAGCCCACAATCTTTTTCATGGAAATCCCAGTCATATGAGTCGAGGTCATGCATGCTACGATCACGGTATGAATTTGAAGGCAAAATATTTTTGTGCAGATTTTAGATTAGGACTTTCCCTGTCCATAATGCTAAATTGAGGAGGTAAAATAGAAATATAAATAGGAAACAGAAGAGAAATGTACAGTGATCACCCATTTTCGGCCCACAAACTTTTTCATGGAAATCCCTGTCATATGAGTCGAGTCCATACATGCTACGATCACGGTATGAATTTGAAGACAAAATATTTTTGTGCAGAGCTTAGATTAGGTCTTTCCCTGTCCATAATGCTAAATTGAGAAGGTAAAATATAAATATAAATAGAAAACAGAAGAGAAATGTACAGTGATCACCCGTTTTCGGCCCACAATCTTTTTCATGGAAATCTCAGTCATATGAGTCGAGTTCATGCATGCTACGATCACGGTATGAATTTGAAGGCAAAATATTTTTGTGCAGAGCTTAGATTAGGTCTTTCGCTGGCCATAATGCTAAATTGAGGAGGTAAAATAGAAATATAAATAGGAAACAGATGTTACATGTACAATGATCACCCATTTTCGGCCCACAATCTTTTTCATGGAAACCCCAGTCATATGAGTCGAGTCCATGCATGCTACGATCACGGTATGAATTTGAAGGCAAAATATTTTTGTGCAGAGCTTAGATTATGTCTTTCCCTGTCCATAATGCTAAATTGAGGAGGTAAAATATAAATAGTAAACAGAAGAGAAATGCACAGTGATCACCCATTTTCGGCCCTCAATCTTTTTCATGGAAATCCCAGTCATATGAGTCGAGTCCATGCATGCTACGATCACGGTATGAATTTGAAGGTAAAATATTTTTGTGAAGATTTTAGATTAGGTCTTTCCCTGTCCATAATGCTAAATTGAGGAGGTAAAATATAAATATAAATAGGAAACAGAAGAGAAATGTACAGTGATCACCCATTTTCGGCCCACAATCTTTTTCATGGAAATCCCAGTCATATGAGTCGAGTTCATGCATGCTACGATCACGGTATGAATTTGAAGGCAAAATATTTTTGTGCAGAGCTTAGATTAGGTCTTTCCCTGGCCATAATGCTAAATTGAGGAGGTAAAATAGAAATATAAATAGGAAACAAAAGAGAAATGTACAGTGATCACCCATTTTCGGCTCACAATCTTTTTCATGGAAATCCCAGTCATATGAGTCGAGTCAATGCATGCTACGATCACGGTATGAATTTGAAGGCAACATATTTTTGTGCAGATTTTAGATTAGTTCTTTCCCTGTCCATAATGCTAAATTGAGGAGGTAAAATAGAAATATGAATACGAAGCAGAAGAAAAATGTATAGTGATCACCCATTTTTGGCCCACAATCTTTTTCATGGAAGTCCCAGTCATATGAGTCGAGTCAATGCATGCTACGCTCACAGTATGAATTTGAAGGCAAAATATTTTTGTGCAGATTTTAGATTAGGTCTTTCCCTGTCCATAATGCTAAATTGAGGAGGTAAAATATAAATATAAATAGGAAACAGAAGAGGAAAGTACAGTGATCACCCATTTTCGGCCCACAATCTTCTTCATGGAAATCCCAGTCATATGAGTCGAGTCAATGCATGCTACGATCACGGTATGAATTTGAAAGCAAAATATTTTTGTGCAGATCTTAGATTTGGTCTTTCCCTGTCCATAATGCTAAATTGAGGAGGTAAAATATAAATATAAATAGGAAACAGAAGAGAAATGTACAGTGATCACCCATTTTCGGCTCACAATCTTTTTCATGGAAATCCCAGTCATATGAGTCGAGTCCATGCATGCTACGATCACGGTATGAATTTGAAGGCAAAATATTTTTGTGCAGATTTTAGATTAGGTCTTTCCCTGTCCATAATGCTAAATTGAGGATTTAAAATAGAAATATAAATAGGAAACAGAAGAGAAATGTACAGTGATCACCAGTTTTCGGCCCACAATCTTTTTCATGGAAATCTCAGTCATATGAGACGAGTCCATGCATGCTACGATCACGGTATGAATTTGAAGGCATAATATTTCTGTGCATATTTTAGATTAGGTCTTTCCCTGTCCATAATGCTAAATTGAGGAGGTAAAATAGAAATATGAATACGAAACAGAACAGAAATGTACAGTGATCACCCATTTTCGGCGCACAATCTTTTTCATGGAAATCCCAGTCATATGAGTCGAGTCCATGCATGCTATGATCACGGTATGAATTTGAAGGCAAAATATTTTTGTGCAGAGCTTAGATTAGGTCTTTCCCTGTCCATAATGCTAAATTGAGGAGGTAAAATAGAAATATGAATACGAAACAGAAGAGAAATGTACAGTGATCACTCATTTTCGGCCCACAATCTTTTTCATGGAAATCCCAGTCATATGAGTCGAGTCAATGCATGCCACGATCACGGTATGAATTTGAAGGCAAAATATTTTTGTGCAGAAATTAGATTAGGACTTTCCCTGGCCATAATGCTAAATTGAGGAAGTTAAATATAAATATAAATATAAATAGGAAACAGAATAGAAATGTACAGTGATCACCTATTTTAAGCCCACAATCTGTTTCATTCAAATCCCAGTCATATGAGTCGAGTCCATGCATGCTACGATCACGGTATGAATTTGAAGGCAAAATATTTTTGTGCAGATTTTAGATTAGGTCTTTCCCTGACCATAATGCTAAATTGAGGAGGTAAAATAGAAATATAAATAGGAAACAGAAGAGAAATGTACAGTGATCACCGATTTTCCGCCCGAAAACTTTTTCATGGAAATCCCAGTCATATGAGTCGAGTCCATGCATGCACGGTATGAATTTGAAGGCAAAATATTCTTGTGCAGATCTTAGATTTGGTCTTTCCCTGTCCATAATGCTAAATTGAGGAGGTAAAATATAAATATAAATAGGGAAACAGAAGAGAAATGTACAGTGACCACCCATTTTCGGCCCACAATCTTTTTCATGGAAATCCCAGTCATATTACTCGAGTCCATGCATGCTACGTTCATGGTATGAATTTGAATGCAAAATATTTTTGTGCAGATCTTAGATTAGGTCTTTCCCTGTCCATAATGCTAAATTGAGGAGGTAAAATAGAAATATAAATAGGAAACAGAAGAGAAATGTACAGTGATCACCCATTTTCGACCCTCAATCTTTTTCATTGAAATCCCAGTCATATGAGTCGAGTCCATGCATGCTACAATCACGGTATGAATTTGAAGGCATAATATTTTTGTGCAGATTTTAGATTAGGTCTTTCCCTGTCCATAATGCTAAATTGAGGAGGTAAAATAGAAATATGAATACGAAACAGAAGAGAAATGTACAGTGATCACCCATTTTCGGCCCACAATCTTTTTCATGGAAATCCCAGTCATATGAGTCGAGTCCATGCATTCTACGTTCACGGTATGAATTTGAAGGCAAAATATTTTTGTGCAGAGCTTAGATTATATCTTTCCCTGTCTATAATGCTAAATTGAGGAGGTAAAATAGAAATATAAATATGAAACAGAAGAGAAATGTACAGTGATCACCCATTTTCGGCCCTCAATCTTTTTCATTGAAATCCCAGTCATATGAGTCGAGTCCATGCATGCTACAATCACGGTATGAATTTGAAGGCATAATATTTTTGTGCAGATTTTAGATTAGGTCTTTCCCTGTCCATAATGCTAAATTGAGGAGGTAAAATAGAAATATAAATAGGAAACAGAAGAGAAATGTACAGTGATCACCCATTTTCTGCCCACTATCTTTTTCATGGAAATCCCAGTCATATGAGTCGAGTCCATGCATGCTACGATCACGGTATGAATTTCAAGGCAAAATATTTTTGTGAAGATTTTAGATTAGGTCTTTCCCTGTCCATAATGCTAAATTGAGAAGGTAAAATATAAATATAAATAGGAAACAGAAGAGAAATGTACAGTGATCACCTATTTTCCGCCCACAATCTTTTTCATGGAAATCCCAGTCATATGAGTCGTGTCCATGCATGCTACGATCACGGTATGAATTTGAAGGCAAAATATTTTTGTGTAGATATTAGATTTGGTCTTTCCCTGTCCATAATGCTAAATTGAGGAGGTAAAATAGAAATATAAATAGGAAACAGAAGAGAAATGTACAGTGATCACCCATTTTCGGCCCACAATCTTTTTCATGGAAATCCCAGTCATATGAGTCGAGTCAATGCATGCTACGATCACGGTATGAATTTGAAGGCAAAATACTTTTGCGCAGATTTTAGATTATGTCTTTCCCTGTCCATAATGCTAAATTGAGGAGGTAAAATATAAATATAAATAGGAAACAGAAGTGAAATGTACAGTGATCTCCCATTTTCAGCCCACAATCTTTTTCATGGAAATCCCAGTCATATGAGTCGAGTCCATGCATGCTACGAACACAGTATGAATTTGAAGGCAAAATATTTTTGTCCAGATCTTAGATTAGGTCTTTCCCTGTCTATAATGCTAAAGTAAGGAGGTAAAATATAAATATAAATAGGAAACAGAAGAGAAATGTACAGTGATCAGCCATTTTCGGCCCACAATCTTTTTCATGGAAATCCCAGTCATATGAGTCGAGTCCATACATGCTACGATCATGGTATGAATTTGAAGGCAAAATATTTTTGTGCAGACCTTAGATTTGGTCTTTCCCTGTCCATAATGCTAAATTGAGGAGGTAAAATATAAATATAAATAGGAAACAGAAGAGAAATGTACAGTGACCACCCATTTTCGGCCCACAAACTTTTTCATGGAAATCCCAGTCATATGAGTCGAGTCCATGCATGTTACGTTCACGGTATTAATTTGAAGGCAAAATATTTTTGTGCAGATCTTAGATTAGGTCATTCACTGTCCATAATGCTAAATTGAGGAGGTAAAATAGAAATATAAATAGGAAACATAAGAGAAATGTACAGTGATCACTTATTTTCGGCCCACAATCTTTTTCATGGAAATCCCAGTCATATGAGTCGAGTCCATGCATGCTACGATCACGGTATGAATTTGAAGGCAAAATATTTTTGTGCAGATTTTAGATTAGGTCTTTCCCTGTCCATAATGCTAAATTGAGGAAGTAAAATAGAAATATAAATAGGAAACAAAGAGAAATGCACAGTGATCACGCATTTTCGGACTACAATCTTTTTCATGGAAATCCCAGTCATATGAGTCGAGTCCATGCATGCTACGATCACGGTATGAATTTGAAGGCAAAATATTTTTGTGCAGAGCTTAGATTAGGTCTTTCCCTGGCCATAATACTAAGTTGAGGAGGTAAAATATAATTATAAATCGGAAACAGAAGAGAAATGTGCAGTGATCACCCATTTTTGGCGCACAATCTTTTTCATGGAAATCCCAGTCATATGAGTCGTGTCCATGCATGCTACAATTACGGTATGAATTTGAAGGCAAAATATTTTTGTGTAGATCTTAGATTAGTTCTTTCCCTGTCCATAATGCTAAATTGAGGAGGTAAAATAGAAATATAAATAGGAAACAGAAGAGAAATGTACAGTGATCACCCATTTTCTGCCCACAATCTTTTTCATTGAAATCGCAGTCATATGAGTCGAGTCCATGCATGCTACGATCACGGTATGAATTTGATTGCAAAATATTTTTGTGCAGATTTTAGATTAGGTCTTTCCCTGTCCATAATGCTAAATTGAGGAGGTAAAATAGAAATATAAATAGGAAACAGAAGAGAAATGTACAGTCATCACCCATTTTCGCCCCACAATCTTTTTCATGGTAATCCCTGTCATATGAGTCGAGTCCATGCATGCTACGATCACGGTATGAATTTGAAGGCAAAATATTTTTGTGCAGATCTTTGATTAGGTATTTCCCTGTCCATAATGCTAAATTGAGGAGTAAAATATAAATATAAATAGGAAACAGAAGAGAAATGTACAGTGATCACCCATTTTCGGCCCACAATCTTTTTCATGGAAATCCCAGTCATATGAGTCGACTCCATGCATGCTAAGATCACGGTATGAATTTGAAGGCAAAATATTTTTGTGCAGATCTTAGATTTGGTCTTTCCCTGTCCATAATGCTAAATTGGGGAGGTAAAATATAAATATAAATAGGAAACAGAAGAGAAATGTACAGTGACCAACCATTTTCGGCCCACAATCTTTTTCATGGAAATCCAAGTCATATGAGTTGAGTCCATGCATGCTACAATCACGGTATGAATTTGAAGGCAAAATATTTTTGTGCAGATCTTAGATTAGGTCTTTCCCTGTCCATAATGCTAAATTGAGGAGGTAAAATAGAAATAGAAATAGGGAAACAGAAGAGAAATGTACAGTGACCACCCATTTTCGGCCCACAATCTTTTTCATGGAAATCCCAGTCATATGAGTCGAGTCCATGCATGCTACGTTCATGGTATGAATTTGAATGCAAAATATTTTTGTGCAGATCTTAGATTAGGTCTTTCCCTGTCCATAATGCTAAATTGAGGAGGTAAAATATAAATATAAATAGGAAACAGAAGAGAAATGTACAGTGATCACCCATTTTCCGCCCACAATCTTTTTCATGGAAATCCCAGTCATATGAGTCGAGTCCATGCATGCTACAATCACGGTATGAATTTGAAGGCAAAATATTTTTGTGCAGATTTTACATTCAGTCTTTCCCTGTCCATAATGCTAAATTGAGGAGTTAAAATAGAAATATGAATACGAAACAGAAGAGAAATGTACAGTGATCACCCATTTTCGGCCCACAAACATTTTCATGGAAATCCCAGTCATATGAGTCGAGTCCATGCATTCTACGATCACGGTATGAATTTGAAGGCAAAATATTTTTGTCCAGATTTTAGATTAGGTCTTTCCCTGTCTATAATGCTAAAGTAAGGAGGTAAAATATAAATATAAATAGGAAACAGAAGAGAAATGTACAGTGATCAGCCATTTTCGGCCCACAATCTTTTTCATGGAAATCCCAGTCATATGAGTCGAGTCCATGCATGCTACGATCACGGTATGAATTTGAAGGCAAAATATTTTTGTGCAGACCTTAGATTTGGTCTTTCACTGTCCATAATGCTAAATTGAGGAGTTAAATATAAATATAAATAGAAAACAGAAGAGAAATGTACAGTGACCACCCATTTTCGGCCCACAAACTTTTTCATGGAAATCCCAGTCATATGAGTCGAGTCCATGCATGTTACGTTCACGGTATTAATTTGAAGGCAAAATATTTTTGTGCAGATCTTAGATTAGGTCATTCACTGTCCATAATGCTAAATTGAGGAGGTAAAATAGAAATATAAATAGGAAACATAAGAGAAATGTACAGTGATCACCCATTTTCAGCCCACAATCTGTTTCATTCAAATCCCAGTCATATGAGTCGAGTCCATGCATGCTACGATCACGGTATGAATATGAAGGCAAAATATTTTTGTGCAGATTTTAGATTAGGTCTTTCCCTGTCCATAATCCTAAATTGAGGTGGTAAATTATAAATATAAATAGGAAACAGAAGAGAAATGTACAGTGATCACCCAATTTCGGCCCACAATCTTTTTCATGCAAATCCCAGTCATATGAGTCGAGTCCATGCATGCTACGATCTCAGTATGAATTTGAAGGCAAAATATTTTTGTGCAGATTTTAGATTAGGTCTTTCCCTGTCCATAATGCTAAATTGAGGAGGTAAAATAGAAATATAAATAGGAAACAGAAGAGAAATGTACAGTGATCACCCATTTTCGGCCCACAATCTTTTTCATGGAAATCCCAGTCATATGAGTCGAGTCCATGCATGCTATGATCACGGTATGAATTTGAAGGCAAAATATTTTTTTGTAGATCTTAGATTTGGTCTTTCCCTGTCCATAATGCTAAATTGAGGAGGTAAAATAGAAATATAAATAGGAAACAGAAGAGAAATGTACAGTGATCACCCATTTTCGGCCCAAAATCTTTTTCATGGAAATCCCAGTCATGTGAGTCGTGTCCATGCATGTTACAATTACGGTATGAATTTGAAGGCAAAATATTTTTGTACAGAGCTTAGATTAGGTCTTTCCCTGGCCATAATACTAAGTTGAGGAGGTAAAATAGAAATATAAATAGGAAACAGAAGAGAAATGTACAGTGATCACCCATTTTCGGCCCACAATCTTTTTCATGGAAATCCCAGTCATATGAGTCGTGTCCATGCATGCTACAATTACGGTATGAATTTGAAGGCAAAATATTTTTGTGCAGATCTTAGATTAGTTCTTTCCCTGTCCATAATGCTAAATTGAGGAGGTAAAATAGAAATATAAATAGGAAACAGAAGAGAAATGTACAGTGATCACCCATTTTCTGCCCACAATCTTTTTCATTGAAATCCCAGTCATATGAGTCGAGTCCATGAATGCTATGATCACGGTATGAATTTGAGGGGAAAATATTTTTGTGCAGATCTTTGATTAGGTCTTTCCCTGTCCATAATGCTAAATTGAGGAAGTAAAATATAAATATAAATAGGAAACAGAAGAGAAATGTACAGTGATACCCCATTTTCGGCCCACAATCTTTTTCATAGAAATCCCAGTCATATGAGTCGACTCCATGCATGCTAAGTTCACGGTATGAATTTGAAGGCAAAATATTTTTGTGCAGAGCTTAGATTAGGTCTTTCCCTGGCCATAATGCTAAATTGAGTAGGTAAAATAGAAATAAAAATCGGAAACAGAAGAGAAATGTACAGTGATCTCCCATTTTCGGCCCACAATCTTTTTCATGGAAATCCCAGTCATATGAGTCGATTCCATGCATGCTACGAACACAGTATGAATTTGAAGGCAAAATATTTTTGTGCAGATCTTAGATTAGGTCTTTCCCTGTCCATAATGCTAAATTGAGGAGGTATAATAGTAATGTAAATAGGAAACAGAAGAGAAATGTACAGTGATCACCCATTTTCTGCCCAAAATCTTTTTCATGGAAATCCCAGTCATATGAGTCGAGTCCATGCATGCTACGATCACAGTACGAATTTGAAGGCAAAACATTTTTGTGCAGAGCTTAGATTAGGTCTTTCCCTGGCCATAATGCTAAATTGAGGAGGTAAAATATAAATATAAATAGGAAACAAAAGAGAAATGTACAGTGATCACCCATTTTCGGCCCACAATCATTTTCATGTAAATCCCAGTCATATGAATCGAGTCCATGCATGCTACGATCACGGTATGAATTTGATTGCAAAATATTTTTGTGCAGATTTTAGATTAGGTCTTTCCCTGTCCATAATGCTAAATTGAGGAGGTAAAATAGAAATATGAATAGGAAACAGAAGAGAAATGTACAGTGATCACCCATTTTCGCCCCACAATCTTTTTCATGGTAATCCCTGTCATATGAGTCGAGTCCATGCATGCTACGATCACGGTATGAATTTGAAGGCAAAATATTTTTGTGCAGATCTTGATTAGGTTTTCCCTGTCCATAATGCTAAATTGAGGAGGTAAAATATAAATATAAATAGGAAACAGAAGAGAAATGTACAGTGATCACCCATTTTCGGCCCACAATCTTTTTCATGGTAATCCCAGTCATATGAGTCGAGTCCATGCATGCTACGATCACGGTATGAATTTGAAGGCAAAATATTTTTGTACAGAGCTTAGATTAGGTTTTTCCCTGGCCATAATACTAAGTTGAGGAGGTAAAATATACATATAAATAGGAAACAGAAGAGAAATGTGCAGTGATCACCCATTTTCAGCCCACAATCTTTTTCATGGAAATCCCAGTCATATGAGTCGTGTCCATGCATGCTACAATTACGGTATGAATTTGAAGGCAAAATATTTTTGTGCAGATCTTAGATTAGTTCTTTCCGTGTCCATAATGCTAAATTGAGGAGGTAAAATAGAAATATAAATAAGAAACAGAAGAGAAATGTACAGTGATCACCCATTTTGTGCCCACAATCTTTTTCATAGAAATCCCAGTCATATGAGTCGAGTCTATGCATGCTACGATCACGGTACGAATTTGAAGGCAAAATATTTTCGTGCAGATCTTACATTAGGTCTTTCCCTGTTCATAATGCTAAATTGAGGAGGTAAAATAGAAATATAAATAGAAAACAGAAGAGAAATGTACAGTGATCACCCATTTTCGGCCCACAATCTTTTTCATGGAAATCCCAGTCATATGAGTCGAGTCCATGCATGCTACGATCACGGTATGATTTTGAAGGCAAAATATTTTTGTGCAGATTTTAGTTTCGGTCTTTACCTGTCCATAATGCTAAATTGAGGAGTTAAAATATAAATATAAATATGAAAACAGAAGAGAAATGTACAGTGATCACCCATTTTCGGCACACTATCTTTTGCATGGAAATCCCAGTCATATGAGTCGAGTCCATGCAAGCTACGATCACGGTATGAATTTGAAGGCAAAATATTTTTGTGCAGAGCTTAGATTAGGTCTTTCACTGGCGATAATGCTAAATTGAGGAGGTAAAATATAAATATAAATAGGAAACAGAAGAGAAATGTATAGTGATCACCCATTTTCGGACCACAATCTTTTTCATGGAAATCCCAGTCATATGAGTCGAGTCCATGCATGCTACGATCACGGTATGAATTTGAAGGCGAAATATTTTCGTGCAGATCTTACATTAGGTCTTTCCCTGTTCATAATGCTAAATTGAGGAAGTAAAATATAAATATAAATAGGAAACATAAGAGACATTTACAGTGATCACCCATTTTCGGCCCACAATCTTTTTCATGGAAATCCCAGTCATATGAGTCGAGTCCATGCATGCTACGATCATGGTATGAATTTGAAGGCAAAATATTTTTGTGCAGAGCTTAGATTAGATATTTCCCTGGCCATAATGCTAAATTGAGGAGGTAAAATATAAATAGGAAACAGTAGAGTAATGTACAGTGATCACCCATTTTCGGCCCACAATCTTTTTCATGGAAATCCCAGTCATGTGATTCGAGTCCATGCATGCTACGATCACGGTATGAATTTGAAGGCAAAATATTTTTGTGCAGATTTTAGATTAGGTCTTTCCCTGTGCATAATGCTAAATTGAGGAGGTAAAATATAAATATAAATAGGAAACAGAAGAGAAATGTACAGTGATCACCGATTTTCGGCCCACAATCTTTTTCATGGAAATCCCAGTCCTATGAGTCAAGTCCATGCATGCTACGATCACGGTATGAATTTGAAGGCAAAATATTTTTGTGCAGATCTTAGATAATGTCTTTCCCTGGCCATAATGCTAAATTGAGGAGGTAAAATATAAATATAAATAGGAAACAGAAGAGAAATGTACAGTGATCACCCATTTTCGGCCCACTATCTTTTTCATGGAAATCCCATTCATATGAGTCGAGTCCATGCATGCTACGTTCACGGTATGAATTTGAAGGCAAAATATTTTTGTGCAGAGCTTAGATAATGTCTTTCCCTGGCCATAATGCTAAATTGAGGAGGTAAAATATAAATATAAATAGGAAACAGAAGAGAAATGTACAGTGATCACCCATTTTCGGCCCACTATCTTTTGCATGGAAATCCCAGTCATATGAGTCGAGTCCATGCATGCTACGATCACGGTATGAATTTGAAGGCAAAATATTTTTGTGCAGATTTTAGATAAGGTCTTTCCCTGGCCATAATGCTAAATTGAGGAGGTAAAATAGAAATATAAATAGGAAACAGAAGAGAAATGTACAGTGATCACCCATTTCCGGCCCAAAATCTTTTTCATGGAAATCCCAGTCATATGAGTCGAGTCCATGCATGCTACGATCATGGTATGAATTTGAAGGCAAAATATTTTTGTGCAGAGCTTAGATTAGATATTTCCCTGGCCATAATGCTAAATTGAGGAGGTAAAATATAAATAGGAAACAGTAGAGAAATGTACAGTGACCACCCATTTTCGGCCCACAATCTTTTTCATGGAAATCCCAGTCATATGAGTCGAGTCCATGCATGCTACGTTCACGGTATGAATTTGAATGCAAAATATTTTTGTGCAGATCTTAGATAATGTCTTTCCCTGGCCATAATGCTAAATTGAGGAGGTAAAATATAAATATAAATAGGAAACAGAAGAGAAATGTACAGTGATCACCCATTTTCGGCCCACTATCTTTTTCATGGAAATCCCATTCATATGAGTCGAGTCCATGCATGGTACGATCACGGTATGATTTTGAAGGCAAAATATTTTTGTGCAGATTTTAGTTTCGGTCTTTCCCTGTCCATAATGCTAAATTGAGGAGTTAAAATATAAATATAAATATGAAAACAGAAGAGAAATGTACAGTGATCCCCCATTTTCGGCCCACTATCTTTTTCATGGAAATCCCAGTCATATGAGTCGAGTCCATGCAAGCTACGATCACGGTATGAATTTGAAGGCAAAATATTTTTGTGCAGATATTAGATTAGGTCTTTCACTGGCGATAATGCTAAATTGAGGAGGTAAAATAGAAATATAAATAGGAAACAGAAGAGAAATGTATAGTGATCACCCATTTTGTGCCCACAATCTTTTTCATAGAAATCCCAGTCATATGAGTCGAGTCTATGCATGCTACGATCACGGTACGAATTTGAAGGCAAAATATTTTCGTGCAGATCTTACATTAGGTCTTTCCCTGTTCATAATGCTAAATTGAGGAGGTAAAATATAAATATATATAGAAACAGAAGAGAAATGTACAGTGATCACCCATTTTCGGCCCACAATCTTTTTCATGGAAATCCCATCCCAGTCATATGAGTCGAGTCCATGCATGCTACGATCACGGTATGAATTTGAAGGCAAAATATTTTTGTGCAGAGCTTAGATAATGTCTTTCCCTGGCCATAATGCTAAATTGAGGAGGTAAAATATAAATATAAATCGGAAACAGAAGAGAAATGTACAGTGATCACCCATTTTCGGCCCACTATCTTTTTCATGGAAATCCCATTCATATGAGTCGAGTCCATGCATGCTACGATCACGGTATGATTTTGAAGGCAAAATATTTTTGTTCAGATTTTAGTTTCGGTCTTTCCCTGTCCATAATGCTAAATTGAGGAGTTAAAATATAAATATAAATATGAAAACAGAAGAGAAATGTACAGTGATCCCCCATTTTCGGCCCACTATCTTTTTCATGGAAATCCCAGTCATATGAGTCGAGTCCATGCAAGCTACGATCACGGTATGAATTTGAAGGCAAAATATTTTTGTGCAGATATTAGATTAGGTCTTTCACTGGCGATAATGCTAAATTGAGGAGGTAAAATAGAAATATAAATAGGAAACAGAAGAGAAATGTATAGTGATCACCTATTTTATGCCCACAATCTTTTTCATAGAAATCCCAGTCATATGAGTCGAGTCTATGCATGCTACGATCACGGTACGAATTTGAAGGCAAAATATTTTCGTGCAGATCTTACATTAGGTCTTTCCCTGTTCATAATGCTAAATTGAGGAGGTAAAATATAAATATATATAGGAAACAGAAGAGAAATGTACAGTGATCACCCATTTTCGGCCCACAATCTTTTTCATGGAAATCCCATCCCAGTCATATGAGTCGAGTCCATGCATGCTACGATCACGGTATGAATTTGAAGGCAAAATATTTTTGTGCAGAGCTTAGATTAGGTCTTTCCCTGGCCATAATGCTAAATTGAGGAGGTAAAATATAAATTTAAATAGGAAACAGAAGAGAAATGTACAGTGATCACCCATTTTCGGCCCACTATCTTTTTCATGGAAATCCCATTCATATGAGTCGAGTCCATGCATGCTACGATCACGGTATGAATTTGAAGGCAAAATATTTTTGTGCAGATTTTAGATAAGGTCTTTCCCTGGCCATAATGCTAAATTGAGGAGGTAAAAAAGAAATATAAATATGAAACAGAAGAGAAATGTACAGTGATCACCCATTTTCGGCCCACAATCTTTTTCATGGAAATCCCATTCATATGAGTCGAGTCCATGCATGCTACGTTCACGGTATGAATTTGAAGGCAAAATATTTTTCTGCAGATCTTAGATTAGGTCTTTCCCTGTCCATAATGCTAAATTGAGGAGGTAAAATAGAAATATAAATAGGAAACAGAAGAGAAATGAACAATGATCACCCATTTTCGGCCCACAATCTTTTTCCTGGAAATCCTAGTCATATGAGTCGAGTCCATGCATCCTACGATCACGGTATGAATTTGAAGGCAAAATATTTTTGTGCAGAGCTTAGATTAGGTCTTTCACTGGCGATAATGCTAAATTGAGGAGGTAAAGTAGAAATATAAACAGGAAACAGAAGAGAAATGGACAGTGATCACCCATTTTGTGCCCACAATCTTTTTCATGGAAATCCCAGTCATATGAGTCGAGTCCATGCATGCTACGATCACGGTATGAATTTGAAGGCAAGATATTTTGATGCAGATCTTAGATTAGGTCTTTCCCTGTCCTTAATGCTAAATTGAGGAGGTAAAATATAAATATAAATAGGAAACAGTAGAGAAATGTACAGTGATCACCCATTTTGTGCCCACAATCTTTTTCATGGAACTCCCAGTCATATGAGTCGAGTCCATGCATGCTACGATCACGGTATGAATTTGAAGGCAAAATATTTTTGTGCAGAGCTTAGATTAGGTCTTTCCCTGTCCATAATGCTAAATTGAGGAGGTAAAATAGAAATATAAACAGGAAACAGGAGAGAAATGTACAGTGATCACTCATTTTCGGCTCACAATCTTTTTCATGGAAATCCCAGTCCTATGAGTCGAGTCCATGCATTCTACGATCACGGTATGAATTTGAAGGCAAAATATTTTTGTACAGATCTTAGATTAGGTGTTTCCCTGTTCATAATGCTAAATTGAGGAGGTAAAATATAAATATAAATAGGAAACAGAAGAGAAATGTACAGTGATCACCCATTTTTGGCCCACAATCTTTTTCATGGAAATCCCAGTCATATGAGTCAAGTCCATGCATGCTACATTCACGGTATGAATTTGAAGGCAAAATATTTTTGTGCAGAGCTTAGATTATGTCTTTCCCTGGCCATAATGCTAAATTGAGGAGGTAAAATATAAATATAAATAGGAAAAAGAAGAGAAATGTACAGTGATCACCCATTTTCGGCCCACTATCTTTTTCATGGAAATCCCATTCATATGAGTCGTGTCCATGCATGCTACGATCACGGTATGAATTTGAAGGCAAAATATTTTTGTGCAGATTTTAGATAAGGTCTTTCCCTGGCCATAATGCTAAATTGAGGAGGTAAAAAAGAAATATAAATATGAAACAGAAGAGAAATGTACAGTGATCACCCATTTTCGGCCCACAATCTTTTTCATGGAAATCCCAGTCATATGAGTCGAGTCCATGCATGCTACGATCACGGTATGAATTTGAAGGCAAAATATTTTTGTGCAGAGCTTAGATTATTCTTTCCCTGGCCATATATCTAAATTGAGCAGGTAAAATATAAATATAAATAGGAAACAGAAGAGAAATGTACAGTGATAACCCATTTTTGTCCCACAAAGTTTCTCATGGAAATCCCAGGCATATGAGTCGAGTCCATGCATACTACGATTACGGTATGAATTTGAGGGCAAAATATTTTTGTGCAGAACATAGATTAGGTCTTTCCCTGTCCATAATGCTAAATTAAGGAGGTAAAATATAAATATAAATAGGAAACAGAAGAGAAATGTACAGTGATCACCCATTTTCGGCTCACAATCTTTTTCATGGTAATCCCAGTCATATTCGTCGAGTCCATGCATGCTACGATCACGGTATGAATTTGAAGGCAAAATATTTTTGTGCAGAGCTTAGATTAGGTCTTTCACTGGCGATAATGCTAAATTGAGGAGGTAAAATAGAAATATAAATAGGAAACAGAAGAGAAATGTACAGTGATCATCCATTTTCCGCCCACAATCTTTTTCATGGAAATCCCAGTCATATGAGTCGAGTCCATGCATGCTACGATCACGGTATGAATTTGAAGGCAAAATATTTTTGTGCAGATCTTAGATTAGGTCTTTCCCTGTCCATAATGCTAAATTAAGGAGGTAAAATATAAATATAAATAGGAAACCCAAGAGAAATGTACAGTGATCACCCATTTTCGGCTCACAATCTTTTTCATGGTAATCCCAGTCATATTCGTCTAGTCCATGCATGCTACGATCACGGTATGAATTTGAAGGAAAAATATTTTTGTGCAGATCTTAGATTAGGTCTTTCCCTGGCCATAATGCTAAATTGAGGAGATTAAATATAAATATGAATAGGAAACAGTAGAGAAATGTACAGTGATCACCCATTTTCGGCCCACAAAGTTTTTCATGGAAATTTCAGGCATATGAGTCGAATCCATGCATGCTACGATCACGGTATGAATTTGAGGGCAAAATATTTTTGTGCAGAGCTTAGATTAGGTCTTTCCCTGTCCATAACGCTAAATTGAGGAAGTAAAATATAAATATAAAGGGGAAAACGAAGAGAAATGTACAGTGATCACCCATTTTCTGCCCACAATCTTTTTCATGGAAATCCCAGTCATATGAGTCGAGTCCATGCATGCTACGATCACGGTATAAATTTGAAGGCAAAATATTTTTGTGCAGATTTTAGATTACGTCTTTCCCTGTCCATAATGCTAAATTGAGGAGGTAAAATAGAAATATAAATAGGGAAGAGAAGAGAAATGTACAGTTATCACCCATTTTCGGCCCACAATCTTTTTCATGGAAATCCCAGTCATATGAGTTTTGTCCATGCATGCTACGATCACGGTATGAATTTGAAGGCGAAATATTTTTGTGCAGATTTTAGATTAGGTCTTTCCCTGTCCATAATGCTAAATTGAGAAGGTAAAATATAAATATAAATAGGAAACAGAAGAGAAATGTACAGTGATCACCCATTTTCGTCCCACAATCTTTTTCATGGAAATCCCAGTCATATGAGTCGAGTCCATGCATGCTACGATCACGGTATGAATTTGAAGGCAAAATAATTTTGTGCACAGCTTAGATTAGGTCTTTCCCTGGGCATAATGCTGTATAGAGGAGGTAAAATATAAATATAAACATGAAACAGAAGAGAAATGTACAGTGATCACCCATTTTCGGCCCACAATCTTTTTCATGGAAATCCTAGTCATATGAGTTGAGTCCATGCATGCTACGATCACGGTATGAATTTGAAGGCAAAATATTTTTATGCAGATTTTAGATTAGTTCTTTCCCTGTCCATAATGCTAAATTTAGGAGGTAAAATATAAATATAAATAGGAAACAGAAGAGTAATGTACAGTGATCACCCATTTTCGGCCCACAATCTTTTTCATGGAAATCCCAGTCATATGCGTCGAGTCCATGCATGCTACGATCACGGTATGAATTTGAAAGCAAAATATTTTTGTGAAGATTTTAGATTAGGACTTTCCTTGTCCATAATGCTAAATTGAGAAGGTAAAATATAAATATAAATAGGAAATAGAAGAGAAATGTACAGTGATCATCCATTTTCGGCCCACAATCTTTTTCATGGGAATCCCAGTCATATGAGTCGATTCAATGCATGCTACGATCAGGGTATGAATTTGAAGGCAAAATATTTTTGTGCAGAGCTTAGATTAAGTCATTACCTTTCCATAATGCTAAATTGAGGAGGTAAAATATAAATATAAATAGGAAACAGAAGAGAAATGTACAGTGATCACCCATTTTCGGCCCACAATCTTTTTCATGGAAATCCCAGTCATATGAGTCGAGTCCATGCATGCTACGCTCACGGTATGAATTTGAAGGCAAAATATTTTTGTGTAGATCTTAGATTAGGTCTTTCCCTGTCCATAATGCTAAATTGAGTAGGTAAAATATAAATATAAATAGGAAATAGAAGAGAAATGTACAGTGATCACCCATTTTCGGCCCACAATCTTTTTCATGGAAATCCCAGTCATATGAGTCGAGTCCATGCATGCTACGATCACATTATGAATTTGAAGGCAAAATATTTTTGTGCAGAGCTTAGATTAGGTCTTTCCTGGTCCATATTGCTAAATTGAGGAGGTAAAATATAAATATAAATAGGAAACAGAAGAGAAATGTACAGTGACCACCCATTTTCGGCCCACAATCTGTTTCATGGAAATCCCAGTCATATGAGTCGAGTCCATGCATGCTACGATCACAGTATGAATTTGAAGGCAAAATATTTCTGTGCAGAGCTTAGATAATGTCTTTCCCTGTCTATAATGCTAAAGTGAGGAGGTAAAATATAAATATAAATAGGAAACAGAAGAGAAATGTACAGTGATCACCAATTTTCGGCCCACAATCTTTTTCATGGAAATACCAGTCATATGAGTCGAGTCCATGCATGCTACGATCACGGTTTGAATTTGAAGGCAAAATATTTCTGTGCAGAGCTTAGATAATGTCTTTCCCTGTCCATAATGCTAAAATGAGGAGGTAAAATATAAATAGGAAACAGAAGAGAAATGTACAGTGATCACCCATTTTCTGCCCACAATCTTTTTCATGGAAATCCCAGTCATATGAGTCGAGTCCATGCATTCTACGATCACAGTATGAATTTGAAGGCAAAATATTTTTGTGCAGAGCTTAGATTAGGTCTTTCCTGGTCCATAATGCTAAATTGAGGAGGTAAAATATAAATATAAATAGGAAACAGAAGAGAAATGTACAGTGATCACCCATTTTCGGCCCACAAACTTTTTCATGGAAATCCCATTCATATGAGTCGAGGCCATGCATGCTACGATCACGGTATGAATTTGAAAGCAAAATATTTTTGTGCAGATTTTAGATTAGGTCTTTACCTGTCCATAATGCTAAATTGAGTAGGTAAAAGAGAAATATGAATAGGAAACAGAAGAGAAATGTACAGTGATCACCCATTTTCGGCCCACAAACTTTTTCATGGAAATCCCAGTCATATGAGCCGAGTCCATGCATGCTACGATCACGGTATGAATTTGAAGGCAAAATATTTTTGTATAGAGCTTACATTAGGTCTTTCCCTGGCCATAATGCTAAATTGAGGAGGTAAAATAGAAAGATAAATAGGAAACAGAAGAGAAATGTACAGTGATCACCCATTTTCGGCCCAGAATCTTTTTCATGGAAATCCCGGTCATATGAGTCGAGTCCATCCATGCTACGATCACGGTATGAATTTGAAGGCAAAATATTTTTGTGCAGATCTTAGATTAGGTCTTTCCCTGTCCATAATGCTAAATTGAGGAGTTAAAATAGAAATATAAATAGTAAACAGAAGAGAAATGTACAGTGATCACCCATTTTCCGCACACAATCTTTTTCATGGAAATCCCAGTCATATGAGTCGAGTCCATGCATGCTCCGATCACGGTATGAATTTGAAGGCAAAATATTTTTGTGCAGATTTTAGATTAGGTCTGTCCCTGTCCATAATGCTAAATTGAGGAGGTAAAATAGAAATATAAATAGGAAATAGAAGAGAAATGTACAGTGATCACCCATTTTCGGCCCACAATCTTTTTCATGGAAATCCCAGTCATATGAGTCGAGTCCATGCATGCTATGATCACGGTATGAATTTGAAGGTAAAATATTTTTGTGTAGATCTTAGATTAGGTCTTTCCCTGTCCATAATGCTAAATTGAGTAGGTAAAATATAAATATAAATAGGAAATAGAAGAGAAATGTACAGTGATCACCCATTTTCGGCCCACAATCTTTTCATGGAAATCCCAGTCATATGAGTCGAGTCCATGCATGCTACGATCACAGTATGAATTTGAAGGCAAAATATTTTTGTGCAGAGCTTAGATTAGGTCTTTCCTGGTCCATATTGCTAAATTGAGGAGGTAAAATATAAATATAAATAGGAAACAGAAGAGAAATGTACAGTGACCACCCATTTTCGGCCCACAATCTGTTTCATGGAAATCCCAGTCATATGAGTCGAGTCCATGCATGCTACGATCACAGTATGAATTTAAAGGCAAAATATTTCTGTGCAGAGCTTAGATAATGTCTTTCCCTGTCTATAATGCTAAAGTGAGGAGGTAAAATATAAATATAAATAGGAAACAGAAGAGAAATGTACAGTGATCACCAATTTTCGGCCCACAATCTTTTTCATGGAAATCCCAGTCATATGAGTCGAGTCCATGCATTCTACGATCACAGTATGAATTTGAAGGCAAAATATTTTTGTGCAGAGCTTAGATTAGGTCTTTCCTGGTCCATAATGCTAAATTGAGGAGGTAAAATATAAATATAAATAGGAAACAGAAGAGAAATGTACAGTGATCACCCATTTTCGGCCCACAAACTTTTTCATGGAAATCCCAGTCATATGAGTCGAGGCCATGCATGCTACGATCACGGTATGAATTTGAAAGCAAAATATTTTTGTGCAGATTTTAGATTAGGTCTTTCCCTGTCCATAATGCTAAATTAAGTAGGTAAAATAGAAATATAAATAGGAAACAGAAGAGAAATGTACAGTGATCACCTATTTTCTGCCCACAATCTTTTTCATGGAAATCCCAGTCATATGAGTCGAGTCCATGCAAGCTACGATCACGGTATGAATTTGAAAGCAAAATATTTTTGTGCACACCTTAGATTAGGTCTTTCCCTGTCCATAATGCTAAATTGAGGAGTTACAATAGAAATATAAATAGGAAACAGAAGAAAAATGTACAGTGATCACCCATTTTCGGCCCACAATCTTTTTCATGGAAATTCCAGTCATATGAGTCGAGTCCATGCATGCTACGATCACGGTATGAATTTGAAGGCAAAATATTTTTGTGCAAAGCTTAGATTACGTCTTTCCCTGACCATAATGCTAAATTGAGGGGGTAAAATAGAAATAGAAATAGGAAACAGAAGAGAAATGTACAGTGATCACCCATTTTCGGCCCAAAATCTTTTTCATGGAAATCCCCGTCATATGAGTCGAGTCCATGCATCCTACGATCACGGTATGAATTTGAAGGCAAAATATTTTTGTGCAGAGCTTAGATGAGGTCTTTCTCTGGCCATAATGTTAAATTGAGGAGGTAAAATAGAAATATAAATAGGAAACAGAAGAGAAAAGTACAGTGATCACCCATTTTCGGCCCACAATATTTTACATGGAAATCCCAGTCATATGAGTTGAGTCCGTGCATGCTACTATCACGGTATGAATTTGAAGGCAAAATATTTTTGTGCAGATCTTAGATTAGGTCTTTCCCTGTCCATAATGCTAAATTGAGGAGGTAAAATATAAATATAAATAGGAAACAGAAGAGAAATGTACAGTGATCACCCGTTTTTGGTCCAAAATCTTTTTCATGGAAATCCCAGTCATATGAGTCGAGTCCATGCATGCTACGATCACGGTATGAATTTGAGAGCAAAATATTTTTGTGCAGATTTTAGATTAGGTCTTTCCCTGTCCATAATGCTAAATTGAGGAGGTACAATAGAAATATAAATAGGAAATAGAAGAGAAATGTACAGTGATCACCCATTTTCGGCGCACAATCTTTTCATGGAAATCCCATTCATATGAGTAGAGTCCATGCATGCTACGATCACGGTATGAATTTGAAGGCAAAATATTTTTGTGCAGATCTTAGATTAGGTCTTTCCCTGTCCATAATGCTAAATTGAGGAGGTAAAAAAGAAATATAAATAGGAAACAGAAGAGAAATGTACAGTGATCACCCATTTTCGGCCCACAAACTTTATCCTGGAAATCCCAGTCATATGAGCCGAGTCCATGCATGCTACGATCACGGTATGAATTTGAAGGCAAAATATTTTTGTATAGAGCTTACATTAGGTCTTTCCCTGGCCATAATGCTAAATTGAGGAGGTAAAATAGAAAGATAAATAGGAAACAGAAGAGAAATGTACAGTGATCACCCATTTTCGGCCCACTATCTTTTTCATGTAAATCCCAGTCATATGAGTCGAGTCCATGCATGCTATGATCACGGTATGAATTTGAAGGTAAAATATTTTTGTGTAGATCTTAGATTAGGTCTTTCCCTGTCCATAATGCTAAATTGAGTAGGTAAAATATAAATATAAATAGGAAATAGAAGAGAAATGTACAGTGATCACCCATTTTCTGCCCACAATCTTTTTCATGGAAATCCCAGTCATATGAGTCGAGTCCATGCATGCTACGATCACAGTATGAATTTGAAGGCAAAATATTTTTGTGCAGAGCTTAGATTAGGTCTTTCCTGGTCCATATTGCTAAATTGAGGAGGTAAAATATAAATATAAATAGGAAACAGAAGAGAAATGTACAGTGACCACCCATTTTCGGCCCACAATCTGTTTCATGGAAATCCCAGTCATATGAGTCGAGTCCATGCATGCTACGATCACAGTATGAATTTGAAGGCAAAATATTTCTGTGCAGAGCTTAGATAATGTCTTTCCCTGTCTATAATGCTAAAGTGAGGAGGTAAAATATAAATATAAATAGGAAACAGAAGAGAAATGTACAGTGATCACCAATTTTCGGCCCACAATCTTTTTCATGGAAATACCAGTCATATGAGTCGAGTCCATGCATGCTACGATCACGGTATGAATTTGAAGGCAAAATATTTCTGTGCAGAGCTTAGATAATGACTTTCCCTGTCCATAATGCTAAAATGAGGAGGTAAAATATAAATAGGAAACAGAAGAGAAATGTACAGTGATCACCTATTTTCTGCCCACAATCTTTTTCATGGAAATCCCAGTCATATGAGTCGAGTCCATGCAAGCTACGATCACGGTATGAATTTGAAAGCAAAATATTTTTGTGCACACCTTAGATTAGGTCTTTCCCTGTCCATAATGCTAAATTGAGGAGTTACAATAGAAATATAAATAGGAAACAGAAGAAAAATGTACAGTGATCACCCATTTTCGGCCCACAATCTTTTTCATGGAAATTCCAGTCATATGAGTCGAGTCCATGCATGCTACGATCACGGTATGAATTTGAAGGCAAAATATTTTTGTGCAAAGCTTAGATTACGTCTTTCCCTGACCATAATGCTAAATTGAGGAGGTAAAATAGAAATAGAAATAGGAAACAGAAGAGAAATGTACAGTGATCACCCATTTTCGGCCCAAAATCTTTTTCATGGAAATCCCCGTCATATGAGTCGAGTCCATGCATCCTACGATCACGGTATGAATTTGAAGGCAAAATATTTTTGTGCAGAGCTTAGATGAGGTCTTTCTCTGGCCATAATGTTAAATTGAGGAGGTAAAATAGAAATATAAATAGGAAACAGAAGAGAAAAGTACAGTGATCACCCATTTTCGGCCCACAATATTTTTCATGGAAATCCCAGTCATATGAGTTGAGTCCGTGCATGCTACTATCACGGTATGAATTTGAAGGCAAAATATTTTTGTGCAGATCTTAGATTCGGTCTTTCCCTGTCCATAATGCTAAATTGAGGAGGTAAAATATAAATATAAATAGGAAACAGAAGAGACATGTACAGTGATCACCCGTTTTTGGTCCAAAATCTTTTTCATGGAAATCCCAGTCATATGAGTCGAGTCCATGCATGCTACGATCACGGTATGAATTTGAGAGCAAAATATTTTTGTGGAGAGCTTAGATTAGGCCTTTCCCTGGCCATAATGCTAAAGTGAGGAGGTAAAAAAGAAATATGAATAGGAAACAGAAGAGAAATGTACAGTGATCACCTATTTTCGGCCCAAAATCTTTTTCATGGAAATCCCAGTCATATGAGTCGAGTCCATGCATCCTACGATCACGGTATGAATTTGAAGGCAAAATATTTTTGTGCAGATTTTAGATTAGGTCTTTCCCTGTCCATAATGCTAAATTGAGGAGGTAAAAAAGAAATATAAATAGGAAACAGAAGAGAAATGTACAGTGATCACCCATTTTCGGCCCACAAACTTTATCATGGAAATCCCAGTCATATGAGCCGAGTCCATGCATGCTACGATCACGGTATGAATTTGAAGGCAAAATATTTTTGTATAGAGCTTACATTAGGTCTTTCCCTTGCCATAATGCTAAATTGAGGAAGTAAAATATAAATATAAATAGGAAACAGAAGAGAAATGTACAGTGATCACCCATTGTCTGCCTACAATCTTTTTCATGGAAATCCCAGTCGTATGAGTCGAGTCCATGCATGCTACGATCTCGGTATTAATTTGAAGGCAAAATATTTTTTTGCAGAGATTAGATTAGGTCTTTCCCTGTTCATAATGCTAAATTGAGGAAGTAAAATATAAATATAAATAGGAAACAGAAGAGAAATGTACAGTGATCACCCATGTTCTGCCCACAATCTTTTTCATGGAAATCCCAGTCGTATGAGTCGAGTCCATGCATGCTACGATCACGGTATGAATTTGAAGGCAAAATATTTTTTTGCAGATCTTAGATTAGTTCTTTCCCTGTCCAAAATGCTAAATTGAGGTAGTAAAATAGAAATATAAATAGGAAACAGAAGAGAAAGTTACAGTGATCACCCATTTTCTGCCCACAATCTTTTTCATGGAAATCCCAGTCATATGAGTCAAGTCCATGCATGCTACGATCACGGTATGAATTTAAAGGGAAAATATATTTTTGCTTAGCTTAGATTAGGTCTTTCCCTGTCCATAATGCTAAATTGAGGAAGTAAAATATAAATATAAATAGGAAATAGAAGAGATATGTACGGTGATCACCCATTTTCGGCCTACAATCTTTTTCATGGAAATCCCAGTCATATGAGTCGAGTCCATGCATGCTACGATCACGGTATGAATTTGAAGGCAAAATATTTTTTTGCAGATCTTAGATTAGGTCTTTCCCTGTCCATAATGCTAAATTGAGGAAGTAAAATATAAATATAAATAGGAAACAGAAGAGAAATGTACAGTGATCACCCATTTTCTGCCTACAATCTTTTTCATGGAAATCCCAGTCATATGAGTCGAGTCCATGCATGCTACGATCACGGTATGAATTTGAAGGGAAAATATATTTTTGCTTAGCTTAGATTAGGTCTTTCCCTGTCCATTATGCTAAATTGATGAAGTAAAATATAAATATAAATAGGAAACAGAAGAGAAATGTACAGTGATCACCCATTTTCTGCCCACAATCTTTTTCATGGAAATCCCAGTCATATGAGTCGAGTCCATGCATGCTACGATCACGGTATGAATTTGAAGGCAAAATATTTTTTTGCAGAGCTTAGATTAGGTCTTTCCCTGTCCATAATGCTAAATTGAGGAAGTAAAATATAAATATAAATAGGAAACAGAAGAGAAATGTACGGTGATCACCCATTTTCGGCCGACAATCTTTTTCATGGAAATCCCAGTCATATGAGTCGAGTCCATGCATCCTACGATCACGGTATGAATTTGAAGGCAAAAGAATTTTTTGAAGATCTTAGATTAGGTCTTTCCCTATCCATAATGCAAAATTGAGGAGGTAATATAGAAATATAAATAGGAAACAGAAGAGAAATATACAGTGATCACGCATTTTCTGCCCACAATCTTTTTCATGGAAATCCCAGTCATATGAGTCGAGTCCATGCATGCTACGATCACGGTATGAATTTGAAGGCAAAATATTTTTTTGCAGAGCTTAGATTAGGTCTTTCCCTCTCCATAATGCTAAATTGTGGAAGTAAAATATAAATATAAATAGGAAACAGAAGAGAAATGTACAGTGATCACCCATTTTCTGCCCACAATCTTTTTCATGGAAATCCCAGTCAAATGAGTCGAGTCCATGCATGCTACGATCACGGTATGAATTTGAAGGCAAAATATTTTTTGGCAGAGCTTAGATTAGGTCTTTCCCTGTCCATAATGCTAAATTGAGGAAGTAAAATATAAATATAAATAGGAAACAGAAGAGAAATGTACAGTGATCACCCATTGTCTGCCTACAATCTTTTTCATGGAAATCCCAGTCATATGAGTCGAGTCCATGCATGCTACGATCACGGTATGAATTTGAAAGCAAAATATTTTCTTGCAGATCTTAGATTAGGTCCTTCCCTGTTCATAATGCTAATTTGAGATAGTAAAATATAAATATAAATAGGAAACAGAAGAGAAATGTACAGTGATCACCCATATTCTGCCTACAATCTTTTTCATGGAAATCCCAGTCATATGAGTCGAGTCCATGCATGCTACGATCACGGTATGAATTTGAAGGCAAAATATTTTTTTGCAGATCTTAGATTAGGTCTTTCCCTGTCCATAATGCTAAATTGAGGAAGTAAAATATAAATATAAATAGGAAACAGAAGAGAAATGTACGGCGAGCACCCATTTTCGGCCTACAATCTTTTTCATGGAAATCCCAGTCATATGAGTCGAGTCCATGCATCCTACGATCACGGTATGAATTTGAAGGCAAAATAAGTTTTTGAAGATCTTAAATTAGGTCTTTCCCTGTCCATAATGCAAAATTGAGGAAGTAAAATATAAATATAAATAGGAAACAGAAGAGAAATGTACAGTGATCACCCATATTCTGCCTACAATCTTTTTCATGGAAATCCCAGTCATATGAGTCGAGTCCATGCATGCTACGATCACGGTATGAATTTGAAGGCAAAATATTTTTTTGCAGATCTTAGATTAGGTCTTTCCCTGTCCATAATGCTAAATTGAGGAAGTAAAATATAAATATAAATAGGAAACAGAAGAGAAATGTACAGTGATCACCCATTTTCTGCCTACAATCTTTTTCATGGAAATCCCAGTCATATGAGTCGAGTCCATGCATGCTACGATCACGGTATGAATTTGAAGGGAAAATATATTTTTGCTTAGCTTAGATTAGGTCTTTCCCTGTCCATTATGCTAAATTGATGAAGTAAAATATAAATATAAATAGGAAACAGAAGAGAAATGTACAGTGATCACCCATTTTCTGCCCACAATCTTTTTCATGGAAATCGCAGTCATATGAGTCGAGTCCATGCATGCTACGATCACGGTATGAATTTGAAGGCAAAATATTTTTTTGCAGAGCTTAGATTAGGTCTCTCCCTGTCCATAATGCTAAATTGAGGAAGTAAAATATAAATATAAATAGGAAACAGAAGAGAAATGTACGGTGATCACCCATTTTCGGCCTACAATCTTTTTCATGGAAATCCCAGTCATATGAGTCGAGTCCATGCATCCTACGATCACGGTATGAATTTGAAGGCAAAACATTTTTTTGAAGATCTTAGATTAGGACTTTCCCTGTCCATAATGCAAAATTGAGGAGGTAATATAGAAATATAAATAGGAAACAGAAGAGAAATATACAGTGATCACGCATTTTCTGCCCACAATCTTTTTCATGGAAATCCCAGTCATATGAGTCGACTCCATGTATGCTACGATCACGGTATGAATTTGAAGGCAAAATATTTTTTTACAGAGCTTAGATTAGGTCTTTCCCTGTCCATAATGCTAAATTGTGGAAGTAAAATATAAATATAAATAGGAAACAGAAGAGAAATGTACAGTGATCACACATTTTCTGCCCACAATCTTTTTCATGGAAATCCCAGTCAAATGAGTCGAGTCCATGCATGCTACGATCACGGTATGAATTTGAAGGCAAAATATTTTTTGGCAGAGCTTAGATTAGGTCTTTCCCTGTCCATAATGCTAAATTGAGGAAGTAAAATATAAATATAAATAGGAAACAGAAGAGAAATGTACAGTGATCACCCATTGTCTGCCTACAATCTTTTTCATGGAAATCCCAGTCATATGAGTCGAGTCCATGCATGCTACGATCACGGTATGAATTTGAAGGCAAAATATTTTTTTGCAGAGATTAGATTAGGTTTTTCCCTGTTCATAATGCTAAATTGAGGAAGTAAAATATAAATATAAATAGGAAACAGAAGAGAAATGTGCAGCGATCACCCATGTTCTGCCCACAATCTTTTTCATTGAAATCCCAGTCATGAGTCGAGTCCATGCATGCTACGATCACGGTATGAATTTGAAGGCAAAATATTTTTTTGCAGATCTTAGATTAGGTCTTTCCCTGTCCATAATGCTAAATTGAGGTAGTAAAATAGAAATATAAATAGGAAACAGAAGAGAAAGTTACAGTGATCACCCATTTTCTGCCCACAATCTTTTTCATGGAAATCCCAGTCATATGAGTCAAGTCCATGCATGCTACGATTACGGTATGAATTTGAAGGCAAAATATTTTCTTGCAGATCTTAGATTAGGTCATTCCCTGTTCATAATGCTAATTTGAGGAAGTAAAATAGAAATATAAATAGAAAACAGAAGAGAAATGTACAGTGATCACCCATTTTCTGCCCACAATCTTTTTCATGGAAATCCCAGTCATATGAGTCAAGTCCATGCATGCTATGATCACGGTATGAATTTGAAGGCAAAATAATTTTTTCGCAGATTTTATATTAGGTCTTTCACTGTCCATAATGCTAAATTGAAGAAGTAAAATATAAATATAAATAGGAAACAGAAGAGAAATGTACAGTGATCACCCATTTTCTGCCCACAATCTTTTTCATGGAAATCCCAGTCATACTAGCCTAGTCCATGGATGCTACGATCACGGTATGAATTTGAAGGCAAAATATTTTTTTGCAGAGCTTAGATTAGGTCTTTCCCTGTCCATAATGCTAAATTGAGGAAGTAAAATATAAATATAAATAGGAAACAGAAGAGAAATGTACAGTGATCACCCATTTTCTGCCCAAAATCTTTTTCATGGAAATCCCAGTCATATGAGTCGAGTCCATGCATGCTACGATCACGGTATGAATTTGAAGGCAAAATATTTTTTGCAGAGCTTAGATTAGGTCTTTCCCTGTCCATAATGCTAAATTGAGGAAGTAAAATAGAAATATAAATAGGAAAGAGAAGAGAAATGTACGGTGATCACCCATTTTCGGCCGACAATCTTTTTCATGGAAATCCCAGTCATATGAGTCGAGTCCATGCATCCTACGATCACGGTATGAATTTGAAGGCAAAAGAATTTTTTGAAGATCTTAGATTAGGTCTTTCCCTATCCATAATGCAAAATTGAG
This sequence comes from Acanthosepion lycidas, assembly GCA_963932145.1. NCBI lineage: Eukaryota > Metazoa > Mollusca > Cephalopoda > Sepiida > Sepiidae > Acanthosepion > Acanthosepion lycidas. The sequence goes on from CAWVQA010000415.1 coordinate 64,893, forward strand.
GAGGTAATATAGAAATATAAATAGGAAACAGAAGAGAAATATACAGTGATCACGCATTTTCTGCCCACAATCTTTTTCATGGAAATCCCAGTCATATGAGTCGAGTCCATGCATGCTACGATCACGGTATGAATTTGAAGGCAAAATATTTTTTTGCAGAGCTTAGATTAGGTCTTTCCCTCTCCATAATGCTAAATTGTGGAAGTAAAATATAAATATAAATAGGAAACAGAAGAGAAATGTACAGTGATCACCCATTTTCTGCCCACAATCTTTTTCATGGAAATCCCAGTCAAATGAGTCGAGTCCATGCATGCTACGATCACGGTATGAATTTGAAGGCAAAATATTTTTTGGCAGAGCTTAGATTAGGTCTTTCCCTGTCCATAATGCTAAATTGAGGAAGTAAAATATAAATATAAATAGGAAACAGAAGAGAAATGTACAGTGATCACCCATTGTCTGCCTACAATCTTTTTCATGGAAATCCCAGTCATATGAGTTGAGTCCATGCATGCTACGATCACGGTATGAATTTGAAAGCAAAATATTTTCTTGCAGATCTTAGATTAGGTCCTTCCCTGTTCATAATGCTAATTTGAGATAGTAAAATATAAATATAAATAGGAAACAGAAGAGAAATGTACAGTGATCACCCATATTCTGCCTACAATCTTTTTCATGGAAATCCCAGTCATATGAGTCGAGTCCATGCATGCTACGATCACGGTATGAATTTGAAGGCAAAATATTTTTTTGAAGATCTTAGATTAGGTCTTTCCCTGTCCATAATGCTAAATTGAGGAAGTAAAATATAAATATAAATAGGAAACAGAAGAGAAATGTACGGCGAGCACCCATTTTCGGCCTGCAATCTTTTTCATGGAAATCCCAGTCATATGAGTCGAGTCCATGCATCCTACGATCACGGTATGAATTTGAAGGCAAAATAAGTTTTTGAAGATCTTAAATTAGGTCTTTCCCTGTCCATAATGCAAAATTGAAGAAGTAAAATATAAATATAAATAGGAAACAGAAGAGAAATGTACAGTGATCACCCATTTTCGGCCTGCAATCTTTTTCATGGAAATCCCAGTCATATGAGTCGAGTCCATGCATCCTACGATCACGGTATGAATTTGAAGGGAAAATATATTTTTGGTTAGCTTAGATTAGGTCTTTCCCTGTCCATTATGCTAAATTGATGAAGTAAAATATAAATATAAATAGGAAACAGAAGAGAAATGTACAGTGATCACCCATTTTCTGCCCACAATCTTTTTCATGGAAATCGCAGTCATATGAGTCGAGTCCATGCATGCTACGATCACGGTATGAATTTGAAGGCAAAATATTTTTTTGCAGAGCTTAGATTAGGTCTCTCCCTGTCCATAATGCTAAATTGAGGAAGTAAAATATAAATATAAATAGGAAACAGAAGAGAAATGTACGGTGATCACCCATTTTCGGCCTACAATCTTTTTCATGGAAATCCCAGTCATATGAGTCGAGTCCATGCATCCTACGATCACGGTATGAATTTGAAGGCAAAATATTTTTTTGAAGATCTTAGATTAGGACTTTCCCTGTCCATAATGCAAAATTGAGGAGGTAATATAGAAATATAAATAGGAAACAGAAGAGAAATATACAGTGATCAAGCATTTTCTGCCCACAATCTTTTTCATGGAAATCCCAGTCATATGAGTCGACTCCATGCATGCTACGATCACGGTATGAATTTGAAGGCAAAATATTTTTTTACAGAGCTTAGATTAGGTCTTTCCCTCTCCATAATGCTAAATTGTGGAAGTAAAATATAAATATAAATAGGAAACAGAAGAGAAATGTACAGTGATCACCCATTTTCTGCCCACAATCTTTTTCATGGAAATCCCAGTCAAATGAGTCGAGTCCATGCATGCTACGATCACGGTATGAATTTGAAGGCAAAATATTTTTTGGCAGAGCTTAGATTAGGTCTTTCCCTGTCCATAATGCTAAATTGAGGAAGTAAAATATAAATATAAATAGGAAACAGAAGAGAAATGTACAGTGATCACCCATTGTCTGCCTACAATCTTTTTCATGGAAATCCCAGTCATATGAGTCGAGTCCATGCATGCTACGATCACGGTATGAATTTGAAGGCAAAATATTTTTTTGCAGAGATTAGATTAGGTTTTTCCCTGTTCATAATGCTAAATTGAGGAAGTAAAATATAAATATAAATAGGAAACAGAAGAGAAATGTGCAGCGATCACCCATGTTCTGCCCACAATCTTTTTCATTGAAATCCCAGTCATGAGTCGAGTCCATGCATGCTACGATCACGGTATGAATTTGAAGGCAAAATATTTTTTTGCAGATCTTAGATTAGGTCTTTCCCTGTCCATAATGCTAAATTGAGGTAGTAAAATAGAAATATAAATAGGAAACAGAAGAGAAAGTTACAGTGATCACCCATTTTCTGCCCACAATCTTTTTCATGGAAATCCCAATCATATGAGTCAAGTCCATGCATGCTACGATTACGGTATGAATTTGAAGGCAAAATATTTTCTTGCAGATCTTAGATTAGGTCATTCCCTGTTCATAATGCTAATTTGAGGAAGTAAAATAGAAATATAAATAGAAAACAGAAGAGAAATGTACAGTGATCACCCATTTTCTGCCCACAATCTTTTTCATGGAAATCCCAGTCATGTGAGTCAAGTCCATGCATGCTATGATCACGGTATGAATTTGAAGGCAAAATAATTTTTTCGCAGATTTTATATTAGGTCTTTCACTGTCCATAATGCTAAATTGAAGAAGTAAAATATAAATATAAATAGGAAACAGAAGAGAAATGTACAGTGATCACCCATTTTCTGCCCACAATCTTTTTCATGGAAATCCCAGTCATACTAGCCTAGTCCATGGATGCTACGATCACGGTATGAATTTGAAGGCAAAATATTTTTTTGCAGAGCTTAGATTAGGTCTTTCCCTGTCCATAATGCTAAATTGAGGAAGTAAAATATAAATATAAATAGGAAACAGAAGAGAAATGTACAGTGATCACCCATTTTCTGCCCAAAATCTTTTTCATGGAAATCCCAGTCATATGAGTCGAGTCCATGCATGCTACGATCACGGTATGAATTTGAAGGCAAAATATTTTTTTGCAGATCTTAGATTAGGTCTTTCCCAGTCCACAATACTAAATTGAGGAGGTAAAATAGAAATATAAATAGGAAACAGAAGAGTAATGTACAGTGATCACCCATTTTCTGCCCACAATCTTTTTCATGGAAATCCCAGTCATATGAGCCGAGTCCATGCATGCTATGATCACGGTATGAATTTGAAGGCAAAATATTTTATACAGATCTTAGATTAGGTCTTTCCCTGTACATAATGCTAAATTGAGGAGTTAAATATAAATATAAATAGGAAACAGAAGAGAAATGTACAGTGATCACCCATTTTGTGCCCACAATATTTTTCATGGAAATCCGAGTCATATGAGTCGAGTCCATGCATGCTACGATCACGGTATGAATTTGAAGGCAAAATATATTTTTGTAGATCTTAGATTAGGTCTTTCCCTGTCCATAATGCTAAATTGAGGAGGTAAAATAGAAATATAAATAGGAAACAGAAGAGAAATCTACAGTGATCACCCTTTTCCAGCCCACAATCTTTTTCATGGAAATCCCAGTCATATGAGTCGAGTCTATACATGCTACGATCATGGTATGAATTTGAAGGCAAAATATTTTTTTGCAGAGCTTAGATTAGATCTTTCCCTGTACATAATGCTAAATTGAGGAGTAAAATATAAATATGAATAGGAAACAGAAGAGAAATGTACAGTGATCACCCATTTTCTGCCGACAATCTTTTTCATGGAAATCCCAGTCATATGAGTCAAGTCCATGCATGCTACGATTACGGTATGAATTTGAAGGCAAAATATTTTCTTGCAGAACTTAGATTAGGTCATTCCCTATTCATAATGCTAATTTGAGGAAGTAAAATAGAAATATAAATAGAAAACAGAAGAGAAATGTACAGTGATCACCCATTTTCTGCCCACAATCTTTTTCATGGAAATCCCAGTCATATGAGTCAAGTCCATGCATGCTATGATCACGGTATGAATTTGAAGGCAAAATAATTTTTTCGCAGATTTTATATTAGGTCTTTCACTGTCCATAATGCTAAATTGAAGAAGTAAAATATAAATATAAATAGGAAACAGAAGAGAAATGTACAGTGATCACCCATTTTCTGCCCACAATCTTTTTCATGGAAATCCCAGTCATACTAGTCTAGTCCATGGATGCTACGATCACGGTATGAATTTGAAGGCAAAATATTTTTTTGCAGAGCTTAGATTAGGTCTTTCCCTGTCCATAATGCTAAATTGAGGAAGTAAAATATAAATATAAATAGGAAACAGAAGAGAAATGTACAGTGATCACCCATTTTCTGCCCAAAATCTTTTTCATGGAAATCCCAGTCATATGAGTCGAGTCCATGCATGCTACGATCACGGTATGAATTTGAAGGCAAAATATTTTTTTGCAGATCTTAGATTAGGTCTTTCCCAGTCCACAATACTAAATTGAGGAGGTAAAATAGAAATATAAATAGGAAACAGAAGAGTAATGTACAGTGATCACCCATTTTCTGCCCACAATCTTTTTCATGGAAATCCCAGTCATATGAGCCGAGTCCATGCATGCTATGATCACGGTATGAATTTGAAGGCAAAATATTTTATACAGATCTTAGATTAGGTCTTTCCCTGTACATAATGCTAAATTGAGGAGTTAAATATAAATATAAATAGGAAAAAGAAGAGAAATGTACAGTGATCACCCATTTTGTGCCCACAATATTTTTCATGGAAATCCGAGTCATATGAGTCGAGTCCATGCATGCTACGATCACGGTATGAATTTGAAGGCAAAATATTTTTTTGCAGGTCTTAGATTAGGTCTTTCCCTGTACATAATGCTAAATTGAGGAGTAAAATATAAATATGAATAGGAAACAGAAGAGAAATGTACAGTGATCACCCATTTTCTGCCGACAATCTTTTTCATGGAAATCCCAGTCATATGAGTCGAGTCCATGCATGCTACGATCACGGTATGAATTTGAAGGCAAAATATTTTTTTGCAGATCTTAGATTAGGTCTTTCCCTGTCCACAATACTAAATTGAGGAGGTAAAATAGAAATATAAATAGGAAACAAAAGAGAAATGTACAGTGATCACCCATTTTCTGCCCACAATCTTTTTCATGGAAATCCGAGTCATATGAGTCGAGTCCATGCATGCTACGATCACGGTATGAATTTGAAGGCAAAATATATTTTTGCAGATCTTAGAGTAGGTCATTCCCTGTCAATAATGCTAAATTGAGGAGGTAAAATATAAATATAAATAGGAAACAGAAGAGAAATGTACAGTGATCACCCATTTTGTGCCCACTATATTTTTCATGGAAATCCCAGTCATATGAGTCGAGTCCATGCATGCTACGATGACGGTATGAATTTGAAGGCAAAATATTTTTTTGCAGATCTTAGATTAGGTTTTCCCTGGCCATAATGCTAAATTGAGGAGGTAAAATAGAAATATAAATAGGAAACAGAAGAGAAATCTACAGTGATCACCCATTTGCTGCCCACAATCTTTTTCATGGAAATCCCAGTCATATGAGTCGAGTCCATGCATGCTACGATCACGGTATGAATTTGAAGGCAAAATATTTTTTTGCAGATCTTAGATTAGGTCTTTCCCTGTCCACAATACTAAATTGAGGAGGTAAAATAGAAATATAAATAGGAAACAGAAGAGAAATGTACAGTGATCACCCATTTTCTGCCCACAATCTTTTTCATGGAAATAACTGTCATATGAGTCAAGTCCATACATGCTACGATCACGGTATGAATTTGAAGGCAAAATATTTTTTTGCAGGTCTTAGATTAGGTCTTTCCCTGTCCATAATGCTAAATGAAGGAAGTAAAATAGAAATATAAATAGGAAACAGAAGAGAAATGTACAGTGATCACCCATTTTCTGCCCACAATCTTTTTCATGGAAATACCTGTCATATGAGTCAAGTCCATACATGCTACGATCACGGTATGAATTTGAAGGCAAAATATTTTTTTGCAGAGCTTAGATTAGGTCTTTCCCTGTCCATAATGCTAAGTTGAGGAGGTAAATTAGAAATATAAATAGGAAACAGAAGAGAAATGCACAGTGATCACCCATTTTCTGCCCACAATCTTTTTCATGGAAATCCCAGTCATATGAGCCGTGTCCATGCATGCTATGATCACGGTATGAATTTGAAGGCAAAATATTTTTTACAGATCTTAGATTAGGTCTTTCCTGTACATAATGCTAAATTGAGGAGTTAAATATAAATATTAATAGGAAACAGAAGAGAAATGTACAATGATCACCCATTTTGTGCCCACAATATTTTTCATGGAAATCCGAGTCATATGAGTCGAGTCCATGCATGCTACGATCACGGTATGAATTTGAAGGCAAAATATTTTTTTGCAGATCTTAGATTAGGTCTTTCCCTGGCCATAATGCTAAATTGAGGAGGTAAAATAGAAATATAAATAGGAAACAGAAGAGAAATCTACAGTGATCACCCATTTGCTGCCCACAATCTTTTTCATGGAAATCCCAGTCATATGAGTCGAGTCCATGCATGCTACGATGACGGTATGAATTTGAAGGCAAAATATTTTTTTGCAGATCTTAGATTAGGTTTTCCCTGGCCATAATGCTAAATTGAGGAAGTAAAATATAAATATAAATAGGAAACAGAAGAGAAATGTACAGTGATCACCCATTTTCTGCCCAAAATCTTTTTCATGGAAATCCCAGTCATATGAGTCGAGTCCATGCATGCTACGATCACGGTATGAATTTGAAGGCAAAATATTTTTTTGCAGATCTTAGATTAGGTCTTTCCCAGTCCACAATACTAAATTGAGGAGGTAAAATAGAAATATAAATAGGAAACAGAAGAGTAATGTACAGTGATCACCCATTTTCTGCCCACAATCTTTTTCATGGAAATCCCAGTCATATGAGCCGAGTCCATGCATGCTATGATCACGGTATGAATTTGAAGGCAAAATATTTTATACAGATCTTAGATTAGGTCTTTCCCTGTACATAATGCTAAATTGAGGAGTTAAATATAAATATAAATAGGAAAAAGAAGAGAAATGTACAGTGATCACCCATTTTGTGCCCACAATATTTTTCATGGAAATCCGAGTCATATGAGTCGAGTCCATGCATGCTACGATCACGGTATGAATTTGAAGGCAAAATATTTTTTTGCAGGTCTTAGATTAGGTCTTTCCCTGTACATAATGCTAAATTGAGGAGTAAAATATAAATATGAATAGGAAACAGAAGAGAAATGTACAGTGATCACCCATTTTCTGCCGACAATCTTTTTCATGGAAATCCCAGTCATATGAGTCGAGTCCATGCATGCTACGATCACGGTATGAATTTGAAGGCAAAATATTTTTTTGCAGATCTTAGATTAGGTCTTTCCCTGTCCACAATACTAAATTGAGGAGGTAAAATAGAAATATAAATAGGAAACAAAAGAGAAATGTACAGTGATCACCCATTTTCTGCCCACAATCTTTTTCATGGAAATCCGAGTCATATGAGTCGAGTCCATGCATGCTACGATCACGGTATGAATTTGAAGGCAAAATATATTTTTGCAGATCTTAGAGTAGGTCATTCCCTGTCAATAATGCTAAATTGAGGAGGTAAAATATAAATATAAATAGGAAACAGAAGAGAAATGTACAGTGATCACCCATTTTGTGCCCACTATATTTTTCATGGAAATCCCAGTCATATGAGTCGAGTCCATGCATGCTACGATGACGGTATGAATTTGAAGGCAAAATATTTTTTTGCAGATCTTAGATTAGGTTTTCCCTGGCCATAATGCTAAATTGAGGAGGTAAAATAGAAATATAAATAGGAAACAGAAGAGAAATCTACAGTGATCACCCATTTGCTGCCCACAATCTTTTTCATGGAAATCCCAGTCATATGAGTCGAGTCCATGCATGCTACGATCACGGTATGAATTTGAAGGCAAAATATTTTTTTGCAGATCTTAGATTAGGTCTTTCCCTGTCCACAATACTAAATTGAGGAGGTAAAATAGAAATATAAATAGGAAACAGAAGAGAAATGTACAGTGATCACCCATTTTCGGCCCACAATCTTTTTCATGGAAATAACTGTCATATGAGTCAAGTCCATACATGCTACGATCACGGTATGAATTTGAAGGCAAAATATTTTTTTGCAGGTCTTAGATTAGGTCTTTCCCTGTCCATAATGCTAAATGAAGGAAGTAAAATAGAAATATAAATAGGAAACAGAAGAGAAATGTACAGTGATCACCCATTTTCTGCCCACAATCTTTTTCATGGAAATACCTGTCATATGAGTCAAGTCCATACATGCTACGATCACGGTATGAATTTGAAGGCAAAATATTTTTTTGCAGAGCTTAGATTAGGTCTTTCCCTGTCCATAATGCTAAGTTGAGGAGGTAAATTAGAAATATAAATAGGAAACAGAAGAGAAATGCACAGTGATCACCCATTTTCTGCCCACAATCTTTTTCATGGAAATCCCAGTCATATGAGCCGTGTCCATGCATGCTATGATCACGGTATGAATTTGAAGGCAAAATATTTTTTACAGATCTTAGATTAGGTCTTTCCTGTACATAATGCTAAATTGAGGAGTTAAATATAAATATTAATAGGAAACAGAAGAGAAATGTACAATGATCACCCATTTTGTGCCCACAATATTTTTCATGGAAATCCGAGTCATATGAGTCGAGTCCATGCATGCTACGATCACGGTATGAATTTGAAGGCAAAATATTTTTTTGCAGATCTTAGATTAGGTCTTTCCCTGGCCATAATGCTAAATTGAGGAGGTAAAATAGAAATATAAATAGGAAACAGAAGAGAAATCTACAGTGATCACCCATTTGCTGCCCACAATCTTTTTCATGGAAATCCCAGTCATATGAGTCGAGTCCATGCATGCTACGATGACGGTATGAATTTGAAGGCAAAATATTTTTTTGCAGATCTTAGATTAGGTTTTCCCTGGCCATAATGCTAAATTGAGGAGGTAAAATAGAAATATAAATAGGAAACAGAAGAGAAATCTACAGTGATCACCCATTTGCTGCCCACAATCTTTTTCATGGAAATCCCAGTCATATGAGTCGAGTCCATGCATGCTACGATCACAGTATGAATTTGAAGGCAAAATATTTTTTTGCAGATCTTAGATTAGGTCTTTCCCTGTCCACAATACTAAATTGAGGAGGTAAAATAGAAATATAAATAGGAAACAGAAGAGAAATGTACAGTGATCACCCATTTTCTGCCCACAATCTTTTTCATGGAAATAACTGTCATATGAGTCAAGTCCATACATGCTACGATCACGGTATGAATTTGAAGGCAAAATATTTTTTTGCAGGTCTTAGATTAGGTCTTTCCCTGTCCATAATGCTAAATGAAGGAAGTAAAATAGAAATATAAATAGGAAACAGAAGAGAAATGTACAGTGATCACCCATTTTCTGCCCACAATCTTTTTCATGGAAATACCTGTCATATGAGTCAAGTCCATACATGCTACGATCACGGTATGAATTTGAAGGCAAAATATTTTTTTGCAGAGCTTAGATTAGGTCTTTCCCTGTCCATAATGCTAAGTTGAGGAGGTAAATTAGAAATATAAATAGGAAACAGAAGAGAAATATATAGTGATCACCCATTTTGTGCCCACAATATTTTTCATGGAAATCCGAGTCATATGAGTCGAGTCCATGCATGCTACGATCACGGTATGAATTTGAAGGCAAAATATTTTTTTGCAGATCTTAGATTAGGTCTTTCCCTGTCCATAATGCTAAATTGAGGTAGTAAAATAGAAATATAAATAGGAAACAGAAGAGAAAGTTACAGTGATCACCCATTTTCTGCCCACAATCTTTTTCATGGAAATCCCAGTCATATGAGTCAAGTCCATGCATGCTACGATTACGGTATGAATTTGAAGGCAAAATATTTTCTTGCAGATCTTAGATTAGGTCATTCCCTGTTCATAATGCTAATTTGAGGAAGTAAAATAGAAATATAAATAGAAAACAGAAGAGAAATGTACAGTGATCACCCATTTTCTGCCCACAATCTTTTTCTTGGAAATCCGAGTCATATGAGTCGAGTCCATGCATGCTACGATCACGGTATGAATTTGAAGGCAAAATATTTTTTTGCAGATCTTAGATTAGGTCTTTCCCTGTCCATAATGCTAAATTGAGGTAGTAAAATAGAAATATAAATAGGAAACAGAAGAGAAAGTTACAGTGATCACCCATTTTCTGCCCACAATCTTTTTCATGGAAATCCCAGTCATATGAGTCAAGTCCATGCATGCTACGATTACGGTATGAATTTGAAGGCAAAATATTTTCTTGCAGAACTTAGATTAGGTCATTCCCTATTCATAATGCTAATTTGAGGAAGTAAAATAGAAATATAAATAGAAAACAGAAGAGAAATGTACAGTGATCACCCATTTTCTGCCCACAATCTTTTTCATGGAAATCCCAGTCATATGAGTCAAGTCCATGCATGCTATGATCACGGTATGAATTTGAAGGCAAAATAATTTTTTCGCAGATTTTATATTAGGTCTTTCACTGTCCATAATGCTAAATTGAAGAAGTAAAATATAAATATAAATAGGAAACAGAAGAGAAATGTACAGTGATCACCCATTTTCTGCCCACAATCTTTTTCATGGAAATCCCAGTCATACTAGTCTAGTCCATGGATGCTACGATCACGGTATGAATTTGAAGGCAAAATATTTTTTTGCAGAGCTTAGATTAGGTCTTTCCCTGTCCATAATGCTAAATTGAGGAAGTAAAATATAAATATAAATAGGAAACAGAAGAGAAATGTACAGTGATCACCCATTTTCTGCCCAAAATCTTTTTCATGGAAATCCCAGTCATATGAGTCGAGTCCATGCATGCTACGATCACGGTATGAATTTGAAGGCAAAATATTTTTTTGCAGATCTTAGATTAGGTCTTTCCCAGTCCACAATACTAAATTGAGGAGGTAAAATAGAAATATAAATAGGAAACAGAAGAGTAATGTACAGTGATCACCCATTTTCTGCCCACAATCTTTTTCATGGAAATCCCAGTCATATGAGCCGAGTCCATGCATGCTATGATCACGGTATGAATTTGAAGGCAAAATATTTTATACAGATCTTAGATTAGGTCTTTCCCTGTACATAATGCTAAATTGAGGAGTTAAATATAAATATAAATAGGAAAAAGAAGAGAAATGTACAGTGATCACCCATTTTGTGCCCACAATATTTTTCATGGAAATCCGAGTCATATGAGTCGAGTCCATGCATGCTACGATCACGGTATGAATTTGAAGGCAAAATATTTTTTTGCAGATCTTAGATTAGGTCTTTCCCTGTCCACAATACTAAATTGAGGAGGTAAAATAGAAATATAAATAGGAAACAAAAGAGAAATGTACAGTGATCACCCATTTTTTGCCCACAATCTTTTTCATGGAAATCCGAGTCATATGAGTCGAGTCCATGCATGCTACGATCACGGTATGAATTTGAAGGCAAAATATATTTTTGCAGATCTTAGAGTAGGTCATTCCCTGTCAATAATGCTAAATTGAGGAGGTAAAATATAAATATAAATAGGAAACAGAAGAGAAATGTACAGTGATCACCCATTTTGTGCCCACTATATTTTTCATGGAAATACCTGTCATATGAGTCAAGTCCATACATGCTACGATCACGGTATGAATTTGAAGGCAAAATATTTTTTTGCAGAGCTTAGATTAGGTCTTTCCCTGTCCATAATGCTAAGTTGAGGAGGTAAATTAGAAATATAAATAGGAAACAGAAGAGAAATGCACAGTGATCACCCATTTTCTGCCCACAATCTTTTTCATGGAAATCCCAGTCATATGAGCCGTGTCCATGCATGCTATGATCACGGTATGAATTTGAAGGCAAAATATTTTTTACAGATCTTAGATTAGGTCTTTCCTGTACATAATGCTAAATTGAGGAGTTAAATATAAATATTAATAGGAAACAGAAGAGAAATGTACAGTGATCACCCATTTTGTGCCCACAATATTTTTCATGGAAATCCGAGTCATATGAGTCGAGTCCATGCATGCTACGATCACGGTATGAATTTGAAGGCAAAATATTTTTTTGCAGATCTTAGATTAGGTCTTTCCCTGACCATAATGCTAAATTGAGGAGGTAAAATATAAATATAAATAGGAAACAGAAGAGAAATGTACAGTGATCACCTATTTTGTGCCCACAATCTTTTTCATGGAAATCCCAGTCATATGAGTCGAGTCCATGCATGCTACGATCACGGTATGAATTTGAAGGCAAAATATTTATTTGCAGATCTTAGATTAGGTCTTTCCCTGTCCATAATGCTAAATTGAGGAGGTAAAATAGAAATATAAATAGGAAACAGAAGAGAAATGTACTGTAATCACCCAATTTCTGCCCACAATCTTTTTCATGGAAATCCCAGTCATATGAGTCCAGTCCATACATGCTACGATCACAGTATGAATTTGAAGGCAAAATATTTTTTTGCAGATTTTAGATTAGTTCTTTCCCTGTCCATAATGCTAAATTGAGGAAGTAAAATATAAATGTAAATAGGAAACAGAAGAGTAATATACAGTGATCACCCATTTTCTGCCCACAATCTTTTTCATGGAAATCCCTGTCATATGAGTCGAGTCTATGCATGCTACGATCATGGTATGAATTTGAAGGCAAAATAATTTTTTGCAGATCTTAGATTAGGTCTTTCCCTGTCCATAATGCTAAATTGAGGAGATAAAATGTAAATATAAAAAGGAAACAGAAGAAAAATGTACAGTGATGACCCATTTTCTGCCCACAATATTTTTCATGGAAATCCAAGTCATATGAGTTGAGTCCATGCATGCCACGATCACGGTATGTATTAAAAGGGAAAATATTTTTTTGCCGATCTTAGATTAGGTCTTTCCCTGTCCATAATGCTAAATGAAGGAAGTAATATTTAAATATAAATAGGAAACAGAAGAGAAATGTACAGTGATCACCCATTTTCTGCCCACAATATTTTTCATGGAAATCCCAGTTATATGAGTCGAGTCCATGCATGCTACGATCACGGTATGTATTTGAAGGCAAAATATTTTTTGCAGATCTTGGATTAGTTCTTTCCCTGTTCATAATGCTAAATTGAGGAGGTAAAATATAAATATAAATAGGAAACAGAAGAGAAATGTACAGTGATCACCCATTTTCTGCCGACAATCTTTTTCATGGAAATCCCAGTCATATGAGTCGAGTCCATGCATGCTACGATCACGGTATGAATTTGAAGGCAAAATATTTTTTTGCAGATCTTAGATTAGGTCTTTCCCTGTCCATAATGCTAAATTGAGGAAGTAAAATAGAAATATAAATGAGAAACAGAAGAGAAATGTACAGTGATCACCCATTTTCTGCCCACAAACTTTTTCATGGAAATCCCAGTCATATGAGTCGAGTCCATGCATGCTACGATCACGATATGAATTTGAAGTCAAAATATTTTTTTGCAGATTTTAGATTAGTTCTTTCTCTGTCAATAATGCTAAATGAAGGAAGTAAAATATAAATATAAATAGGAAACAGAAGAGAAATGTACAGTGATCACCCATTTTCTGCCCACAATCTTTTTCATGGAAATCCTAGTGATATGAGTCGAGTCCATGCATGCTACGATTACGGTATGAATTTGAAGGCAAAATATCTTTTTGCAGATCTTAGATTAGGTCTTTCCCTGTCCATAATGCTAAATTTAGGAAGTAAAATATAAATATAAATAAGAAACAGAAAAAAAATGTACAGTAATCACCCATTTTCTGCCGACAATCTTTTTCATGGAAATCCCAGTCATATGAGTCGAGTCCATACATGCTACGATCACAGTATGAATTTGAAGGCAAAATATTTTTTTGCAGATCTTAGATTAGGTCTTTCCCTGTCAATAATGCTAAATTGAGGAGGTAAAATAGAAATATAAATAGGAAACAGAAGAGAAATGTACATGATCACCCATTTTCTGCCCACAATCTTTTTCATGGAAATCCCAGTCATATGAGTCGAGTCCATGCATGCTACGATCACGGTCTGAATTTGAAGGCAAAATATTTTTTTGCAGATCTTCGATGAGGTCTTTCCCTGTCCATAATGCTAAATTGAGGAAGTAAAATATAAATATAAATAGGATACAGATGAGAAATGTACAGTGATCACCCATTTTCTGCCCACAATCTTTTTCATGGAAATCCCAGTCATATGAGTCGTGTCCATGCATGCTACGATCACGGTATGAATTTGTAGGCAAAATATTTATTTGCAGATCTTAGATTAGGTCTTTCCCTGTTCATAATGCTAAATTGAGGAGGTAAAATAGAAATATAAATAGGAAACAGAAGAGAAATGTACAGTGATCACCCATTTTCTGCCCACAATCTTTTTCATGGAAATCCCAGTCATATGAGTCGAGTCCATGCATGCTACGATCACGGTATGAATTTGAAGGCAAAATAATTTTGTGCAGATCTTAGATTAGATCTTTCCCTATCCATAATGCTAAATTGAGGAAGTAAAATAGAAATATAAATAGGAAACAGATGAGAAATGTACAGTGATCACCCATTTTCTGCCCACAATCTTTTTCATGGAAATCCCAGTCGTATGAGTCGAGTCCATACATACTACGGTCACACTATGAATCTGAAGGCAAAATATTTTTGTGCAGATCTTAGATTAGGTCTTTCCCTATCCATAATGCTAAATTGAGGAAGTAAAATAGAAATATAAATAGTAAACAGAAGAGAAATGTACAGTGATCACCCATTTTCTGCCCACAATCTTTTTCATGGAAATCCAAGTCATATGAGTCGAGTCCATGCATACTACGATCACGGTATGAATTTGAAGGCAAAATATTTTTTTGCAGAGCTTAGATTAGGTCTTTCCCTGTCCATAATGCTAAATTGAGGAGGTATATTTAGAAATATAAATAGGAAACAGAAGAGAAATGTACAGTGATCACCCATTTTCTGCCCACAATCTTTTTCATGAAAATCCCAGTCATATGAGACGAGTCCATGCATGCTACGATCACGGTATGAATTTGAAGGCAAAATATTTTTTTGCAGGACTTAGATTAGGTCTTTCCCTGTCCATAATGCTAAATTCAGGAAGTAAAATATAAATATAAATAGGAAACAGAAGAGAAATGTACAGTGATCACCCATTTTCTGCCCACAATCTTTTTCATGGAAATCCCAGTCATATGAGTCGAGTCCATGCATGCTACGATCACGGTATGAATTTGAAGGCAAAATATTTTTTTGCAGAACTTAGATTAGGACTTTCCCTGTCCATAATGCTAAATGAAGGAAGTAATATAGAAATATAAATAGGAAACAGAAGAGAAATGTACAGTGATCACACATTTTCTGCCCACAATCTTTTTCATGGAAATCCCAGTCATATGAGTCATGTCCATACCTGCTACGATCACGGTATGAATTTGAAGGCAAAATATTTTTTTGAAGATCTTAGATTAGGTCTTTCCCTGTCCATAATGCTAAATTGAGGAAGTAAAATATAAATATAAATAAGAAACAGAAGAGAAATGTACAGTGATCACCCATTTTCTGCCCACAATCTTTTACATGGAAATTCCAGTCATATGAGTCGAAATCCATGCATGCTACGATCACGATATGAATTTGAAGTCAAAATATTTTTTTGCAGATCTTAGATTAGGTCTTTCCCTATCCATAACGCTAAATAAAGGAAGTAAAATATAAATATAAATAGGAAACAGAAGAGAAATGTACAGTGATCACCCATTTTCTGCCCACAATCTTTTTCATGGAAATCCCAGTCATATGAGTCGTGTCCATACCTGCTACGATCACGGTATGAATTTGAAGGCAAAATATTTTTTGCAGATCTTAGATTAGGTCTTTCCCTATCCATAACGCTAAATTAAGGAAGTATAATATAAATATAAATAGGAAACAGAAAAGAAATGTACAGTGATCACCCATTTTCTGCCCACAATGTTTTCATGGAAATTCCAGTCATATGAGTCGAAATCCATGCATGCTACGATCACGATATGAATTTGAAGTCAAAATATTTTTTTGCAGATCTTAGATTAGGTCTTTCCCTATCCATAACGCTAAATAAAGGAAGTAAAATATAAATATAAATAGGAAACAGAAAAGAAATGTACAGTGATCACCCATTTTCTGCCCACAATGTTTTTCATGGAAATCCCTGTCACATGAGTCGATTCCATGCATACTACGATCACGGTATGAATTTGAAGGCAAAATATTTTTGTGCAGATCTTAGATTAGGTATTTCCCTGTCCATATTGCTAAATGAAGGAAGTAAAATATAAATATAAATAGGAAACAGAAGAGAAATGTACAGTGATCACCCATTTTCTGCCGACAATCTTTTTCATGGAAATCCCAGTCATATGAGTCGAGTCCATGCATGCTACGGTCACGGTATGAATATGAAGGCAAATTATTTTTTGCAGATCTTAGATTAGGTCTTTCACTGTCCATAATGCTAAATTGAGGAGGTAAAATATAAATATAAATAGGAAACAGAATAGAAATGTACAGTGATCACCCATTTTCTGCACACAATCTTTTTCATGGAAATCCCAGTCATATGAGTCGAGTCCATGCATGCTACGATCACGGTATGAATTTGAAGGCAAAATATTTTTTTGCAGATCTTAGATTAGGTCTTTCCCTGTCCATAATGCTAAATTGAGGAAGTAAAATATAAATATAAATAAGAAACAGAAGAGAAATATACAGTGATCAACCATTTTCTGCCCACAATCTTTTTCATGGAAATCCCAGTCATATGAGTCGAGTCCATGCATGCTACGATCACGGAATGAATTTGAAGGCAAAATATTTTTTGCAGATCTTAGATTAGGTCTTTCCCTGTCCATAATGCTAAATTGAGGAAGTAAAATATAAATATAAATAAGAAACAGAAGAGAAATGTACAGTGATCACCCATTTTCTGCCCACAATCTTTTACATGGAAATTCCAGTCATATGAGTCGAAATCCATGCATGCTACGATCACGATATGAATTTGAAGTCAAAATATTTTTTTGCAGATTTTCGATTAGATCTTTCCCTGTCAATAATGCTAAATGAAGGAAGTAAAATATAAATATAAATAGGAAACAGAAGAGAAATGTACAGTGATCACCTGTTTTCTGCCCACAATCTTTTTCATGGAAATCCCAGTCATACGAGTCGAGTCGATGCATGCTACGATTACGGTATGAATTTGAAGGGAAAATATTTTTTTGCAGATCTTAGATTAGGTCTTTCCCTGTCCATAAAGCTAAATGAAGGAAGTAAAATAGAAATATAAATAGGAAACAGAAGAGAAATGTTCAGTGATCACCCATTTTCTGCCGACAATCTTTTTCATGGAAATCCCAGTCATATGTGTCGAGTCCATGCATGCTACGATCACGGTCTGAATTTGAAGGCAAAATATTTTTTGCAGATCTTAGATTAGGTCTTTCCCTGTCCATAATGCTAAATTGCGAAGGTAAAATAGAAATATAAATAGGAAACAGTATAGAAATGTACAGTGATCACCCATTTTCTGCACACAATCTTTTTCATGGAAATCCCAGTCATATGAGTCGAGTCCATGCATGCTACGATCACGATATGAATTTCAAGGCAAAATATGTTTTTGAGGATCTTAGATTAGGTCTTTCCCTGTCCATAATGCTGAATTGAGGAGGTAAAATATAAATAGAAATAGGAAACAGAAGAGAAATGTACAGTGAACACGCATTTTCTGCCCACAATCTTTTTCATGGAAATCCCAGTCATATGAGTCGAGTCCATACATGCTACGATCACCGTATGAATTTGAAGGGAAAATATGTTTTTGAGGATCTTAGATTATGTCTTTCTCTGATCATAATGCTAAATTGAGGAAGTAAAATATAAATATAAATAAGAAACAGAAGAAAAATTTACAGTGATCACCCATTTTCTGCCCACATTCTTTTTCTTGTAAATCCCAGTCATATGAGACGAGTCCATGCATGCTACGATCACGGTATGCATTTAAAGGCAAATTTTTTTTTGCAGATCTTAGATTAGGTCTTTCCCTGCCAATAATGCTAAATTGAGGAGGTAAAATAGAAATATATATAAGAAAAAGAAGAGAAATGTACAGTGATCACCCATTTTCTGCTAACAATATTTTTCATGGAAATCCCAGTCATATCAGATAAATCCATGCATACTACGATCACGGTATGAATTTGAAGGCAAAATATTTTTGTGCAGATATTAGATTAGTTCTTTCCCTGTCCATATTGCTAAATTGAGGAAGTAAAATAGAAATATAAATAGGAAACAGAAGAGAAATGTACAGTGATCACCCATTTTCTGCCCTCAAACTTTTTCATGGAAATCCCAGTCATATGAGTCGACTCCATGCATGCTACGATCACGGTATGAATTTGAAGGCAAAATATTTTTTTGCAGATCTTAGATTAGGTCTTTCCCTCTCCATAATGCTAAATTGAGGAGGTAAAATAGAAATATAAATAGAAAACAGAAGAGAAATGTACAGTGATCACCCATTTTCGGCCCACAATCTTTTTCATGGAAATCCCAGTCATATGAGTCGAGTCCATGCATGCTACAATTATGGTATGAATTTGAAGGCATTATATTTTGTGCAGAGCTTAGATTAGGTCTTTCCCAGTCCATAATGCTAAATTGAGGAAGTAAAATATAAATATAAATAGGTAACAGAAGAGAAATGTACAGTGATCACCCATTTTAGGCCCACAATCTTTTTCATGGAAATCCCAGTCATATGAGTCGATTCCATGCATGCTACGATCACGGTATGAATTTAAGGCAAAATATTTTTGTGCACATCTTGGATTAGGTCTTTCCCTGTCCATAATGCTAAATTGAGGAAGTAAAATAGAAATATAAATAGGAAACAGAAGAGAAATGTACAGTGATCACCCATTTTCGGCCCACAATCTTTTTCATGGAAATCCCAGTCATATGAGTCGAGTCCATGCATGCTACGATCACGGTATGAATTTGAAGGCAAAATATTTTTGTGCAGATCTTAGATTAGGTCTTTCCCTGTCCATAATGCTAAATTGAGGAGGTAAAATAGAAATATAAATAGGAAACAGAAGAGAAATGTACAGTGATCACGCATTTTCGGCCCACCAACTTTTTCATGGAAATCCCAGTCATATGAGTCGAGTCCATGCATGATACGATCACGGTATGAATTTGAAGGCAAAATATTTTTGTGCAGATCTTAGATTAGGTCTTTCCCTGTCCATAATGCTAAATTGAGGAGGTAAAATAGAAATATAAATAGGAAACAGAAGAGAAATGTACAGTGATCACCCATTTTCGGCCCACAATATTTTTCATGGAAATCCCAGTCATATGAGTCGAGTCCACGCATTCTACGATCACGGTATGAATTTGAAGGCAAAATGTTTTTTTGCGGAGCTTAGATTAGGTCTTTCCCTGTCAATAATGCTAAATTGAGGAAGTAAAATATAAATATAAATAGGAAACAGAAGAGAAAAGTACAGTGATCACCAATTTTCTGCCCACAATCTTTTTCATGGAAATCCCAGTCATATGAGTCGAGTCCACGCATTCTACGATCACGGTATGAATTTGAAGGCAAAATGTTTTTTTGCAGAGCTTAGATTCGGTCTTTCCCTGTCCATAATGCTAAATTGAGGAATTAAAATATAAATATAAATAGGAAACAGAAGAGAAATATACAGTGATCACCCATTAGCTGCCCACAATCTTTTTCATGGAAATCCCAGTCATATAAGTCAAATCCATGCATGCTACGATCACGGTATGAATTTGAAGGCAAAATATTTTTTTGCAGATCTTAGGTTAGGTTTTCCCTGTCCATAATGCTAAATTGAGGAGGTAAAATATAAATATCAATAGGAAACAGAAGAGAAACGTACAGTGATCACCCATTTTCTGCCGACAATCTTTTTCATGGAAATCCCAGTCATATGACTCGAGTCCCTGCATGCTATGATCACGGTATGAATTTGAAGGCAAAATATTTTTTTGCAGATCTTAGATTAGGTCTTTCCCTGTACATAATGCTAAATTGAGGAGTTAAATAGAATTATAATTAGGAAACAGAAGAGAAATGTACAGTGATCACCCATTTGCTGCCCACAATCTTTTATATGGAAATCCCAGTCATATAAGTCAAATCCATGCATGCTACGATCACGGTATGAATTTGAAGGCAAAATATTTTTTTGCAGATCTTAGGTTAGGTTTTCCCTGTCCATAATGCTAAATTGAGGAGGTAAAATATAAATATCAATAGGAAACAGAAGAGAAACGTACAGTGATCACCCATTTTCTGCCCACAATCTTTTTCATGGAAATCCCAGTCATATGAGTCGAGTCCATACATGCTACGATCACGGTATGAATTTGAAGGCAAAATATTTTTTTGCGTAACTTAGATTATGTCTTTCCCTGTCCATAATGCTAACTTGAGGAGGTAAATTAGAAATATAATTAGGAAACAGAAGAGAAATGTACAGTGATCAACCATTTTCTGCCCACAATCTTTTTCATTGAAATCCCAGTCATATGAGTCAAGTCTATGCATGCTACGATCACGGTATGAATTTGAAGGCAAAATATTTTTGTGCAGATCTTAGATTTGGTCTTTCCCTGTCCACAATGCTAAATTGAGGAGGTAAATTAGAAATATAAATAGGAAACAGAAGAGAAATGTACAGTGATCACCCATTTTCTGCCCACAATCTTTTTCATGGAAATCCCAGTCATATGAGTCGAGACTATGCATGCTACGATCATGCTATGAATTTGAAAGCAAAATATTTTTTTGCAGATCTTAGATTAGGTCTTTCCCTGTACATAATGCTAAATGAAGGAAGTAAAATAGAAATATAAATAGGAAACAGAAGAGAAATGTACAGTGATCACCCATTTTGTGCCCACAATCTTTTTCATGGAAATCCCAGTCATATGAGTCGAGTCCATACATGCTACGATCACGGTATGAATTTGAAGGCAAAATATTTTTTTGCAGATCTTAGATTAGGTCTTTCCCTGTCCACAATGCTAAATTGAGGAGGTAAATTAGAAATATAAATAGGAAACAGAAGAGAAATGTACAGTGATCACCCATTTTCTGCCCACAATCTTTTTCATGGAAATCCCAGTCATATGAGTCGAGTCTATGCATGCTACGATCATGGTATGAATTTGAAGGCAAAATATTTTTTTGCAGAGCTTAGATTAGGTCTTTCACTGTATATAATGCTAAATTGAGGAGTTAAATATAAATATAAATAGGAAACAGAAGAGAAATGTACAGTGATCACCCATTTTCTGCCCACAATCTTTTTCATGGAAATCCCAGTCATATGAGTCGAGTCCATGCATGCTACGATCACGGTATGAATTTGAAGGCAAAATATTTTATTGCAGATCTTAGATTAAATCTTTCCCTGTCCATAATGCTAAATGAAGGAAGTAAAATAGAAATATGAATAGGAAACGGAAGAGAAATGTACTGTTATCACCCATCTTCTGCCCACAATCTTTTTCATGGAAATCCCAGTCATATGAGTCGAGTCCATGCATGCTACGATCACGGTATGAATTTGAAGGCAAAATATTTTTGTGCAGTGCTTAGATTAGGTCTTTCTTTCTCCATAATGTTAAATGAAGGAAGTAAAATATAAATATAAATAGGAAACAGAAGAGAAATGTACAGTGATCACCCATTTTCTGCCCACAATCTTTTTCATGGAAATCCCAGTCATATGAGTCGAGTCCATGCATGCTACGATCACGGTATGAATTTGAAGGCAAAATATTTTTTTGCAGATCTTAGTTTAAATCTTTCCCTGTCCATAATGCTAAATGAAGGAAGTAAAATAGAAATATGAATAGGAAACGGAAGAGAAATGTACTGTTATCACCCATCTTCTGCCCACAATCTTTTTCATGGAAATCCCAGTCATATGAGTCGAATCCATGCATGCTACGATCACGGTATGAATTTGAAGGCAAAATATTTTTGTGCAGTGCTTAGATTAGGTCTTTCCCTCTCCATAATGCTAAATGAAGTAAGGAAAATATAAATATAAATAGGAAACAGAAGAGAAATGTACAGTGATCACCCATTTTCGGCCGACAATCTTTTTCATGGAAATCCCAGTCATATGACTCGAGCCCCTGCATGCTATGATCACGGTATGAATTTGAAGCCAAAATATTTTTGTGCAGATCTTAGATTAGGTCTTTCCCTGTCCCATAATCCTAAATTGAGGAGGTAAAATATGAATATAAATAGGAAACAGAAGAGAAATGTACAGTGATCACCCATTTTCGGCCCACAATATTTTCATGGAAATCCCAGTCATATGAGTCGAGTCCATGCATGCTACGATCACGGTATGAATTTGAAGGCAAAATATTTTTGTGCAGATCTTAGATTAGATCTTTCCCTGTCCATAATGCTAAATGGAGGAGGTAACATAGAAATATAAATGGGAAACGAGAAAAATCTACAGTGATCACCCATTTTCGGCCCACAATATTTTCATGGAAATCCCAGTCATATGAGTCGAATCCATGCATGCTATGATCACGGTATGAATTTGAAGGCAAAATATTTTTGTGCAGATCTTAGATTAGGTCTTTCCCTGTCCATAATGCTAAATTGAGGAGGTAAAATATAAATATAAATAGGAAACAGAAGAGAAATGTACAGTGATCACCCATTTTCGGCCCACTATATTTTCATGGAAATCCCAGTCATATGAGTCGAGTCCATGCATGCTACGATCACGGTATGAATTTGAAGGCAAAATATTTTTATGCAGATCTTAGATTAGGTCTTTCCCTGTCCATAATGCTAAATTGAGGAGGTAAAATATAAATATAAATAGGAAACAGAAGAGAAATGTACAGTGATCACCCATTTTCGGCCCACAATATTTTCATGGAAATCCCAGTCATATGAGTCGAGTCCATGCATGCTACGATCACGGTATGAATTTGAAGGCAAAATATTTTTGTGCAGATCTTAGATTAGGTCTTTCCCTGTCCATAATGCTAAATTGAGGAGGTAACATAGAAATATAAATGGGAAACAAGAAAAATTTACAGTGATCACCCATTTTCGGCCCACAATATTTTCATGGAAATCCCAGTCATATGAGTCGAGTCCATGCATGCTACAATCACGGTATGAATTTGAAGCCAAAATATTTTTGTGCAGATCTTAGATTAGGTCTTTCCCTGTCCATAATGCTAAATTGAGGAGGTAAAATATAAATATAAATAGGAAACAGAAGAGAAATGTACAGTGATCACCCATTTTCTGCCCACAATCTTTTTCATGGAAATCCCAGTCATATGAGTCATGTCCATGCATGCTACGATCACTGTATGAATTTGAAGGCAAAATAATTTTTTTGCAGATCTTAGATTAGGTCTTTCCCTGTCCATAATGCTAAATGAAGGAAGTAAAATAGAAATATGAATAGGAAACAGAAGAGAAATGTACAGTGATCACCCATTTTCTGCCCACAATCATTTTCATGGAAATCCCAGTCATATGAGTCGAGTCCATGCATGCTACGATCACGGTATGAATTTGAAGGCTAAATATTTTTGTGCAGATCTTAGATTAGGTCTTTCCCTGTCCATAATGCTAAATTGAGGAGGTAAAATAGAAATATAAATAGGAAACAGAAGAGAAATGTACAGTGATCACCCATTTTTGGCCCACTATCTTTTTCATGGAAATCCCAGTCATATGAGTCGAGTCCATGCATGCTACGATCACGGTATGAATTTGAAGGCAAAATATTTTTGTGCAGAAGTTAGATTAGTTCTTTCCCTGGCCATAATGCTAAATTGAGGAGGTAAAATAGAAATATAAATGGGAAACAGAAGAGAAATGTACAGTGATCACCCATTTTCGGCCCACAATCTTTTCATGGAAATCCCAGTCATATGTGTCGAGTCCATCCATGCTACGATCACGGTATGAATTTGAAGGCAAAATATTTTTGGGCAGATCTTAGATTAGGTCTTTCCCTGTCCATAATGCTAAATTGAGGAGGTAAAATAGAAATATAAATAGGAAACAGGAGAGAAATGTACAGTGATCACCCATTTTCGGCCCACAATGTTTTTCATGGAAATCCCAGTCATATGTGTCGAGTCCATGCATGCTACGATCACGGTATGAATTTGAAGGCAAAATATTTTTGTGCAGATCTTAGATTAGGTCTTTCCCTGTCCATAATGCTAAATTGAGGAGGTAAAATATAAATATAAATAGGAAACAGAAGAGAAATATACAGTGATCACCCATTTTCGGACCACAATCTTTTTCATGGAAATACCAGTCATATGAGTCGTGTACATCCATGCTATGATCACGGTATGAATTTGAAGGCAAAATATTTTTGTGCAGATCTTAGATTAGATCTTTCGCTGTCCATAATGCTAAATTGAGGAGGTAAAATAGAAATATAAATAGGAAACAGAGGAGAAATGTACAGTGATCACCCATTTTCGGCCCACAATCTTTTTCATGGAAATCCCAGTCATATGAATCGAGTCCATGCATGCTACGATCCCGGTATGAATTTGAAGACGAAATATTTTTATGCAGATCTTAGATTAGATCTTTCGCTATCCATAATGCTAAATTGAGGAGGTAAAATAGAAATAGAAATGGGAAACAGAGGAGAAATGTACAGTGATCAACCATTTTCGGCCCACAAACTTTGTCATGGAAATCCCAGTCATATGAGTCGAGTCCATGCATGCTACGATCACGGTATGAATTTGAAGGCAAAATATTTTTGTGCAGAGCTTAGATTAGGTCTTTCCATGGCCATAATGCTAAATTGAGGAGGTAAAATAGAAATAGAAATAGGAAACAGAGGAGAAATGTACAGTGATCACCCATTTTCGGCCCACAAACTTTGTCATGGAAATCCCCGTCATATGAGTCGAGTCCATGCATGCTACGATCACGGTATGAATTTGAAGGCAAAATATTTTTGTGCAGAGCTTAGATTAGGTCTTTCCATGGCCATAATGCTAAATTGAGGAGGTAAAATAGAAATATAAATAGGAAACAAGAAAAATCTACAGTGATCACCCATTTTCGGCCCACAATCTTTTTCATTGAAATCCCAGTCATATGAGTCGAGTCCATGCATGCTACGATCACGGTATGAATTTGAAGCCAAAATATTTTTGTGCAGATCTTAGATTAGGTCTTTCCCTGTCCATAATGCTAAATTGAGGAGGTAAAATAGAAATATAAATAGGAAACAGAAGAGAATGGTACAGTGATCAGCCATTTTCGGACCACAATCTTTTTCATAGAAATCCCAGTCATATGAGTCAAGTCCATGCATGCTATGATCACGGTATGAATTTGAAGCCAAAATATTTTTGTGCAGAACTTAGATTAGGTCTTTCCCTGTCCATAATGCTAAATTGAGGAGGTAAAATATAAATATAAATAGGAAACAGAAGAGAAATGTACAGTGATCACCCATTTTCGGCCCAGAATATTTTCATGGAAATCCCAGTCATATGAGTCGAGTCCATGCATGCTACGATCACGGTATGAATTTGAAGGCAAAATATTTTTGTGCAGATCTTAGATTAGATCTTTCCCTGTCCATAATGCTAAATTGAGGAGGTAACATAGAAATATAAATAGGAAACGAGAAAAATCTACAGTGATCACCCATTTTCGGCCCACAATATTTTCATGGAAATCCCAGTCATATGAGTCGCGTCCATGCATGCTACGATCACGGTATGAATTTCAAGCCAAAATATTTTTGAACAGATCTTAGATTAGGTCTTTCTCTGTCCATAATGCTAAATTGAGGAGGTAAAATAGAAATATAAATAGGAAACAGAAGAGAAATGTACAGTGATCACCCATTTTCGGCCGACAATCTTTTTCATGGAAATCCCAGTCATATGACTCGAGCCCCTGCATGCTATGATCACGGTATGAATTTGAAGCCAAAATATTTTTGTGCAGATCTTAGATTAGGTCTTTCCCTGTCCCATAATCCTAAATTGAGGAGGTAAAATATGAATATAAATAGGAAACAGAAGAGAAATGTACAGTGATCACCCATTTTCGGCCCACAATATTTTCATGGAAATCCCACTCATATGAGTCGAGTCCATGCATGCTACGATCACGGTATGAATTTGAAGGCAAAATATTTTTGTGCAGATCTTAGATTAGATCTTTCCCTGTCCATAATGCTAAATGGAGGAGGTAACATAGAAATATAAATGGGAAACGAGAAAAATCTACAGTGATCACCCATTTTCGGCCCACAATATTTTCATGGAAATCCCAGTCATATGAGTCGAATCCATGCATGCTATGATCACGGTATGAATTTGAAGGCAAAATATTTTTGTGCAGATCTTAGATTAGGTCTTTCCCTGTCCATAATGCTAAATTGAGGAGGTAAAATATAAATATAAATAGGAAACAGAAGAGAAATGTACAGTGATCACCCATTTTCGGCCCACAATATTTTCATGGAAATCCCAGTCATATGAGTCGAGTCCATGCATGCTACGATCACGGTATGAATTTGAAGGCAAAATATTTTTATGCAGATCTTAGATTAGGTCTTTCCCTGTCCATAATGCTAAATTGAGGAGGTAAAATATTAATATAAATAGGAAACAGAAGAGAAATGTACAGTGATCACCCATTTTCGGCCCACAATATTTTCATGGAAATCCCAGTCATATGAGTCGAGTCCATGCATGCTACGATCACGGTATGAATTTGAAGGCAAAATATTTTTGTGCAGATCTTAGATTAGGTCTTTCCCTGTCCATAATGCTAAATTGAGGAGGTAACATAGAAATATAAATGGGAAACAAGAAAAATTTACAGTGATCACCCATTTTCGGCCCACAATATTTTCATGGAAATCCCAGTCATATGAGTCGAGTCCATGCATGCTACAATCACGGTATGAATTTGAAGCCAAAATATTTTTGTGCAGATCTTAGATTAGGTCTTTCCCTGTCCATAATGCTAAATTGAGGAGGTAAAATATAAATATAAATAGGAAACAGAAGAGAAATGTACAGTGATCACCCATTTTCTGCCCACAATCTTTTTCATGGAAATCCCAGTCATATGAGTCATGTCCATGCATGCTACGATCACTGTATGAATTTGAAGGCAAAATAATTTTTTTGCAGATCTTAGATTAGGTCTTTCCCTGTCCATAATGCTAAATGAAGGAAGTAAAATAGAAATATGAATAGGAAACAGAAGAGAAATGTACAGTGATCACCCATTTTCTGCCCACAATCATTTTCATGGAAATCCCAGTCATATGAGTCGAGTCCATGCATGCTACGATCACGGTATGAATTTGAAGGCTAAATATTTTTGTGCAGATCTTAGATTAGGTCTTTCCCTGTCCATAATGCTAAATTGAGGAGGTAAAATAGAAATATAAATAGGGAACAGAAGAGAAATGTACAGTGATCACCCATTTTTGGACCACAATCTTTTTCATGGAAATCCCAGTCATATGAGTCGAGTCCATGCATGCTACGATCACGGTATGAATTTGAAGGCAAAATATTTTTGTGCAGAAGTTAGATTAGTTCTTTCCCTGGCCATAATGCTAAATTGAGGAGGTAAAATAGAAATATAAATGGGAAACAGAAGAGAAATGTACAGTGATCACCCATTTTCGGCCCACAATCTTTTCATGGAAATCCCAGTCATATGAGTCGAGTCCATGCATGCTACGATCACGGTATGAATTTGAAGGCAAAATATTTTTGGGCAGATCTTAGATTAGGTCTTTCCCTGTCCATAATGCTAAATTGAGGAGGTAAAATAGAAATATAAATAGGAAACAGGAGAGAAATGTACAGTGATCACCCATTTTCGGCCCACAATGTTTTTCATGGAAATCCCAGTCATATGTGTCGAGTCCATGCATGCTACGATCACGGTATGAATTTGAAGGCAAAATATTTTTGTGCAGATCTTAGATTAGATCTTTCCCTGTCCATAATGCTAAATTGAGGAGGTAACATAGAAATATAAATAGGAAACGAGAAAAATCTACAGTGATCACCCATTTTCGGCCCACAATATTTTCATGGAAATCCCAGTCATATGAGTCGCGTCCATGCATGCTACGATCACGGTATGAATTTCAAGCCAAAATATTTTTGAACAGATCTTAGATTAGGTCTTTCTCTGTCCATAATGCTAAATTGAGGAGGTAAAATAGAAATATAAATAGGAAACAGAAGAGAAATGTACAGTGATCACCCATTTTCGGCCGACAATCTTTTTCATGGAAATCCCAGTCATATGACTCGAGCCCCTGCATGCTATGATCACGGTATGAATTTGAAGCCAAAATATTTTTGTGCAGATCTTAGATTAGGTCTTTCCCTGTCCCATAATCCTAAATTGAGGAGGTAAAATATGAATATAAATAGGAAACAGAAGAGAAATGTACAGTGATCACCCATTTTCGGCCCACAATATTTTCATGGAAATCCCACTCATATGAGTCGAGTCCATGCATGCTACGATCACGGTATGAATTTGAAGGCAAAATATTTTTGTGCAGATCTTAGATTAGATCTTTCCCTGTCCATAATGCTAAATGGAGGAGGTAACATAGAAATATAAATGGGAAACGAGAAAAATCTACAGTGATCACCCATTTTCGGCCCACAATATTTTCATGGAAATCCCAGTCATATGAGTCGAATCCATGCATGCTATGATCACGGTATGAATTTGAAGGCAAAATATTTTTGTGCAGATCTTAGATTAGGTCTTTCCCTGTCCATAATGCTAAATTGAGGAGGTAAAATATAAATATAAATAGGAAACAGAAGAGAAATGTACAGTGATCACCCATTTTCGGCCCACAATATTTTCATGGAAATCCCAGTCATATGAGTCGAGTCCATGCATGCTACGATCACGGTATGAATTTGAAGGCAAAATATTTTTATGCAGATCTTAGATTAGGTCTTTCCCTGTCCATAATGCTAAATTGAGGAGGTAAAATATAAATATAAATAGGAAACAGAAGAGAAATGTACAGTGATCACCCATTTTCGGCCCACAATATTTTCATGGAAATCCCAGTCATATGAGTCGAGTCCATGCATGCTACGATCACGGTATGAATTTGAAGGCAAAATATTTTTGTGCAGATCTTAGATTAGGTCTTTCCCTGTCCATAATGCTAAATTGAGGAGGTAACATAGAAATATAAATGGGAAACAAGAAAAATTTACAGTGATCACCCATTTTCGGCCCACAATATTTTCATGGAAATCCCAGTCATATGAGTCGAGTCCATGCATGCTACAATCACGGTATGAATTTGAAGCCAAAATATTTTTGTGCAGATCTTAGATTAGGTCTTTCCCTGTCCATAATGCTAAATTGAGGAGGTAAAATATAAATATAAATAGGAAACAGAAGAGAAATGTACAGTGATCACCCATTTTCTGCCCACAATCTTTTTCATGGAAATCCCAGTCATATGAGTCATGTCCATGCATGCTACGATCACTGTATGAATTTGAAGGCAAAATAATTTTTTTGCAGATCTTAGATTAGGTCTTTCCCTGTCCATAATGCTAAATGAAGGAAGTAAAATAGAAATATGAATAGGAAACAGAAGAGAAATGTACAGTGATCACCCATTTTCTGCCCACAATCATTTTCATGGAAATCCCAGTCATATGAGTCGAGTCCATGCATGCTACGATCACGGTATGAATTTGAAGGCTAAATATTTTTGTGCAGATCTTAGATTAGGTCTTTCCCTGTCCATAATGCTAAATTGAGGAGGTAAAATAGAAATATAAATAGGGAACAGAAGAGAAATGTACAGTGATCACCCATTTTTGGCCCACAATCTTTTTCATGGAAATCCCAGTCATATGAGTCGAGTCCATGCATGCTACGATCACGGTATGAATTTGAAGGCAAAATATTTTTGTGCAGAAGTTAGATTAGTTCTTTCCCTGGCCATAATGCTAAATTGAGGAGGTAAAATAGAAATATAAATGGGAAACAGAAGAGAAATGTACAGTGATCACCCATTTTCGGCCCACAATCTTTTCATGGAAATCCCAGTCATATGAGTCGAGTCCATGCATGCTACGATCACGGTATGAATTTGAAGGCAAAATATTTTTGGGCAGATCTTAGATTAGGTCTTTCCCTGTCCATAATGCTAAATTGAGGAGGTAAAATAGAAATATAAATAGGAAACAGGAGAGAAATGTACAGTGATCACCCATTTTCGGCCCACAATGTTTTTCATGGAAATCCCAGTCATATGTGTCGAGTCCATGCATGCTACGATCACGGTATGAATTTGAAGGCAAAATATTTTTGTGCAGATCTTAGATTAGGTCTTTCCCTGTCCATAATGCTAAATTGAGGAGGTAAAATATAAATATAAATAGGAAACAGAAGAGAAATATACAGTGATCACCCATTTTCGGACCACAATCTTTTTCATGGAAATACCAGTCATATGAGTCGTGTACATCCATGCTATGATCACGGTATGAATTTGAAGGCAAAATATTTTTGTGCAGATCTTAGATTAGATCTTTCGCTGTCCATAATGCTAAATTGAGGAGGTAAAATAGAAATATAAATAGGAAACAGAGGAGAAATGTACAGTGATCACCCATTTTCGGCCCACAATCTTTTTCATGGAAATCCCAGTCATATGAATCGAGTCCATGCATGCTACGATCCCGGTATGAATTTGAAGACGAAATATTTTTATGCAGATCTTAGATTAGATCTTTCGCTATCCATAATGCTAAATTGAGGAGGTAAAATAGAAATAGAAATGGGAAACAGAGGAGAAATGTACAGTGATCAACCATTTTCGGCCCACAAACTTTGTCATGGAAATCCCAGTCATATGAGTCGAGTCCATGCATGCTACGATCACGGTATGAATTTGAAGGCAAAATATTTTTGTGCAGAGCTTAGATTAGGTCTTTCCATGGCCATAATGCTAAATTGAGGAGGTAAAATAGAAATAGAAATAGGAAACAGAGGAGAAATGTACAGTGATCACCCATTTTCGGCCCACAAACTTTGTCATGGAAATCCCCGTCATATGAGTCGAGTCCATGCATGCTACGATCACGGTATGAATTTGAAGGCAAAATATTTTTGTGCAGAGCTTAGATTAGGTCTTTCCATGGCCATAATGCTAAATTGAGGAGGTAAAATAGAAATATAAATAGGAAACGAGAAAAATCTACAGTGATCACCCATTTTCGGCCCACAATCTTTTTCATTGAAATCCCAGTCATATGAGTCGAGTCCATGCATGCTACGATCACGGTATGAATTTGAAGCCAAAATATTTTTGTGCAGATCTTAGATTAGGTCTTTCCCTGTCCATAATGCTAAATTGAGGAGGTAAAATAGAAATATAAATAGGAAACAGAAGAGAATGGTACAGTGATCAGCCATTTTCGGACCACAATCTTTTTCATAGAAATCCCAGTCATATGAGTCAAGTCCATGCATGCTATGATCACGGTATGAATTTGAAGCCAAAATATTTT
Organism: Acanthosepion lycidas; assembly: GCA_963932145.1. NCBI lineage: Eukaryota > Metazoa > Mollusca > Cephalopoda > Sepiida > Sepiidae > Acanthosepion > Acanthosepion lycidas. Next base: position 96,936 of record CAWVQA010000415.1, read on the forward strand.
TGTGCAGAACTTAGATTAGGTCTTTCCCTGTCCATAATGCTAAATTGAGGAGGTAAAATATAAATATAAATAGGAAACAGAAGAGAAATGTACAGTGATCACCCATTTTCGGCCCAGAATATTTTCATGGAAATCCCAGTCATATGAGTCGAGTCCATGCATGCTACGATCACGGTATGAATTTGAAGGCAAAATATTTTTGTGCAGATCTTAGATTAGATCTTTCCCTGTCCATAATGCTAAATTGAGGAGGTAACATAGAAATATAAATAGGAAACGAGAAAAATCTACAGTGATCACCCATTTTCGGCCCACAATATTTTCATGGAAATCCCAGTCATATGAGTCGCGTCCATGCATGCTACGATCACGGTATGAATTTCAAGCCAAAATATTTTTGAGCAGATCTTAGATTAGATCTTTCCCTGTCCATAATGCTAAATGGAGGAGGTAACATAGAAATATAAATGGGAAACGAGAAAAATCTACAGTGATCACCCATTTTCGGCCCACAATATTTTCATGGAAATCCCAGTCATATGAGTCGAATCCATGCATGCTATGATCACGGTATGAATTTGAAGGCAAAATATTTTTGTGCAGATCTTAGATTAGGTCTTTCCCTGTCCATAATGCTAAATTGAGGAGGTAAAATATAAATATAAATAGGAAACAGAAGAGAAATGTACAGTGATCACCCATTTTCGGCCCACAATATTTTCATGGAAATCCCAGTCATATGAGTCGAGTCCATGCATGCTACGATCACGGTATGAATTTGAAGGCAAAATATTTTTGTGCAGATCTTAGATTAGGTCTTTCCCTGTCCATAATGCTAAATTGAGGAGGTAACATAGAAATATAAATGGGAAACAAGAAAAATTTACAGTGATCACCCATTTTCGGCCCACAATATTTTCATGGAAATCCCAGTCATATGAGTCGAGTCCATGCATGCTACAATCACGGTATGAATTTGAAGGCAAAATATTTTTGTGCAGATTTTAGATTAGGTCTTTCCCTGTCCATAATGGTAAATTGAGGAGGTAAAATAGAAATATAAATAGGAAACAGAAGAGAAATGTACAGTGATCACCCATTTTCATCCCACAGTCTTTTTCATGGAAATCGAAGTCATATGAGTCAAGTCCATTTATGCTACGATCACGGTATGAATTTGAAGGCAAAATATTTTTGGGCAGATCTTAGATTAGGTCTTTCCCTGTCCATAATGCTAAATTGAGGAGGTAAAATAGAAATATAAATAGGAAACAGAAGAGAAATGTACAGTGATCACCCATTTTCGGCCCACAATCTTTTTCATGGAAATCCCAGTCATATGAGTCGAATCCATGCATGCTATGATCACGGTATGAATTTGAAGCCAAAATATTTTTGTGCAGATCTTAGATTAGGTCTTTCCCTGTACCATAATCCTAAATTGAGGAGGTAAAATATGAATATAAATAGGAAACAGAAGAGAAATGTACAGTGATCACCCATTTTCGGCCCACAATATTTTCATGGAAATCCCAGTCATATGAGTCGAGTCCATGCATGCTACGATCACGGTATGAATTTGAAGGCAAAATATTTTTGTGCAGATCTTAGATTAGGTCTTTCCCTGTCCATAATGCTAAATTGAGGAGGTAACATAGAAATATAAATGGGAAACAAGAAAAATTTACAGTGATCACCCATTTTCGGCCCACAATATTTTCATGGATATCCCAGTCATATGAGTCGAGTCCATGCATGCTACAATCACGGTATGAATTTGAAGCCAAAATATTTTTGTGCAGATCTTAGATTAGGTCTTTCCCTGTCCATAATGCTAAATTGAGGAGGTAAAATATAAATATAAATAGGAAACAGAAGAGAAATGTACAGTGATCACCCATTTTCTGCCCACAATCTTTTTCATGGAAATCCCAGTCATATGAGACGAGTCCATGCATGCTACGATCACGGTATGAATTTGAAGGCAAAATATTTTTGTGCAGAGCTTAGATTAGGTCTTTCCCTGGCCATAATGATAAATTCAGGAGGTAAAATAGAAATATAAATAGAATACAGAAGAGAAAGGTACAGTGATCACCCATTTTCGGCCCACAATGTTCTTCATGGAAATCCCAGTCATATGAGTCGAGTTCATGCATGCTACGATCACGGTATGAATTTGAAGGCAAAATATTTTATTGCAGATTTTAGATTAGGTCTTTCCCTGTCCATAATGCTAAATTGAGGAGGTAAAAAAGAAATATAAATAGGAAACAGGAGAGAAATGTACAGTGATCACCCATTTTCTGCCCACTATCTTTTTCATGGAAATCCCAGTGATATGAGTCGAGTCCATGCATGCTACGATCACGGTATGAATTTGAAGGCAAAATATTTTTCTGCAGATCTTAGATTAGGTCTTTCCCTGTCCATAATGCTAAATTGAGGAAGTAAAATATAAATATAAATAGGAAAGAGAAGAGAAATGTACAGTGATCACCCATTATCTGTCCACAATGTTTTCATGGAAATCCCAGTCATATGAGTCATGTCCATGCATGCTACGCTCACCATATGAATTTGAAGGCAAAATATTTTTGTGCAGATCTTAGATTAGGTCTTTCCCTCTCCATAATGCTAAATTGAGGAGGTAAAATAGAAATATAAATAGGAAACAGAAGAGAAATATACAGTGATCACCCATTTTCGGCCCACAATCTTTTTCATGGAAATCCCAGTCATATGAGTCGAGTCCATGCATGCTACGATCATGGTATGAATTTGAAGGCAAAATATTTTTGTGCAGAGCTTAGCTTAGGTCATTTCCTTCCCATAATGCTAAATTGAGGAGGTAAAATATAAATATAAATAGGAAACAGAAGAGAAATGTACAGTAATCACCCATTTTCGGCCCAGAAACTTTTTCATGGAAATCCCAGTCATATGAGTCGAGTCCATGCATGCTACGATCACGGTATGAATTTGAAGGCAAAATATTTTTGTGCAGAGCTTACATTAGGTCTTTCCCTGGCCATAATGCTAAATTGAGGAGGTAAAATAGAAATATAAATAGAATACAGAAGAGAAATGTACAGTGATCAACTATTTTTGGCCCACAAACTTTTTCATGGAAATCCCAATGATATGAGTCGAGTTCATGCATGCTACGATCACGGTATGAATTTGAAGGCAAAATATTTTTGAGCAGATTTTAGATTGGGTCTTTCCCTGTCCATAATGCTAAATTGAAGAGGTAAAATATAAATATAAATAGGAAACAGAAGAGAAATGTACAGTGATCACCCTATTTCGGCCCACAATCTTTTTCATGGAAATCCCAGTCATATGAGTCGAGTCCATGCATGCTACGATCACCGTATGAATTTGAAGCCAAAACATTTTTGTGAAGATTTTAGATTAGGTCTTGCCCTGTCCATAATGCTAAATTGAGGAAGTAAAATATAAATATAAATAGGAAACAGAAGAGAAATGTACAGTGATCACACATTTTGAGCCCACAATCCTTTTTATGGAAATCCCAGTCATATGAGTCGAGTCCATGTATACTACGATCACAGTATGAAATTGAAGGCAAAATATTTTTTTGCAGATCTTAGATTAGTTCTTTCCCTGTCCATAATGCTAAATTAAGGAAGTAAAATATAAATATAAATAGGAAACAGAAGAGAAATGTACAGTGATCACCCATTTTCTGCCCACAAACTTTTTCATGGAAATCCCCGTCATATGAGTCGAATCCATGCATGCTACGATCACGGTATGAATTTGAAGGCAAAATATTATTTCCAGATCTTAGATTAGGTCTTTCCCTGTGCATAATGCTAAATTAAGGCAATTAAATAGAAATATAAATAGAAAACAGGAAAAAAATATACAGTGATCCCCTATTTTCAGCCCACAATCTTTTTCATGGAAATCCCAGTCATATGAGTCCAGTCCATGCATGCTACAATCACGGTATGAATTTGAAGGCAAAATATTTTTTTGCAGATCTTAGATTAGGTCTTTCCCAGTCCATAAAGCTGAATTAAGGAAGTAAAATATAAATATAAATAGGAAACAGAAGAGAAATGTACAGTGATCACCCATTTTCTGCCCACAATCTTTGTCATGGAAATCCCAGTCATATGAGTCGAGTCCATGCATGCTGGGATCACGGTATGAATTTGAAGGCAAAATATATTTGTGCAGAGTTTAGATTAGGTCTTTCCCTGTCCATAATGCTAAATTGAGGAGGTAAAATATAAATATAAATAGGAAACAGAAGAGAAATGTACAGTGATCACCCATTTTGTGCCAACAATCTTTTTCATGGAAATCCCAGTCATATTAGTCGAGTCCATGTATTCTACGATCACGGTATGAATTTGGAGGCAAAATATTTTTTTGCAGATCTTAGATTAGGTCTTTCCTTGTCCATAATGCTAAATTGAGGAAGTAAAATATAAATATAAATAGGAAACAGAAGAGAAATGTACAGTGATCACCCATTTCATGCCCACAATGTTTTTCATGGAAATCCCAGTCATATGATTCGAGTCCATGCATGCTATGATCACGGTATGAATTTGAAGGCAAAATAATTTTGTGCAGATCTTAGATTAGGTCTTTCCCTGTCCATAATGCTAAATTTAGGAAGTAAAATATAAATATAAATAGGAAACAGAAGAGAAATGTACAGTGATCACCCATTTTCTGCCCACAATATTTTTCATGGAAATCACAGTCATATGAGTCGAGTCCATGCATGCTACGATCACGGTATGAATTTGAAGGCAAAATATTTTTGTGCAGAGCTTAGATTAGGTCTTTCCCTGTCCATAATGCTAAATTTAGGAGGTAAAATATAAATATAAATAGGAAACAGAAGAGAAATGTACAGTGATCAACCATTTTCTGCCCACAATCTTTTTCATGGAAATCCCAGTCATATGAGTCGAGTTCATACATGCTGCGATCACGGTATGAACTTGAAGGCAAAATATTTTTTTGCAGATCTTAGATTAGGTCTTTCCCTGTCCATAATGCTAAATTCAGGAAGTAAAATTGAAATAGTAATAGGAAACAGAAGAGAAATGTACAGTGATCACCCATTTTCTGCCCACAATCATTTTCATGGAAATCCCAGTCATATGAGTCGAGACCATGCAAGGTAAGATCACGGTATGAATTTGAAGGGAAAATATTTTTGTGCAGATCTTAGATTAGGTCTTTCCCTGTCCATAATGCTTAATGAAGGAAGCAAAATAGAAATGTAAATAGGAAACAGAAGAGAAATGCACAGCGATCACACATTTTCTGTCTACAATCTTTTTCATCGAAATCCCAGTCATATGAGTCGAGTCCATGCATGCTTCAAACACTGTATGAATTTGAAGGCAAAATATTTTTGTGCAGATCTTAGATTTGGTCTTTCCCTGTCCATAATGCTAAATGAAGGAAGTAAAATAGAAATATAAATAGGAAACAGAAGAGAAATGTACAGTGATCATCCATTTTCTGCCCACAATCTTTTTCATGGAAATCCCAGTCATATGAGTCGAGTCCATGCATGCTACGGTCACGGTATGAATTTGAAGGCAAAATATTTTTTTGCAGAACTTAGATTAGGTCTTTCCCTGTCCATAATGCTAAATTGAGGAGGTAAAATATAGATATATATAGGAAACAGAAGAGAAATGTACAATGATCACCCATTTTCTGCCCACAATCTTTTTCATGGAAATCCCAGTCATATGAGTCGAGTCCATGCATGCTACGATCACGGTATGAATTTGAAGGCAACATATTTTTTTGCAGATCTTAGATTAGGTCTTTCCCTGTCCATAATGCTAAATTGAGGAGGTAAAATATAGATATATATAGGAAACAGAAGAGAAATGTACAGTGATCACCCATTTTCTGCCCACAATCTTTTTCATGGAAATCCCAGTCATATGAGTCGAGTCCATGCATGCTACGATCACGGTATGAATTTGAAGGCAAAATATTTTTTTGCAGATCTTAGATTAGGTTTTCCCTGTCCATAATGCTAAATTGAGAAGGTAAAATATAAATATAAATAGGAAACAGAAGAGAAATATACAGTGATCACCCATTTTCTGCCCACAATCATTTTCATGGAAATCCTAGTTGTATGAGTCGAGTCCATGCATGCTACGATCACGGTATGAATTTGAAGGCAAAATATTTTTGTGCAGATCATAGATTAGTTCTTTCCCTGTCAATAATGCTAAATTGAGGAGGTAAAATAGAAATATAAATAGGAAAAAGAAGGGAAATGTACAGTGATCACCCATTTTCTGACCAGAATCTTTTTCAGGGAAATCCCAGTCATATGAGTCGAGTCCATGCATGCTACGATCACGGTATGAATTAGAAGGCAAAATATTTTCTTGCAGATCTTAGATTAGGTCTTTCCCTGTCCATAATGCTAAATTGAGGAAGTAAAATAGAAATATAAATAGGAAACAGAAGAGAAATGTACAGTGATTACCAGTTTTCTGCCCACAATCTTTTTGATGGAAATCCCAGTCATATGAGTCGAGTCCATACATGCTACGATCATAGTATGAATTTGAAGGCAAAATATTTTTTTCCAGAGCTTAGATTAGGTCTTTCCCTGTCCATAATGCTAAATGAAGGAAGTAAAATATAAATATAAATAGGAAACAGAAGTGAAATGTACAGTGATCACCCATTTTCTGCCCACAATCTTTTTCATGGAAATCACAGTCATATGAGTCGAGTCCATGTATGCTACGATCACGGTATGAATTTTAAGGCAAAATACGTTTTTGCAGATCTTAGATTAGGTCTTTCCCTGTCCATAATGCTAAATTGAGGAAGTAATATAGAAATAAAAATAGGAAACAGAAGAGAAATATACAGTGATCACCCATTTTCTGCCCACAATCTTTTTCATGGAAATCCCAATCATGTGAGTCGAGTCCATACATGCTACGATCACGGTATGAATTTGAAGGCAAAATATTTTTTTGCAGTGCTTAGATTAGGTCTTTCCCTGTCCATAATGCTAAATTGAGGAAGTAAAATAAAAATATAAATAGAAAACAGAAGTGAAATGTACAGTGATCACCCATTTTCTGCCCACAATCTTTTACATGGAAATCCCAGTCATATGAGTCGATTCCATGCATGCAACGAACACGGTATGAATTTGAAGGCAAAATATTTTTTTGAAGTTTTCAGATTATGTCTTTCTTTGTCCATAATGCTAAATGAAGGAAGTAAAATTAAAATATAAATAGGAAACAGAAGAGAAATGTACCTTGATCACCAATTTTCGTCCCACAATCTTTTTCATGGAAATCCCAGTCATATGAGTCGAATCCATGCATGCTACGATCACAGTATCAATTTGAAGGCAAAATATTTTTTTGCAGATCTTAGATTTGGTCTTTCCCTGTCCATAATGCTAAATTAAGGAAGTAAAATAGAAATATAAATACAAAAAGAAGAGAAATGTACAGTGATCAACCATTTTCTGCCCACAATCTTTTTCATGGAAATCCCAGTCATATGAGTCGAGTCCATGCATGCTACGATCACGGTATGAATTTGCAGGCAAATTATTCTTGTGCAGATCTTAGATTATGTCTTTCCCTGTCCATAATGCTAAATTGAGGAGGTAAAATATAAATATAAATAGGAAACAGAAGAGAAATGTACAGTGATCACGCATTTTCTGCCCACAATCTTTTTCATGGAAATGCCAGTCATATGAGTCGAGTCCATGCATGCTACGATCACGGTATGAATTTGAAGGCAAAATATTTTTTTGAAGAACTTAGATTAGGTCTTTCCCTGTCCATAAGGCTAAATTGAGGAAGTAAAAAATAAAAATATAAATAGGAAACAAAAGTGAAATGTACAGTGATCACCCATTTTCAGCCCACAATCTTTTTCATGGAATTCCCAGTCATATGAGTCGAGTCCATGCATACTACGATCACGGTATGAATTTGAAGGCAAAATATTTTTTTTAGAGCTTAGATTAGGTCTTTCCCTGTCCATAATGCTAAATTGAGGAAGGAAAATATAAATATAAATAGGAAAAAGAAGAGAAATATACAGTGATCACCCATTTTCTGCCCACAATATTTTTCATGGAAATCCCAGTCATATGAGTCGAGTCCATGCATGCTACGTTCATGGTATGAATTTGAAGGCAAAATATTTTATGCAGATGTTAGATTAGGTCTTTCCCTGTCCATAATGCTAAATGAAGGAAGTAAAATAGAAATATAAATAGAAAACAGAAGAGAAATGTACAGTGATCACCCATTTTCTGCCCACAATCTTTTTCATGGAAATCCCAGTCATATGAGTCGAATCCATGCATGCTACGATCACAGTATGAATTTGAAGGCAAAATATTTTTTTGCAGATCTTAGATTAGGTCTTTCCCTGTCCATAATGCTAAATTGAGGAGGTAAAATATAAATATAAATAGGAAACAGAAGAGAAATGTATAGTGATCACCCACTTTCTGCCCACAATATTTTTCATGGAAATCCCAGTCATATGAGTCGAGTCCATGCATGCTACGATCACGGTATGAATTTGAAGGCATAATATTTTTGTGCAGATTTTAGATTAGGTCTTTCCCTGTCCATAATGCTAAATGAAGGAAGTAAAATAGAAATATAAATAGGAAACAGAAGAGAAATGTACCGTGATCACCAATTTTCGTCCCACAATCTTTTTCATGGGAATCCCAGTCATATGAGTCAATTCCATGCATGCTACGATCACGGTATGAATTTGCAGGCAAATTATTCTTGTGCAGATCTTAGATTATGTCTTTCCCTGTCCATAATGCTAAATTGAGGAGGTAAAATAGAAATATAAATAGGAAACAGAAGAGAAATGTACAGTGATCACCCATTTTCTACCCACAATCTTTTTCATGGAAATCCCAGTCATATGAGCCGAGTCCATGCATGCTACGATCACGGTATGAATTTGAAGGCAAAATATTTCTTTGCAGATCTTAGATTAGGTCTTTCCCTGACCATAATGCTAAATGAAGGAAGTAAAATATAAATATAAATAGAAAACAAGAGAAATGTACAGTGATCACCCATTTTCTGCCGACAATTTTTTCATGGAAATCCCAGTCATATGAGTCGAGTCCATGCATGCTACGATCACGGTATGAATTTGAAGGCAAAATATTTTTTTGAAGAACTTAGATTAGGTCTTTCCCTGTCCATAAGGCTAAATTGAGGAAGTAAAAAATAAAAATATAAATAGGAAACAAAAGTGAAATGTACAGTGATCACCCATTTTCAGCCCACAATATTTTTCATGGAAATCCCAGTCATATGAGTCGAGTCCATGCATGCTACGTTCATGGTATGAATTTGAAGGCAAAATATTTTTTTGCAGATCTTAGATTAGGTCTTTCCCTGTCCATAATGCTAAATGAAGGAAGTAAAATATAAATATAAATAGGAAACAGAATAGAAATGTGCAGTGATCACCCATTTTCTGACGACAATCTTTTTCATGGAAATCCCACTCATATTAGTCGAGTCCATGCATGCTACGATCACGGTATGAATTTGAAGGCAAAATATTTTATGCAGATGTTAGATTAGGTCTTTCCCTGTCCATAATGCTAAATGAAGGAAGTAAAATAGAAATATAAATAGAAAACAGAAGAGAAATGTACAGTGATCACCCATTTTCTGCCCACAATATTTTTCATGGAAATCCCAGTCATATGAGTCGAGTCCATGCATGGTACGATCAAGGCTTGAATTTGAAGGCAAAATATTTTTTTGCAGATCTTAGATTAGGTCTTTCCCTGTCCATAATGCTAAATTGAGGAGGTAAAATATAAATATAAATAGGAAACAGAAGAGAAATGTACAGTGATCACCCACTTTCTGCCCACAATATATTTCATGGAAATCCCAGTCATATGAGTCGAGTCCATGCATGCTACGATCACGGTATGAATTTGAAGGAAAAATATTTTTGTCCAGATCTTAGATTAGGTCTTTCCCTGTCCATAATGCTAAATTGAGAAGGTAAAATATAAATATAAATAGGAAACAGAAGAGAAATGTACAGTGATCACCCATTTTCGGCCCAAAATCTATTTCATGGAAATCCCAGTCTTATGAGTCGAGTCCATGCATGCTACGATCACAGTATGAATTTGAAGGCAAAATATTTTTTTGCAGATATTAGATTAGGTCTTTCCCTGTCCATAATGCTAAATTGAGCAGGTAAAATATAAATATAAATAGGAAACAGAAGAGAAATGTACAGTGATCACCCAGTTTCTGCCCACAATCTTTTTCATGGATATCCCAGGCATACGAGTCGAGTCCATGCATGCTACGATCACGGTATGAATTTGAAGGCAAAATATTTTTGTGCAGATCTTTGATTAGGTCATTCCCTGTCCATAATGCTAAATTGAGGAAGTAAAAAAAAAAAATATAAATAGGAAACAGTAGAGAAATGTACAGTGATCACCCATTTTCTGCCCACAATCTTTTTCATGGAAATCCCAGTCATATGAGTCGAGTCCATGCATGCTACGATCACGGTATGAATTTGAAGGCAAAATATTTATTTGCAGATCTTAGATTAGGTCTTTCCCTGTCCATAATGCTAAATTGAGGATGTAAAATATAAATATAAATAGGAAACAGAAGAGAAATGTACAGTGATCACCCATTTTCTGCCCACAATCTTTTTCATGGAAATCCCAGTCATATGAGTCGAGTCCATGCATGCTACTATCACGGTATGAATTTGAAGGCAAAATATTTATTTGCAGAGCTTAGATTAGGTCTTTCCCTGTCCATAATGCTAAATTGAGGAAGTAAAATATAAATATAAATTGCAAACCGAAGAGAAATGTACAGTGATCACCCATTTTCTGCCCACAATCTTTTTCATGGAAATCCCAGTCATATGAGTCGAGTCCATGCATGCTACGATCACGGTATGAATTTGAAGGCAAAATATTTATTTGCAGAGCTTAGATTAGGTCTTTCCCTGTCCATAATGCTCAATTGAGGAAGTAAAATAGAAATATAAATAAGATACAGAAGAGAAATGTACAGTGATCACCCATTTTCTGCCCACAATCTTTTTCATGGAAATCCCAGTCATATGACTCGAGTCCATGCATGCTACGATGACAGTATGAATTTGAAGGCAAAATATTTTTGTGCAGATTTTAGATTAGCTCTTTCCCTGTCCATAATGCTAAATGAAGGAAGTAAAATAGAAATATGAATAGGAAACAGAAGAGAAATGTACAGTGATCACCCATTTTCTGCCCACAATGTTTTTCATGGAAATCCCAGTCATATGAGTCAAGTCCATGCATGCTACGATCACGGTATGAATTTGAAGGCAAAATAATTTTTTTGCAGATCTTAGATTAGGTCTTTCCCTGTCCATAATGCTAAATAGAGGAGGTAAAATATAAATATAAATAGGAAACAGAAGAGAAATGTACAGTGATCACCCATTTTCTGCCCACAATCTTTTTCATGGAAATCCCAGTCATATGAGTCGAGTCCATGCATGCTACGATCACGGTATGAATTTGAAGGATAAATTATTTTGTACAGATCTTAGATTAGGTCTTTCCCTGTCCATAATGCTAAATTGAGGAGGTAAATTATAAATATAAATAGGAAACAAAAGAGAAATATACAGTGATCACGCATTTTCGGCCCACAATCTTTTTCATGGAAATCCCAGTCATATGAGTCGGGTCCATGCATGCTACGATCACGGTATAAATTTGTAGGCAAAATATTTTTGTGTAGAGCTTAGATTAGGACTTTCCCTGGCCATAATGCTAAATTGAGGAGGTAAAATATAAATATAAATAGGAAACAGAAGAAAAATGTACAGTGATCACCCATTTTCGGCTCACAATGTTTTTCATGAATATCCCAGTCATATGAGTCGGGTCCATGCATGCTATGATCACGGTATGAATTTGAAGGCAAAATATTTTTGTGCAGATTTTAGATTAGGTCTTTCCCTGTCCAAATGCTAAATTGAGGAGGTACAATAGAAATATAAATAGGAAACAGAAGAGAAATGTACAGTGATCACCCATTTTCGGCCCACAATCTTTTTCATGGAAATCCCAGTCATATGAGTCGAGTCCATGCATGCTACGATCACGGTATGAATTTGAAGGCAAAATATTTTTGTGCAGATCTTAGATTAGGTCTTTCCCTGTCCATAATGCTAAATTGAGGAGGTAAAATATAAATATAAATAGGAAACAGAAGAGGAATGTACAGTGATCACCCATTTTCCGCCCACAATCTTTTTCATGGAAATCCCAGTCATATGAGTCGAGTCCATGCATGCTACGATCACGGTATGAATTTGAAGGCAAAATATTTTTGTGCAGATTTTAGATTAGGTCTTTCCCTGTCCATAATGCTAAATTGAGGAGGTAAAATATAAATATAAATAGGAAACAGAAGAGAAATGTACAGTGATCACCCATTTTCGCCCCACAATCTTTTTCATGGAAATCCCAGTCATATGAGTCGAGACAATGCATGCTACGATCACGGTATGAATTTGAAGGCAAAATATTTTTGCGCAGATTTTAGATTATGTCTTTCCCTGTCCATAATGCTAAATTGAGGAGGTAAAATATAAATATAAATAGGAAACAGAAGAGAAATGTACAGTGATCTCCCATTTGCAGCCCACAATCTTTTTCTTGGAAATCGCAGTCATATGAGTGGAATCCATGCATGCTACGATCACAGTATGAATTTGAAGGCAAAATATTTTTGTGCAGATTTTAGATTAGTTCTTTCCCTGTCCATAATGCTAAATTGAGGAGGTAAAATAGAAATATGAATACGAAACAGAACAGAAATGTACAGTGATCACCCATTTTCGGCCCACAATCTTTTTCATGGAAATCCCAGTCATATGAGTCGAGTCCATGCATGCTACGATCACGGTATGAATTTGAAGGCAAAATATTTTTGTGCAGAGCTTAGATTAGGTCTTTCCCTGGCCATAATGCTAAATTGAGGAGGTAAAATAGAAATATAAATAGGAAACAGAAGAGAAATGTATAGTGATCACCCATTTTCGGGCCACAATCTTTTTCATGGAAATGCCAGTCATATGATTCGAGTCCATGCATGCTACGATCACGGTATGAATTTCAAGGCAAAATATTTTTGTGCAGATTTTAGATTATGTCTTTCCCTGTCCATAATGCTAAATTGAGGAAGTAAAATAGAAATATAAATAGGAAACAAAAGAGAAATGGACAGTGATCACGCATTTTCGGACCACAATCTTTTTCATGGAAATCCCAGTCATATGAGTCGAGTCCATGCATGCTACGATCACGGTATGAATTTGAAGGCAAAATATTTTTGTGCAGATTTTAGATTAGGTCTTTCCCTGTCCATAATGCGAAATTGAGGAGGTAAAATATAAATATAAATAGGAAACAGAAGAGAAATGTACAGGGATCACCCATTTTCGGCCCACAATCTTTTTCATGGAAATCCCAGTCATATGAGACGAGTCCATGCATTCTACGATCACGGTATGAATTTGAAGGCAAAATATTTTTTTGCAGATCTTAGATTATGTCTTTCCCTGTCCATAATGCTAAATTGAGTTGGTAAAATAGAAATATAAATAGGAAACAGAACAGAAATGTACAGGGATCACCCATTTTCGGCCCACAATCTTTTTCATGGAAATCCCAGTCATATGAGTCGAGTCCATGCATGCTACGATCACGGTATGAATTTGAAGGCAAAATATTTTTGTGCAGATCTTAGATTAGGTCTTTCCCTGGCCATAATGCTAAATTCAGGAGGTAAAATAGAAATATAAATAGGAAACAGAAGAGAAATGTACAGTGATCACCCATTTTCGGACCACAATCTTTTTCATGGAAATCCCAGTCATATGAGTCGAGTCCATGCATGCTACGATCACGGTATGAATTTGAAGGCAAAATATTTTTGTGCAGACTTTAGATTAGGTCTTTCCATGGCCATGATGCTAAATTGAGGAGGTAAAATAGAAATATAAATAGGAAACAGAAGAGAAATGTATAGTGATCACCCATTTTCGGCCCACAATCTTTTTCATGGAAATGCCAGTCATATGAGTCGAGTCCATGCATGCAACGATCACGGTATGAATTTGAAGGCAAAATATTTTTGTGCAGAGCTTAGATTAGGTCTTTCCCTGGCCATAATGCTAAATTGAGGAGGTAAAAAAGAAATATAAATAGGAAACAGAAGAGAAATGTACAGTGATCACCCATTTTCGGCCCACAATATTTTTCATGGAAATCCCAGTCATATGAGTCGAGTCCATGCATGCTACGATCATGGTATGAATTTGAAGGCAAAATATTTTTGTGCAGATCTTAGATTAGGTCTTTCCCTGTCCATAATGCTAAATTGAGTAGGTAAAATATAAATATATATAGGAAACAGAAGAGAAATGTACAGCGATCACCCATTTTCGGCCAACAATATTTTTCATGGAAATCCCAGTCATATGAGTCGAGTCCATGCATGCTACGATCACGGTATGAATTTGAAGGCAAAATATTTTTGTGCAGATTTTAGATTATGTCTTTCCCTGTCCATAATGCTAAATTGAATAAGTAAAATAGAAATATAAATAGGAAACAAAAGAGAAATGGACAGTGATCACGCATTTTCGGACCACAATCTTTTTCATGGAAATCCCAGTCATATGAGTCGAGTCCATGCATGCTACGATCACGGTATGAATTTGAAGGCAAAATATTTTTGTGCAGATTTCAGATTACGTCTTTCCCTGTCCATAATGCTAAATTGAGGAGGTAAAATATAAATATAAATAGGAAACAGAAGAGAAATGTACAGTGATCACACATTTTCGGCCCGCAATCTTTTTCATGGAAATCCCAGTCATATGACTCGAGTCAATGCATGCTACGACCACGGTATGAATTTGAAGGCAAAATATTTTTGCGGAGATTTTAGATTAGGTCTTTCCCTGTCCATAATGCTAAATTGAGAAGGTAAAATAGAAATATAAATAGGAAACAGAAGAGAAATGTACAGTGATCACCTGTTTTTGGCCCACAATCTTTTTCATGGAAATCCCAGTCATATGAGTCGAGTCCATGCATGCTACAATCACGGTATGAATTTGAAGGCAAAATATTTTTGTGCAGATTTTAGATTCGGTCTTTCCCTGTCCATAATGCTAAATTGAGGAGGTAAAATAGAAATATGAATACGAAACAGAACAGAAATGTACAGTGATCACCCATTTTCGGCGCACAATCTTTTTTATGGAAATCGCAGTCATATGAGTCGAGTCCATGCATGCTACAATCACGGTATGAATTTGAATGCATAATATTTTTGTGCAGATTTTAGATTAGTTCTTTCCCTGTCCATAATGCTAAATTGAGGAGGTAAAATAGAAATATGAATACGAAACAGAACAGAAATGTACAGTGATCACCCATTTTCGGCCCACAATCTTTTTCATGGAAATCCCAGTCATATGAGTCGAGTCCATGCATGCTACGATCACGGTATGAATTTGAAGGCAAAATATTTTTGTGCAGATCTTAGATTAGGTCTTTCCCTGTCTATAATGCTAAATTAAGGAGGTAAAATATAAATATAAATAGGAAACAGAAGAGAAATGTACAGTGATCAGCCATTTTCGGCCCACAATCTTTTTCATGGAAATCCCAGTCATATGAGTCGAGTCCATGCATGCTACGATCATGGTATGAATTTGAAGGCAAAATATTTTTGTGCAGATTTTAGATTTGGTCTTTCCCTGTCCATAATGCTAAATTGAGGAGGTAAAATATAAATATAAATAGGAAACAGAAGAGAAATGTACAGTGATCACTTATTTTCGGCCCACAATATTTTTCATGGAAATCCCAGTCATATGAGTCGAGTCCATGCATGCTACGATCACGGTATGAATTTGAAGGCAAAATATTTTTTTGCAGATCTTAGATTAGGTCTTTCCCTGTCCATAATGCTAAATTGAGGAGGTAAAATATAAATATAAATAGGAAACAGAAGAGAAATGTACAGTGATCACCCATTTTCATGCCACAATCTTTTTCATGCAAATCCCAGTCATATGAGTCGAGTCCATGAATGCTACGATCTCAGTATGAATTTGAAGGCAAAATATTTTTGTGCAGATTTTTCCCTGTCCATAATGCTAAATTGAGGAGGTAAAATAGAAATATAAATAGGAAACAGAAGAGAAATGTACAGCGATCACCCATTTTCCGCCAACAATATTTTTCATGGAAATCCCAGTCATATGAGTCGAGTCCATGCATGCTACGATCACGGTATGAATTTGAAGGCAAAATATTTTCGTGCAGATTTCAGATTAGGTCTTTCCCTGTCCATAATGCTAAATTGAGGAGGTAAAATATAAATATAAATAGGAAACAGAAGAGAAATGTACAGTGATCACACATTTTCGGCCCACAATCTTTTTCATGGAAATCCCAGTCATATGAGTCGAGTCAATGCATGCTACGACCACGGTATGAATTTGAAGGCAAAATATTTTTGCGCAGATTTTAGATTATGTCTTTCCCTGTCCATAATGCTAAATTGAGGAGGTAAAATATAAATATAAATAGGAAACAGAAGAGAAATGTACAGTGATCACCCATTTTCGGCCCAAAATCTTTTTCATGGTAATCACTGTCATATGAGTCAAGTCCATGCATGCTACGATCACGGTATGAATTTGAAGGCAAAATATTTTTGTGCAGAGCTTAGATTAGGTCGTTCCCTGGCCATAATACTAAATTGAGGAGGTAAAATAGAAATATAAATAGGAAACAGAAGAGAAATGTACAGTGATCCCCCATTTTCGGCCCAAAATCTTTTTCATGGAAATCCCAGTCATATGAGTCGTGTCCATGCATGCTACAATCACGGTATGAATTTGAAGGCAAAATATTTTTGTATAGAGCTTACATTAGGTCTTTCCCTGTCCATAATGCTAAATTGAGTACGTAAAATATAAATATAAATAGGAAACAGAAGAGAAATGTACAATGATCACCCATTTTCGGCCCACAATCTTTTTCATGGAAATCCCAGTCCTCTGAGTCGAGTCCATGCATGCTACGATCACAATATGAATTTGAAGGCAAAATATTTTTGTGCAGATCTTGATTAGGTTTTCCCTGTCCATAATGCTAAATTGAGGAGGTAAAATAGAAATATAAATAGGAAACAGAAGAGAAATGTACAGTGAACAACCATTTTCGGCCCACAATCCTTTTCATGGTAATCCCAGTCATATGAGTCGAGTCCATGCATGCTACGATCACGGTATGAATTTGAAGGCATAATATTTTTGTGCAGAGCTTAGATTAGGTCTTTCCCTGGCCATAATACTAAGTTGAGGAGGTAAAATAGAAATATGAATAGGAAACAGAAGAGAAATGTACAGTGATCACCCATTTTCTGCCCACAATCTTTTTCATTGAAATCCCAGTCATATGAGTCGAGTCCATGCATGCTACGATCACGGTATGAATTTGAAGGCAAAATATTTTTGTGCAGATTTTTCATTAGGTCTTTCCCTGTCCATAATGCTAAATTGAGGAGGTAAAATAGAAATATAAATAGGAAACAGAAGAGAAATGTACAGTGATCACCCATTTTCCGCCCACAATCTTTTTCATGGAAATCCCAGTCATATGAGTCGAGTCCATGCATGCTACGATCACAGTATGAATTTGAAGGCAAAATATTTTTGTACAGAGCTTACATTAGGTCTTTCTCTGTCCATAATGCTAAATTGAGTACGTAAAATAGAAATATAAATAGGAAACAGAAGAGAAATGTACAGTGATCACCCATTTTCGGCCCACAATTTTTTCATGGAAATCCCAGTCCTATGAGTCGAGTCCATCCATGCTACGATCACGGTATGAATTTGAAGGCAAAATATTTTTGTGCAGATCTTAGGCCTTTCCCTGTCCATAATGCTAAATTGAGGAGGTAAAATAGAAATATGAAAAGGAAACAGAAGAGATATGTACAGTGATCACCCATTTTCCGCCCAGAATCTTTTTCATGGAAATCCCAGTCATATGAGTCGAGTCCATGCATGCTACGATCACGGTATGAATTTGAAGGCAAAATATTTTTGTGCAGATTTTAGATTAGGTCTTTCCCTGTCCATAATGCTAAATTGAGGACGTAAAATAGAAATATAAATAGGAAACAGAAGAGAAATGTACAGTGATCACCCATTTTCCGCCCACAATCTTTTTCATGGAAATCCCAGTCGTATGAGTCGAGTCCATGCATGCTACGATCACGGTATGAATTTGAAGGCAAAATATTTTTTTAGAGCTTCGATTAGGTTTTTCCCTGTCCATAATGCTAAATTGAGAAAGTAAAATATAAATATAAATAGGAAACAGGAGAGAAATATACAGTGATCACCCATTTTCTGCCCACAATATTTTCATGGAAATCCCAGTCATATGAGTCGAGTCCATGCATGCTACGTTCACGGTATGAATTTGAAGGCAAAATATTTTTTTGCAGATATTAGATTAGGTCTTTCCCTGTCCATAATGCTAAATTGAGGAAGTAAAATATAAATATAAATAGGAAACAGAAGAGAAATGTACAGTGATCACCAGTTTCTAACCACAATCTTTTTCATGGAAATCCCAGTCATATGAGTCCAGTCCATGCATGCTACGATCACGGTATGAATTTGAAGGCAAAATATTTTTGTGCAGATTTTAGATTAGGTCTTTCCCTGTCCATAATGTTAAATTGAGGAGGTAAAATATAAATATAAGTAGTAAGCAGAAGAGAAATGTACAGTGATCACCGATTTTCGGCACACAATCTTTTTCATGGAAATCCCAGTCATATGAGTCGAGTCCATGCATGCTACGATCACGGTATGAATTTGAAGGCAAAATATTTTTGTACAGAGCTTACATTAGGTCTTTCCCTGTCCATAATGCTAAATTGAGTACGTAAAATAGAAATATAAATAGGAAACAGAAGAGAAATGTACAGTGATCACCCATTTTCGGCCCACAATTTTTTCATGGAAATCCCAGTCCTATGAGTCGAGTCCATGCATGCTACGATCACGGTATGAATTTGAAGGCAAAATATTTTTGTGCAGATCTTAGATTAGGTCTTTCCCTGTCCATAATGCTAAATTGAGGAGGTAAAATATAAATATAAATAGGAAACAGAAGAGAAATGTACAGTGATCACCCATTTTTGGCCCACAATCTTTTTCATGGAAATCCCTGTCATATGAGTCAAGTCCATGCATGCTACGTTCACGGTATGAATTTGAAAGAAAAATATTTTTCTGCAGAGCTTAGATTATGTCTTTCCCTGGCCATAATGCTAAATTGAGGAGGTAAAATATAAATATAAATAGGAAACAGAAGTGAAATGTACAGTGATCACCCATTTTCGGCCCACTATCTTTTTCATGGAAATCCCAGTCATATGAGTCGTGTCCATGCATGCTACAATAACGGTATGAATTTGAAGGCAAAATATTTTTGTACAGAGGTTACATTAGGTCTTTCCCTGTCCATAATGCTAAATTGAGTACGTAAAATAGAAATATAAATAGGAAACAGAAGAGAAATGTACAGTGATCACCCATTTTCGGCCCACAATTTTTTCATGGAAATCCCAGTCCTATGAGTCGAGTCCATGCATGCTACGATCACGGTATGAATTTGAAGGCAAAATATTTTTGTGCAGATCTTAGATTAGGTCTTTCCCTGTCCATAATGCTAAATTGAGGAGGTAAAATATAAATATAAATAGGAAACAGAAGAGAAATGTACAGTGATCACCCATTTTTGGCCCACAATCTTTTTCATGGAAATCCCTGTCATATGAGTCAAGTCCATGCATGCTACGTTCACGGTATGAATTTGAAAGAAAAATATTTTTCTGCAGAGCTTAGATTATGTCTTTCCCTGGCCATAATGCTAAATTGAGGAGGTAAAATAGAAATATAAATAGGAAACAGATGTGAAATGTACAGTGATCACCCATTTTCGGCCCACAATCTTTTTCATGGAAATCCCAGTCCTATGAGTCGAGTCCATGCATGCTACGATCACGGTATGAATTTGAAGGCAGAATATTTTTTTGCAGATATTAGATTAGGTCTTTCCCTGTCCATAATGCTAAATTGAGGAAGTAAAATATAAATATAAATAGGAAACAGAAGAAAAATGTACAGTGATCACCAGTTTCTACCCACAATCTTTTTCATGGAAATCCCCGTCATATGAGTCCAGTCGATGCATGCTACGATCACGGTATGAATTTGAAGGCAAAATATTTTTGTGCAGATTTTAGATTAGGTCTTTCCCTGTCCATAATGCTACATGGAGGAGGTAAAATATAAATATAAGTAGTAAACAGAAGAGAAATGTACAGTGATCACCGATTTTCGGCCCACAATCTTTTTCATGGAAATCCCAGTCATATGAGTCGAGTCCATGCATGCTACGATCACGGTATGAATTTGAAGGCAAAATATTTTTGTACAGAGCTTACATTAAGTCTTTCCCTGTCCATAATGCTAAATTGAGGAGGTAAAATATAAATATAAATAGGAAACAGAAGAGAAATGTACAGTAATCACCCATTTTCGGCCCACAATATTTTCATGGAAATCCCAGTCATATGAGTCGAGTCCATGCATGCTACGATCACGGTATGAATTTGAAGGCAAAATATTTTTGTGAAGCTTTCAGATTAGGTCTTTCCCTGTCCATAATGCTAAATTGAGCAGGTAAAATAGAAATATAAATAGCAAACAAAAGAGAAATATACAGTGATCACACATTTACGGCCCACAATCTTTTTCATGGAAATCCCAGTCATATGAGTCGAGTCCATGCATGCTACGATCACGGTATGAATTTGAAGGCAAAATATTTTTGTGCAGATCTTTGATTTGGTCTTTCCCTGTCCATAATGCTAAATTGAGGAGGTAAAATAGAAATATAAATAGGAAACAGAAGAGAAATGTACAGTGATCACCTATTTTCGGCCCACAATCTTTTTTATGGAAATCCCAGTCATATGAGTCGAGTCCATGCATGCTACGATCACGCTATGAATTTGAAGGCAAAATATTTTTGTGCAGATTTTAGATTAGGTCTTTCCCTGTCCATAATGCTCAATTGAGGAGGTAAAATATAAATATAAATAGGAAACAAAAGAGAAATGGACAGTGATCATGCATTTTCGGCCCACAATCTTTTTCATGGAAATCCCAGTCATATGAGTCGAGTCCATGCATGCTACGATCACAGTATGAATTTGAAGGCAAAATATTTTTGTGCAGATTTTAGATTATGTCTTTCCCTGTCCATAATGCTAAATTGAGGAGGTAAAATAGAAATATAAATAGGAAACAGAAGAGAAATGTACAGTGATCACCCATTTTCGGCCCAGAATCTTTTTCATAGAAATCCCAGTCATATGAGTCGAGTCCATGAATGCTACGATCACGGTATGAATTCGAAGGCAAAATATTTTTGTGCAGATCTTAGACTAGGTCTTTCAATGTCCATAATGCTAAATTGAGGAGGTAAAATATAAATATAAATAGGAAACAAGAGAAATGTACAGTGATCACCCATTTTCGGCCCACAATCTTTTTCATGGAAATCCCAGTCATATGAGTCGAGTCCATGCATGCTACGATCACGGTATGAATTTGAAGGCAAAATATTTTTGTGCAGATTTTAGATTAGGTCCTTCCCTGTCCATCATGCTAAATTGAAGAGGTAAAATATAAACATGAATAGGAAACAGAAGAGAAATGTACAGTGATCACCCATTTTCGGCCCACAATATTTTTCATGGAAATCCCATTCATATGAGTCGAGTCCATTCATGCTACGTTCACGGTATGAATTTGGAGGCAAAATAGTTTTGTGCAGATCTTAGATTAGGTCTTTCCCTGTCCATAACGCTAAATTGAGGAGGTAAAATATAAATATAAATAGGAAACAGAAGAGAAATGTACAGTGATCACCCATTTTAAGCCCACAATCTTTTTCATGGAAATCCCAGTCATATGAGTCGAGTCCATGCATGCTACGATCACGGTATGAATTTGAAGGCAAAATATTTTTGTGCAGATCTTAGATTAGGTTTTCCCTGTCCATAATGCTAAATTGAGGAGGTAAAACAGAAATATAAATAGGAAACAGAAGAGAAATGTACAGTGATCACCCATTTTCGGCCCACAATCTTTTTCGTGGAAATCCCAGTCATATGTGTCGAGTCCATGCATGCTACGATCACGCTATGAATTTGAAGTCAAAATATTTTTGTGCAGAGCTTAGATTTTGTCTTTCTCTGGACATAATGGTAAATTGAGGACGTAAAATATAAATATAAATAGGAAACAGAATAGGAATGTACAGTGATCACCCATTTTCGGCCCACTATCTTTTTCATGGAAATCCCAGTCATATGAGTCGACTCCATGCATGCTACGATCACGGTATGAATTTGAAGGCAAAATATTTTTGTGCAGATTTTAGTTTAGGTCTTTCCCTGTCCATAATGCTAAATTGAGGAGGTAAAATAGAAATATACATAGTAAACCGAACAGAAATGTACAGTGAACGCCCATTTTCGGCCCACAATCTTTTTCATGTAAATACCAGTCATATGAGTCGAGTCCATGCATGCTACGATCACGGTGTGAATTTGAAGGCAAAATATTTTTGTGCAGAGCTTAGATTACGTCTTTTCCTGGCCATAATGCTAAATTGAGGAGGTAAAATATAAATATAAATAGGAAACAGAAGAGAAATGTACAGTGATCACCCATTTTAAGCCCACAATCTTTTTCATGGAAATCCCAGTCATATGAGTCGAGTCCATGCATGCTACGATCACGGTATGAATTTGAAGGCAAAATATTTTTGTGCAGATCTTAGATTAGGTTTTCCCTGTCCATAATGCTAAATTGAGGAGGTAAAACAGAAATATAAATAGGAAACAGAAGAGAAATGTACAGTGATCACACATTTTCGGCCCACTATCTTTTTCATGGAAATCCCAGTCATATGAGTCGACTCCATGCATGCTACGATCACGCTATGAATTTGAAGGCAAAATATTTTTGTGCAGATTTTAGTTTAGGTGTTTCCCTGTCCATAATGCTAAATTGAGGAGGTAAAATAGAAATATACATAGTAAACCGAACAGAAATGTACAGTGAACGCCCATTTTCGGCCCACAATCTTTTTCATGGAAATCCCAGTCATATGAGTCGAGTCCATGCATGCTACGACCACGGTATGAATTTGAAGGCAAAATAGTTTTGTGCAGATCTTAGATTAGGTATTTCCCTGTCCATCATGCTAAATTGATGAGGTAAAATATAAATATAAATAGGAAACAGAAGAGAAATGTACAGTGATCACCCATTTTCGGCCCAAAATCTTTTTCATGGAAATCCCAGTCATATGAGTCGAGTCCATGCATGCTACGATCACGGTGTGAATTTGAAGGCAAAATATTTTTGTGCAGAGCTTAGATTACGTCTTTTCCTGGCCATAATGCTAAATTGAGGAGGTAAAATATAAATATAAATAGGAAACAGAAGAGAAATGTACAGTGCTCACCCATTTTGTGCCCACAATCTTTTTCATGGAAATCCCAGTCATATGAGTCGAGTCCATGCATGCTACGATCACGGTATGAATTTGAAGGCAAAATATTTTTGTGCAGATTTTAGATTATGTCTTTCCCGGTCCAAAATGCTAAATTTAGGAGGTAAAATATAAATATAAATAGGAAACAGAAGAGAAATGTACAGTGATCAACTATTTTCGGCCCACAATCTTTTTCATGTAAATCCCAGTCATATGAGTCGAGTCCATGCATGCTACGATCACGGTATGAATTTGAAGGCAAAATATTTTTTTAGAGCTTAGATTAGGTCTTTCCCTGTCCATAATGCTAAATTGAGAAGGTAAAATATAAATATAACTAGGAAACAGAAGAGAAATGTACAGTGATCGCCCATTTTCGGCCTACAATCTTTTTCATGGAAATCCCAGTCATATGAGTCGAGTCCATGCATGCTACGATCACGGTATGAATTTGAAAGCAAAATATTTTTGAGAAGATTTTAGATTAGGACTTTCTTTTCCATAATACTAAATTGAGAAGCTAAAATACAATTATAAATAGGAAACAGAAGAGAAATGTACAGTGATCACCCATTTTCGGCCCACAAACTTTTTCCTGGAAATCCCAGTCATATTAGTCGATTCAATGCATGCTACGATCACGGTATGAATTTGAAGGCAAAATATTTTTGTGCAGATTTTAGATTATATCTTTCACTGTACATAATGCTAAATTGAGGAGGTAAAATACAAATATAAATAGTAAACAGAAGAGAAATGTACAGTGATCACCCATTTTTGGCCCACAAACTTTTTCATGGAAATCACAGTCATATGAGTCAATTCCATGCATGCTACGATCACGGTATGAATTTGAAGGCAAAATATTTTTGTGCAGATTTTAGATTAGGTCTTTCCCTGTCCATAATGTTAAATTGAGGAGGTAAAATATAAATATAAATAGGAAACAGAAGAGAAATGTACAGTGATCACCCATTTTCGGCCCACAATCTTTTTCATGGAAATCCCAGTCATATGAGTCGAGTCCATGCATGCTACGATCACGTTATGAATTTGAAGGCAAAATATTTTTGTGCAGAGCTTAGATTAGGTCTTTCCCTGTCCATAATGCTAAATTGAGGAGGTAAAATATAAATATAACTAGGAAACAGAAGAGAAATGTTCAGTGACCGCCCATTTTCGGCCCACAATTTTTTTCATGGAAATCCCAGTCATATGAGTCGAGTCAATGCATGCTACGATCACGGTATGAATTTGAAGGCAAAATATTTTTTTGCAGATCTTAGATTTGATTTTTCCCTGTCCATAATGCTAAATTGAGGAGGTAAAATATAAATATAAATAGGAAACAGAAGAGAAATGTACAGTGATCACCCATTTTCGGCCCACAATCTTTTTCATGGAAATCCCAGTCATATGAGTCGAATCCATGCATGCTACGATCACGGTTTGAATTTGAAGGCAAAATATTTGTGTGCAGAGCTTAGATAATAACTTTCCCTGCCCATAATGCTAAATTGAGGAGGGAAATATAAATATAAATAGGAAACAGAAGAGAAATGTACAGTGATCACCCATTTACGCCCCACAAACTTTTTCATGGAAATCCCAGTCATATGAGTCGAGTCCATGCATGCTACGATCACGGTATGAATTTGAAGGCAAAATATTTTTGTGCAGAGCGTAGATTAGGTCTTTCCCTGTCCATAATGCTAAATTGAGGAGGTAAAATATAAATATAACTAGGAAACAGAAGAGAAATGTTCAGTGACCGCCCATTTTCGGCCCACAATTTTTTTCATGGAAATCCCAGTCATATGAGTCGAGTCAATGCATGCCACGATCACGGTATGAATTTGAAGGCAAAATATTTTTTTGCAGATCTTAGATTTGATCTTTCCCTGTCCATAATGCTAAATTGAGAAGGTAAAATAGAAATATAAATAGGAAACAGAAGAGAAATGTACAGTGATCACCCATTTTCGGCCCACAATCTTTTTCATGGAAATTCCAGTCATATGAGTCGAGTCCATGCATGCTACGATCACGGTATGAATTTGAAGGCAAAATATTTTTGTGCAGATCTTAGATTATGTCTTTCCCTGTCCATAATGCTAAATTGAGGAGGTAAAACAGAAATATAAATAGGAAACAGAAGAGAAATGTACAGTGATCACCCATTTTCGGCCCACAATCTTTTTCATGGAAATCCCAGTCATATGAGTCGAGTCCATGCATGCTACGATCACGGTATGAATTTGAAGGCAAAATATTTTTGTGCAGATCTTAGATTAGGTCTTTCCCTGGCCATAATGCTAAATTGAGGAGGTAAAATAGAAATATAAATAGGAAACAGAAGAGAAATGTACAGTGATCACCCATATTCGGCCCACAATCTTTTTCATGGAAATCCCAGTCATATGAGTCGAGTCCATGCATGCTACGATCACGGTATGAATTTGAAGGCAAAATATTGTTGTGCAGATTTTAGATTAGGTCTTTCCCTGTCCATAATGCTGAATTGAGGAGGTAAAATAGAAATATAAATAGGAAACAGAAGAGAAATGTACAGTGATCACCCATTTTCGTCCCACAATCTTTTTCATGAAAATGCCCCTCATATGAGTCGCGTCCATGCATGCTACGATCACGGTATGAATTTGAAGGCAAAATATTTTTGTGCAGAGCTTAGATTAGGTCTTTCCTTGTCCATAATGCTAAATTGAGGAGGTAAAATATAAATATAAATAGGAAACAGAAGAGAAATGTACAGTGATCACCCATTTTCGGCCCACAATCTTTTTCATGGAAATCCCAGTCATATGAGTCGAATCCATGCATGCTACGATCACGGTATGAATTTGAAGGCAAAATATTTGTGTGCAGAGCTTAGATAATTACTTTCCCTGACCATAATGCTAAATTGAGGAGGTAAAATATAAATATAAATAGGAAACAGAAGAGAAATGTACAGTGATCACCCATTTTCAGCCGACAATCTTTTTCATGGAAATCCCAGTTATATGAGTCGATTCATGCATACTACGATCACGGTATGAATTTGAAGGCAAAATATTTTTGTGCAGATCTTAGATTTGGTCTTTCGCTGTCCATAATGCTAAATTGAGGAGGTAAAATATAAATATAAATAGCAAACAGAAGAGAAATGTACAGTGATCACCCATTTTCGGCCCACAATCTTTTTCATGGAAATCCCAGTCATATGAGTCGAGTCCATGCATGCTACGTTCACGGTATGAATTTGAAGGCAAAATATTTTTTTGCAGATCTTAGATTAGGTCATTCACTGTCCATAATGCTAAATTGAGGAGGTAAAATATAAATATAAATAGGAAACAGAAGAGAAATGTACAGTGATCACCTATTTTCGGCCCACAATCTTTTTCCTGGAAATCCCAGTCATATGAGTCGAGTCCATGCATGCTACGATCACGGTATGAATTTGAAGGCAAAATATTTTTGTGCTGATTTTAGATTATATCTTTCCCTGTCCATAATGCTAAATTGAGGAGGTAAAATATAAATATAAATAGGAAACAGAAGAGAAATGTACAGTGATCACCCATTTTCCGCCCACAATCTTTTTCATGGAAATCCCAGTCATATGAGTCGAGTCCATGCATGCTAAGATCACGGTATGAATTTGAAGGCAAAATATTTTTGTGAAGATTTTAAATTAGGTCTTTCCCTGTCCATAATGCTAACTTGAGGAGCTAAAATAGAAAGATAAATAGGAAACAGAAGAGAAATGTACAGTGATCACCCAGTTTCGGCCCACAATCTTTTTCATGGAAATCTCAGTCATATGAGTGGAGTCCATGCATGCTACGATCACGGTATGAATTTGAAGGCAAAATATTTTTGTGAAGATTTTAGATTAGGTCTTTCCCTGTCCATAATGCTAAATTGAGGAGCTAAAATAGAAATATAAATAGGAAACAGAAGAGAAATGTACAGTGATCACCCATTTTCGGCCGACAATCTTTTTCATGGAAATCCCAGTCATATGAGTCGAGTCCATGCATGCTACGATCACGGTATGAATTTGAAGGCAAAATATTTTTGTGCTGATTTTAGATTATATCTTTCCCTGTCCATAATGCTAAATTGAGGAGGTAAAATATAAATATAAATAGGAAACAGAAGAGAAATGTACAGTGATCTCCCATTTTCAGCCCACAATCTTTTTGATGGAAATCCCAGTCATATGAGTCGAGTCCATGCATGCTACGATCACGGTATGAATTTGAAGGCAAAATATTTATGTGCAGATCTTAGATTTGGTCTTTAACTGTCCATAATGCTAAATTGAGGAGGTAAAATATAAATATAAATAGCAAACAGAAGAGAAATGTACAGTGATCACCCATTTTCGGCCCACAATCTTTTTCATGGAAATCCCAGTCATATGAGTCGAGTCCATGCATGCTACGATCACAGTATGAATTTGAAGGCAAAATATTTTTGTGCAGAGCTTAGATTAGGTCTTTCCCTGTCCATAATGCTAAATTGAGGAGGTAAAACAGAAATATAAATAGGAAACAGAAGAGAAATGTACAGTGACCACCCATTTTCGCCTCAGAAACTTTTTCATGGAAATCCCAGTCATATGATTCGTGTCCATGCATGCTACGTTCACGGTATGAATTTGAAGGCAAAATATTTTTGTGCAGATCTTAGATTAGGTCATTCCCTGTCCATAATTCTAAATTGAGGAGGTAAAATAGAAATATAAATAGGAAACAGAAGAGAAATGTACAGTGATCACCTATTTTCGGCGCACAATCTTTTTCATGGAAATCCCAGTCATATGAGTCGAGTCCATGCATGCTACGATCACGGTATGAATTTGAAGGCAAAATATTTTTGTGCTGATTTTAGATTATATCTTTCCCTGTCCATAATGCTAAATTGACGACGTAAAATATAAATATAAATAGGAAACAGAAGAGAAATGTACAGTGATCACCCATTTTCGGCCCACAATCTTTTTCATGGAAATCCCAGTCCTATGAGTCGAGTCCATGCATGCTACGATCACGGTATGAATTTGAAGGCAAAATATTTTTGTGCAGATCTTAGATTAGGTCTTTCCCTGTCCATAATGCTAAATTGAGGAGGTAAAATAGAAATATAAATAGGAAACAGAAGAGAAATGTACAGTGATCACCCATTTTCGGCCCACAATCTTTTTCATGGAAATCCCAGTCATATGAGTCGAGTCCATGCATGTTACGATCACGGTATGAATTTGAAGGCAAAATGTTTTTGTGCAGAGCTTAGATTAGATCTTTCCCTGGCCATAATGCTAAATTGAGGAGGTAAAATAGAAATATAAATAGGAAACAGAAGAGAAATGTACAGTGATCACCCATTGTCGGCCCACAATATTTTTCATGGAAATCCCAGTCATATGTGTCGAGTCCATGCATGCTACGATCAGGGTATGAATTTGAAGGCAAAATATTTTTGTGCAGATCTTAGATTAGGTCTTTCCCTCTCCATAATGCTAAATTGAGGAGGTAAAATATAAATATAAATAGGAAACAGAAGAGAAATGTACAGTGATCACCCATTTTCGGTCCAGAATCTTTTTCATGGAAATCCCAGTCATATGAGTCGAGTCCATGCATGCTACTATCACGGTATGAATTTGAAGGCAAAATATTTTTGTGCAGAGCTTAGATTTGGTCTTTCCCTGGCCATAATGTTAAATTGAGGAGGTAAAATATAAATATAAATAGGAAACAGAAGAAAAATGTACAGTGATCACCCATTTTCGGCCCACAATCTTTTTCATGGAAATCCCAGTCATATGAGTCGAGTCCATGCATGCTACGATCACGGTATGAATTTGAAGGCAAAATATTTTTGTGCAGATTTTATATTTAGGTCTTTCCCTGTCCATAATGCTAAATTGAGGAGGTAAAATAGAAATATAAATAGAATACAGAAGAGAAATGTACAGTGATCACCCATTTTCGGCCCACAATCTTTTTCATGGAAATCCAAATCATATGAGTCGAGTCCATGCATGCTACGATCACGGTATGAATTAGAAGGCAAAATATTTTTGTACAGAGATTACATTAGGTCTTTCCCTGGCCATAATGCTAAATTGAGGAGGTAAAATATAAATATAAATAGGAAACAGAAGAGAAATGTACAGTGACCACCCATTTTCGCCTCACAAACTTTTTCATGGAAATCCCAGTCATATGAGTCGTGTCCATGCATGCTACGTTCACGGTATGAATTTGAAGGCAAAATATTTTTGTGCAGATCTTAGATTAGGTCATTCCCTGTCCATAATTCTAAATTGAGGAGGTAAAATATAAATATAAATAGGAAACAGAAGAGAAATGTACAGTGATCACCTATTTTCGGCGCACAATCTTTTTCATGGAAATCCCAGTCATATGAGTCGAGTCCATGCATGCTACGATCACGGTATGAATTTGAAGGCAAAATATTTTTGTGCTGATTTTAGATTATATCTTTCCCTGTCCATAATGCTAAATTGACGACGTAAAATATAAATATAAATAGGAAACAGAAGAGAAATGTACAGTGATCACCCATTTTCGGCCCACAATCTTTTTCATGGAAATCCCAGTCCTATGAGTCGAGTCCATGCATGCTACGATCACGGTATGAATTTGAAGGCAAAATATTTTTGTGCAGATCTTAGATTAGGTCTTTCCCTGTCCATAATGCTAAATTGAGGAGGTAAAATAGAAATATAAATAGGAAACAGAAGAGAAATGTACAGTGATCACCCATTTTCGGCCCACAATCTTTTTCATGGAAATCCCAGTCATATGAGTCGAGTCCATGCATGTTACGATCACGGTATGAATTTGAAGGCAAAATGTTTTTGTGCAGAGCTTAGATTAGATCTTTCCCTGGCCATAATGCTAAATTGAGGAGGTAAAATAGAAATATAAATAGGAAACAGAAGAGAAATGTACAGTGATCACCCATTGTCGGCCCACAATATTTTTCATGGAAATCCCAGTCATATGTGTCGAGTCCATGCATGCTACGATCAGGGTATGAATTTGAAGGCAAAATATTTTTGTGCAGATCTTAGATTAGGTCTTTCCCTCTCCATAATGCTAAATTGAGGAGGTAAAATATAAATATAAATAGGAAACAGAAGAGAAATGTACAGTGATCACCCATTTTCGGTCCAGAATCTTTTTCATGGAAATCCCAGTCATATGAGTCGAGTCCATGCATGCTACGATCACGGTATGAATTTGAAGGCAAAATATTTTTGTGCAGAGCTTAGATTTGGTCTTTCCCTGGCCATAATGTTAAATTGAGGAGGTAAAATATAAATATAAATAGGAAACAGAAGAAAAATGTACAGTGATCACCCATTTTCGGCCCACAATCTTTTTCATGGAAATCCCAGTCATATGAGTCGAGTCCATGCATGCTACGATCACGGTATGAATTTGAAGGCAAAATATTTTTGTGCAGATTTTATATTTAGGTCTTTCCCTGTCCATAATGCTAAATTGAGGAGGTAAAATAGAAATATAAATAGAATACAGAAGAGAAATGTACAGTGATCACCCATTTTCGGCCCACAATCTTTTTCATGGAAATCCAAATCATATGAGTCGAGTCCATGCATGCTACGATCACGGTATGAATTAGAAGGCAAAATATTTTTGTACAGAGATTACATTAGGTCTTTCCCTGGCCATAATGCTAAATTGAGGAGGTAAAATAGAAATATAAATAGGAAACAGAAGAGAAATGTACAGTGATCACCCATTTTCGGCCCACAATCTTTTTCATGGAAATCCCAGTCATATGAGTCGAGTACACGCATGCTACGATCACGGTATGAATTTGAAGGCAAAATATTTTTGTGCAGATCTTAGATTAGGTCTTTCCCTGTCCATAATGCTAAATTGAGGAGGTAAAATATAAATATAAATAGGAAACAGAAGAGAAATGTACAGTGATCACCCATTTTCCGCACAAAATCTTTTTCATGGAAATCCCAGTCATATGAGTCGAGTCCATGCATGCTACGATCACGGTATGAATTTGAAGGCAAAATATTTTTGTGCAGATTTTAGATTAGGTCTTTCCCTGTCCATAATGCTAAATTGAGGAGGTAAAATAGAAATATAAATAGGAAACAGAAGAGAAATGTACAGTGATCACCTATTCTCGGCCCACAATCTTTTTCATGGAAATCCCAGTCATATGAGTCGATTCCATGCATGCTACGATCACGCTAAGATTTTGAAGGCAAAATATTTTTGTGCTGATTTAGATTAGGTCTTTCCCTGGCCATAATGCTAAATTGAGGAGGTAAAATATAAATATAAATAGGAAACAGTAGAGAAATGTACAGTGATCACCCATTTTCGGCCCAAAATCTTTTTCATGGAAATCCCAATCATATGAGTCGAGTCCATGCATGCTACGATCACGGTATGAATTTGAAGGCAAAATATTTTTGTGCAGATCTTAGATTAGGTCTTTCCCTGTCCATAATGCTAAATTTAGGAGGTAAAATATAAATATAAATAGGAAACAGAAGAGAAATGTACAGTGATCAACCATTTTTGGCCCACAATCTTTTTCATGGAAATCCCAGTCATATGAGTCGAGTCCATGCATGCTACGATCACGGTATGAATTTGAAGGCAAAATATTTTTGTGCAGAGCTTAGATTAGGTCTTTCCCTGGCCATAATGTTAAATTGAGGAGGTAAAATATAAATATAAATAGGAAACAGAAGAGAAATGTACAGTGATGACCCATTTTCGGCCCACAATCTTTTTCATGGAAATCCCAGTCATATGAGTCGAGTCCATGCATGCTACGATCACGCTAAGATTTTGAAGGCAAAATATTTTTGTGCAGATCTTAGATTAGGTCTTTCCCTGTCCATAATGCTAAATTGAGGAGGTAAAATAGAAATATAAATAGGAAACAGAAGAGAAATGTACAGTGATCACCCATTTTCGGCCCACAATCTTTTTCATGGAAATCCCAGTCATATGAGTCAAGTCCATGCATGCTACGATCACGGTATGAATTTGAAGGGAAAATATTTTTGTGCAGAGCTTAGATTAGGTCTTTCCCTGGCCATAATGCTAAATTGAGGAGGTAAAATAGAAATATAAATAGAAAACAGTAGAGAAATGTACAGTGATCACCCATTTTCGGCCCACAATCTTTTTCATGGAAATCCCAGTCATATGAGTCGAGTCCATGCATGCTACGATCACGCTAAGATTTTGAAGGCAAAATATTTTTGTGCTGATCTTAGATTAGGTCTTTCCCTGTCCATAATGCTAAATTGAGCAGGTAAAATAGAAATATAAATAGGAAACAGAAGAGAAATGTACAGTGATCACCCATTTTCGGCCCACAATCTTTTCCATTGAAATCCAAGTCATATGAGTCGAGTCCATGCATGCTACGATCACGGTATGAATTTGAAGGCAAAATATTTTTGTGCAGAGCTTAGATTAGGTCTTTCACTGGCCATAGTGCTGAAGTGAGGAGGTAAAATATAAATATAAATAGAATACAGAAGAGAAATGTACAGTGATCACCCATTTTCGGCCCACAATCTTTTTCATGGAAATCCCAGTCATATGAGTCGAGTTCATGCATGCTATGATCACGGTATGAATTTGAAGGCAAAATATTTTTGTGCAGATTTTAGATTAGGTCTTTCCCTGTCCATAATGCTAAATTGAGGAGGTAAAATATAAATATAAATAGGAAATAGAAGAGAAATGTACAGTGATCACACATTTTCGGCCCACAAACTTTTTCATGGAAATCCCAGTCATATCAGTCGAGTCCATGCATGCCACGATCACGGTATGAATTTGAAGGCAAAATATTTTTGTGCAGAATTTAGATTAGGTCTTTCCCTGTCCATAATGCTAAATTGAGGAGGGAAAATAGAAATATAAATAGGAAAAAGAAAAGAAATGTACAGTGACCACCCATTTTCCGCCGACAATGTTTTTTATGGAAATCCCAGTCATATGAGTCGAGTCCATGCATGCTACGATCACGGTATGAATTAGAAGGCAAAATATTTTTGTACAGATCTTACATTAGGTCTTTCCCTGGCCATAATGCTAAATTGAGGAGGTAAAATAGAAATATAAATAGAAAACAGAAGAGAAATGTACAGTGATCACCCATTTTCGGCCCAGAATCTTTTTCATGGAAATCCCAGTCATATGAGTCGAGTCCATGCATGCTACGATCACGGTATGAATTTGAAGGCAAAATATTTTTGTGCAGAGCTTAGATTAGGTCTTTCCCTGGCCATAATGTTAAATTGAGGAGGTAAAATATAAATATAAATAGGAAACAGAACAGAAATGTACAGTGATCACCCATTTTCGGCCCACAATCTTTTAAATGGAAATCCCAGTCATATGAGTCGAGTCCATGCATGCTACGATCACGGTATGAAATTGAAGGCAAAATATTTTTGAGCAGATTTTAGATTAGGTCTTTCACTGTCCATAATGCTAAATAGAGGAGGTAAAATATAAACATAAATAGGAAACAGAAGAGAAATGTACAGTGATCACCCATTTTCGGCCCACAATCTTTTTCATGGAAATCCCAGTCATATGAATCGAGTCCATGCATGCCACGATCACGGTATGAATTTGAAAGCAAAATATTTTTGTGCAGATCTTAGATTAGGCCTTTCCCTGTCCATAATGCTAAATTGAGGAGGTAAAATAGAAATATAAATAGGAAACAGAAGAGAAATGTACAGTGATCACCCATTTTCGGCCCACAATCTTTTTCATGGAAATCCCAGTCATATGAGTCGAGTCCATGCATGCTACGATCACGGTATGAATTTGAAGGCAAAATATTTTCGTGCAGATTTTAGATTAGGTCTTTCCCTGTCCATAATGCTAAATTGAGGAGGTAAAATATAAATATAAATAGGAAACAGAAGAGAAACGTACAGAGACCACCCATTTTCGGCCCACAATCTTTTTCATGGAAATCCCAGTCATATGAGTCATGTCCATGCATGCTACGATCACGGTATGAATTTGAAGGCAAAATATTTTTGTGCTGTGCTTAGATTAGGTCTTTCCCTGTCCATAATGCTAAATTGAGGAGGTAAAATAGAAATAGTAATAGGAAACAGAAGAGAAATGTACAGTGATCACCCATTTTCTGCCCAAAATCTTTTTCTTGGAAATCCCAGTCATATGAGTAGAGTCCATGCATGTTACGTTCACGGTATGAATTTGAAGGCAAAATATTTTTTTGTAGATCTTAGATTAGGTCTTTCCCTGTCCATAATGCTAAATTGAGGAGGTAAAAAGGAAATGTAAATAGGAAAAAGAAGAGAAATGTACAGTGATCACCCATTTTCGGCCCACAATCTTTTTCATGGAAATCCCAGTCATATGAGTCGAGTCCATGCATGTTACGTTCACGGTATGAATTTGAAGGCAAAATATTTTTGTGCAGAGCTTAGATTTGGTCTTTCCCTGTCCATAATGCTAAATTGAGGAGGTAAAATATAAATATAAATAGGAAACAGAAGAGAAATGTACAGTGATCACCCATTTTCGGCCCACAATCTTTTTCATGGGAATCCCAGTCATATGAGTCGAGTCCATGCATGCTACGATCACGGTATGAATTTGAAGGCAAAATATTTTTGTGCAGATTTTAGATTAGGTCTTTCCCTCTCCATAATGCTAAATTGAGGAGGTAAAATAGAAATATAAATAGGAAACAGAAGAGAAATGTACAGTGATCACCCATTTTCGGCCCAGAGTTTTTTCATGGAAATCCCAGTCATATGAGTCGAGTCCATGCATGCTACGATAACGGTATGAATTTGAAGGCAAAATATTTTTGTGCAGATATTACATTAGGTCTTTCCCTGTCCATAATGCTAAATTGAGGAGGTAAAATATAAATATAAATAGGAAACAGAGAGAAATATACAGTGATCACCCATTTTCGGCCCACAATCTTTTTCATGGAAATCCCAGTCATATGAATCGAGTCCATGCATGCCACGATCACGGTATGAATTTGAAGGCAAAATATTTTTTTAGAACTTAGATTAGGTTCTTTCACTGTCCATAATGCTAAATTGAGGAGGTAAAATATAAATATAAATAGGAAACAGAAAAGAAATGTACAGTGATCACCCATTTTCGGGTCACAATGTTTTTCATGGAAATCCCAGTCATATGAGTCGAGTCCATGCATGCTACGATCACGGTATGAATTTGAAGGCAAAATATTTTTGTGCAGATTTTAGATTAGGTCTTTCCCTGTCCATAATGCTAAATTCAGGAGGTAAAATATAAATATAAATAGGAAACAGAGAGAAATGTACAGTGACCACCCATTTTCGGCCCACAATCTTTTTCATGGAAATCCCAGTCATATGAATCGAGTTCATGCATGCTACGATCACGGTATGAATTTGAAGGCAAAATATTTTTGTGCAGATCTTAGATAAGGTCTTTCCCTGTCCATAATGCTAAATTGAGGAGGTAAAATATAAATATAAATAGGAAATAGAAGAGAAATGTACAGTGATCACCCATTTTCGGCCCACAATCTTTTTCATGGAAATCCCAGTCATATGAGTCGAGTCCATGCATCCTACGATCACGGTATGAATTTGAAGGCAAAATATTTTTGTGCAGATCTTAGATAAGGTCTTTCCCTGTCCATAATGCTAAATTGAGGAGGTAAAATATAAATATAAATAGGAAATAGAAGAGAAATGTACAGTGATCACCCATTTTCGGCCCACAATCTTTTTCATGGAAATCCCAGTCATATGAGTCGAGTCCATGCATCCTACGATCACGGTATGAATTTGAAGGCAAAATATTTTTGTGCAGATTTTAGATTAGGTCTTTCCCTGTCCATAATGCTAAATTGAGGAGGTAAAATATAAATATAAATAGGAAATAGAAGAGAAATGTACAGTGATCACACATTTTCGGCCCACAAACTTTTTCATGGAAATCCCAGTCATATGAGTCGAGTCCATGCATGCTACGATCACGGTATGAATTTGAAGGCAAAATATTTTTGTGCAGATTTTAGATTAGGTCTTTCCCTGTCAATAATGCTAAATTCAGGAGGTAAAATAAATATATATATGAAACAGAGAGAAATTGTCAGTGTTCACCCATTTTCGGCCCACAATCTTTTTCATGGAAATCCCAGTCATATGAATCGAGTCCATGCATACCACGATTACGGTATGTATTAGAAAGCAAAATATTTTTGTGCAGATCTTAGATTAGGTCTTTCCCTGTCCAAAATGCTAAATTGAGGAGGTAAAATATAAATATAAATAGGAAACAGAGAGAAATATACAGTGATCACCCATTTTCGGCCCACAATCTTTTTCATGGAAATCCCAGTCATATGAATCGAGTCCATGCATGCCACGATCACGGTATGAATTTGAAGGCAAAATATTTTTGTGGAGATCTTAGATTAGGTCTTTCCCTGTCCATAATGCTAAACTGAGGAGGTAAAATATAAATATAAATAGGAAACAGAGAGAAACGTACAGTGACCACACATTTTCGGCCTACAATCTTTTTCATGGAAATCCCAGTCATATGAGTCAAGTCCATGCATGCTACGATCACGGTATGAATTTGAAGGCAAAATATTTTTGTGCTGTGCTTAGATTAGGTCTTTCCCTGTCCATAATGCTAAATTGAGGAGGTAAAATAGAAATAGTAATAGGAAACAGAAGAGAAATGTACAGTGATCACCCATTTTCTGCCCACAATCTTTTTCTTGGAAATCCCAGTCATATGCGTAGAGTCCAAGCATGCTACGATCACGGTATGAATTTGAAGGCAAAATATTTTTGTGCAGAGATTAGATTCGGTCGTTCCCTCTTCATAATGCTAAATTGAGGAGGTAAAATATAAATATAAATAGGAAACAGAAGAGAAATGTACAGCGATCACCCATTTTCGGCCCACAATCTTTTTCATGGAAATCCCAGTCATATGAGTCGAGTCCATGCATGCTACGATCACGGTATGAATTTGAAGGCAAAATATTTTTGTGCAGATTTTAGATTAGACCTTTCCCTATCCATAATGCTAAATTGAGGAGGTAAAATATAAATATAAATAGGAAACAGAAGAGAAATGTACAGTGATCACCCATTTTCGGCCCACAATCTTTTTCATGGGAATCCCAGTCATATGAGTCGAGTCCATGCATGCTACGATCACGGTATGAATTTGAAGGCAAAATATTTTTGTGCAGATTTTAGATTAGGTCTTTCCCTCTCCATAATGCTAAATTGAGGAGGTAAAATAGAAATATAAATAGGAAACAGAAGAGAAATGTACAGTGATCACACATTTTCGGCCCAGAGTTTTTTCATGGAAATCCCAGTCATATGAGTCGAGTCCATGCATGCTACGATAACGGTATGAATTTGAAGGCAAAATATTTTTGTGCAGATCTTACATTAGGTCTTTCCCTGTCCATAATGCTAAATTGAGCAGGTAAAATATAAATATAAATAGGAAACAGAAGAGAAATGTACAGTGATCACCTATTTTCGGCCCACAATCTTTTTCCTGGAAATCCCAGTCATATGAGTCGAGTCAATGCATGGTTTTATCATGGTATGAATTTGAAAGCAAAATATTTTTGTGCAGATCTTAGATTAGGTCTTTCCCTGTCCATAATACTAAATTGAGGTGGTATTATAGAAATATAAATAGGAAACAGAAGAGAAATGTACAGTGATCACCTATTTTCCGCCCACAATAATTTTCATGGAAATCCCAGTCACATGAGTCGAGTCCATGCATGCTACGATCATGGTATGAATTTAAAGGCAACACATTTTTGTGTAGATTTTAGATTATGTCTTTCCCTGTCCATAATGCTAAATTGAGGAGGTAAAATAGAAATATAAATAAAAAACAGAAGAGAAATATACAGTGATCACCCATTTTCGGCCCACAATCTTTTTCATGGAAATACCAGTCATATGAGTCGACTCCATGCATGCTACGATCACGGTATGAATTTGAAGGCAAAATATTTTTGTGCAGATCTTAGATTACGTCTTTCCCTGTCCATAATGCTAAATTGAGGAGGTAAAATAGAAATATAAATAGGAAACAGAAGAGAAATGTACAGTGATCACCCATTTTCCGCCCACAATCTTTTTCATGGAAAT